>BJBW01002878.1:0-12018 GCA_004320125.1 Scolopax mira
ATTTCTTCAAGGCATTCCTCCTTCCTTACAGGCCATTTAGCACCGCAATAAATTAATTTGTACTTTGGAGTGAACTCTTTAATCCTTTTTGTTCTCTCCCCCCTCCCCGTCAAACGCAGACCGCTGAATTTGCATGCATTAGCATAATGAAACATTAATTACCTCTGCGTTTTGGATGGGACGGGCAAAGAGCTTCAATCAATCTCAATAACTCCCGTCAGGAAGGTGAAAAGCACTGGCCAGGCTTATCGGGAGGGGATAATAGACACAAACACATCAGCAGAGCCTGTTGGGGCTGTGATTGAAACCCAGCATCCAAAGCCCCCAAAACCACTCCAAAAACGACAAAGAAAGTCATAAATATCAATTACGGTAACGATACGCAGACGAATCGCTTTCTCCTGGTTTTGTTAAGGAACCGGAGTTGGGTTGGTGCTCAAGGATGATCTGGCACGTCCTACCCCAGGGGGTGGGTTATCTCCTTCAACATATTGGGCGATGCAGCTGCCAAAAATAACGTGTGCGCACCCTCCAGCAGCAAAGCCCAGTGACTTTATAGAGTCCCCCAAGGGTTTGGGTTGGAAGGGACCTTCAAGACCATCCAGTTCCAACCCCCTGCCCTGGGCAGGGACACCTCCCACCAGACCAGGTTGCTCAAAGCCCCCTCCAACCTGGACTTCAACACCTCCAGGGATGGGGCAGACACAGCTTCTCTGGGCAACCTGGGCCAGGCTCTCTCAACCCTCACAACAAAGAAGTTCTTCCCCACATCTCATCTCCATCTCCCCTCTTTCGGGGTCAAAGCCTTCCCCCCTCCTCATCCTATGGCTCCCCTCCTTGATCAAGAGTCCCTCCCCATCTCTCCTGGAGGGACTGGAAGAGGCTCTAAGGTCTCCCTGGAGCCTTCTATTCTGCAGACTGAGCCCCTCCAGTTCTTTCATCCTGTCATCCCAGTAGAGGGTCTCCATCCATGGCCTACTCTGGCCCCTCTCCAACAGGTCCATGTCCTCCCTGTGGTGTTATCATCTCATCTGCAGCCTTCTCAAGCCCCTTCAACATCTCACATGCCCCCACTGGGCCTTGTGTCATCGGGTGTCCCTGCCAGGGCAGGGTCCATGGGGCAGAAAGCCCCACAACCAAAAAGACCTCACAGATGTCCCTTCATCTCCTTGTGTATCCATAAAGCAAACCAGCAGCCAAGCTAAGACAAGGGGAGCTCAGTTCTGTCCTCCTCCCGTTACCGTACATCCAATATCTTAATTCCTACATTCTCTCCATTCCCATTTACAAAACAGAGAAAAGACAGGTTTTGATTTCTCCTTCAATCCTCAAAATTAAAATTCTCCCACTTCTATCTAGTAGAAGGCTTCTGGGAACACCAGGAGGGTGTTCATTAAGGAAACAAACTGTCCTGCTACAATAAAGCATGTGAACGTTAAATTTGTCTCCAACTGAGCTCCTTAAACTTTAAGCATCGCCCTAAATCCCACCCATTCTTGCACCAGAGACCTGATTTTAATTTCGTTTGTTTATTAATAAATAAAGCTTGACTTCTGCATCCTCTAGAGAAGATCAAGCCCAATACGTGACGGGTCAGATCTTGACTTGGACAGCAGTGTTAAATTATTTTACATCCACAAAAGACCTGGATCTACATTTAAGTCTAAAAAATGACACGAAGGAGAACTTTTCCAAAAAAAACCACAAAATAAAATCCACGTTAAGAATTCATTCATAAAGAGCTGATAAAAAATATTAAATACCACCGTATTTCAAAGATATCCTAAAGCCTAGAAGAGATGTTGCCCAAATTCCATCCCAAACTGGGTTTATTTGCAGGATGTACTGGTTTTAGTTGGAAATTGGCTTTCTGCAACCCGCACGTTGGTAATGGACATTTTTCATCACCTTCTATGTGGAAAAAAATCAACTGTTTCTGCCCAGGAATTGCAACACCTTGGATGAGCCCTTCAATGCTCTCACTTCTTGCTTTCCTGGCTACTTGCACAATTGGAGCCCCAATGCTTCAGGAGGAATAGCATTGATTTTTGCCCAATTCCTACTGAAGGTCCATTGAAGAAAACACCTCACCAGCAATCACAGCAGAGTCACCCTGACCAAGGCAGAGTGTCCTGGTGTCTTTGGGCAAGTTGGCCCAAAAACTGAGGTTCACAATGCCCAGAAGGCATACGCTGTGCAGTTTTGGTTTAACCATAAAGACCTTTTTCTTGTCTCACCGACCTGCTTGTGTAATGACTAAACAGAGATAAGTCTGTAAGTCTTGGAAACCCACGGACAAAGTTCTTCAGATAAGTCTTGGAGAACCTCAGACAAAGTTTTTCAGATAAATCTTGGAGACCCTCAGACAAAGTTCCCTTCCAATTCTCAACACATGCTTTAAGAACGGTCAGGTAAGAGGAGCAACACAACACCCGTAGGAAGAGAGGTCCTTCACCCAAATAACCATCACAGAATCACCACGCAAAAAATCTCAGTCATTAAATACATCTTTTGAGACTTGGAAAAGCTTCTAAGTCAGAGCAAAAAAATCCAATCGCTCGTATTAAAACCTTGTGCACAAATAGTACCTTCCACTCAATTTTAAACGTGGAGGAAATAAACCCAAAACTCGCGTCCTATTCCCAGTCGGAGAAGTTATTCCTCGTAATAATGTTATTTTGAGAAGTTTGCCCAGCTCCAAGGGAAAACAGAAGGAGCGGTCCCCCGTTACATTACTCACTTGAATGACTTTCCAAATTGAAATAGCTAAGATTGCAAAGAAGGACTTGTAACTACACGGGAAGCCATTTGAAATAATTTCGGATCGGAATATTGCCATACGGTCCCGTCGATTTCGAGGAAGGAAACCTACTCATGTGGATAATGCCATGCAGATGGGGCAGTGGCTTTGGGGCCTTTTGCCAAGGCTCTGCCTGCTCTTGGCCCCCCCCCTGCAACTAAGTGCCTTTGGATTATAAGTAGGAATTTAACAAAAAAAAATAAAGAAATGGAGCTTATAGACCGAAAGTATTTACATCCTAAAGCTACGGGCTCGGACTTAGGTTCTAATCCTACGTCGGACCTGTTTCTCTATTTCTGGAAAATTCTAGTTCTGAAAAAAGCAAACAATCAAGGCTGTGATTGGGGGGTTTGAGTGGGTTTATTGTTTTACTGATTAAATAAAAAGCAGGGTCAAAATCGATTTTAAAAAAATAAAAATAATAAAATCAAGGCTTGGAAACCAACAACACAAAACCAACCGGAGTGGACAGACCTTGGAAGTGAAGCCCACGTCGGGATAGATGGTGTGTGTCCTCCAGGGAAAAGCAGGAATTGCTAAACCCATCCCATTGAAGCACTGCAGCCCAGGAGAGCACCAAAATATCCTACAGATGAGGATGACTCTTTATTTACTTCAAAGATGGTATAAACCCTTCCGTGGTTCAACAAGTTATAGATGGTCTTGAAGCACGTAACAACCAAGAGCCAGGCTCTGCTTCTCCTTCTCATCCAACCCATCCCCAAACCTCTTCTCTTTCTTTCTACAACAATTTCTACGTGGTTTTTCTGACTGTAAAGGCTGTGTCATTGGTTTTTGCAACCCATTAGCTTGCTCAGACAAACCCTGGCCATGCTACAGAAAGCCACGTTGGCACGTCCTCCAGGCAATCTCCATCCACCAACCGGGACAAGACAGGTTTTATTTAACATTTCTCTTGGTGCCTTCCAGTTCTCCACCCGATTCGAGGAGGCCGAAGGTTCAATTATAGGAGATCACAGAATCTTAGGGGTCGGAAGGGACCTTTGAGATCATCGAGTCCATCGAGATGGGAATGTTTGTCAGTGAAGTTGTGAAAAATGTCATTATAAACTTTTGAGAGCCAGTTGAGGGGAGGGGGGGGGGGGGAAGCCCCGGGGCACCGTTTCGTAACCCTTTGCCATCGGTAACAGCTTCTTTGAAATGCAAATTTGGGAACGGGCCCACGGGGTGGTACCTCCAGAGCCCGGCAGCTGAGGAACAGTGTCCCATTGTAGCCAACGCTGGGCAAGAGCACAATGGGGACCTTATTCTCCTCCAGCTCCCAGAGAAAAGGGCTGTGGGGTTCTGCAGCTGAGCCAAAGCCACCAGCCTTCCCCCTGAATACCAATAAATCCTCGGGGGGGCTTTTTATCCCCCTCCAAAGTTTCCAAAAAGTTGTCCCCGACAACCTCCCTTCGAAAAGCGGGTTTTGTTGGCCGGGAATCTCTGCGATTCCACCATGGAAACCCAGTCTCCACGTCCCACAGCGTTGGGACAACTGGGGTTGGCCTTTTTTATATATATATATTTTTTAAGGCTAAAATAGCTAAAAAGACAACGCCGAATCGAGGAGCTGAGCGCAAGCCCACAACTACTCAAATTATCTACTTTGATTTACACTAACCATGCTAATTAATGAAATTAAAGCCCACTGGTCCACTGGATCTGCCCACTTAAAACAATACCCCATATCACACGTGAGTTTTGTGTGTCTGATGGTACAACTCGGGTATTAAAAACCTCCTTTCAGAAACAAGACACACCTTCCTCCCACTAAAAGGTCTTCTTTCCCCAGGAGGAAAGGAGAAATCCATGAATATTGGGGTAACACCGCGCTGCAGGTTCCTTAAAGCTCAGAAACGCTCAATAAGGTGATGAGACCTAAAAATCAGCATAACCCTCATAATTTTGAGGGAGCAGAAAAGGATTTTGCATTTGGCAGAACACCAAGGCATAAATCAGATAAAAACCCAAGAGCCTTTGGCTCCCTGGGGGCACCACACCAGGAGGTCTCCTCCTTCGCCACGGCACCACCGTTCATCATCTGAAGTTCTCAAAGGAGAAGAACCAATGAGATTTAGATTGTTATGGTTTTTTTGAAAGCACAGCTCTAACCTGATTTCGGACACTATGGTCATTTACTTCACTAAATTATCAGTCCATCAGTATTCCTTTTCCTCACGTCACGAGAACCACTTCCGAGAAGCGGGAGGAGAAGAAACCAGAGTCCTCACAACCACAGCTCAAGCAGGATCCTCTGGTTTGGGTTTTTTCAGCAGTAAGGAAAAAGAAAGAGCAAATATCAAATACCCCCTAAAAGCGTTCTCAAAGAACATCATCTCTTTAAAAGCTCCATCTTTCCTTAATAAATTTAATTTCTGTATATTTTTTTTTTCCTTTTTGGTTTTTTTTTACGTTCCGTTGATGGTTTTCTCATAGCCCTTGGAGATTTGGTTCCCCCTGTTCCTTTCCTGCTCTATGTAAATAAAAGTACTAAAATATCAACCATCTCTGGCTTCCTCTGGAAAAGGGAAAGCGGGAGACGCGAAATACAAAAACTTGATGATATTATAAGAAAAAGAACAAATAAATAAAAAAAAAATCACTTGCTGTGCTAAGAATCAAGGTTAGGCCCAATCATTTTAATTTCAATTACTGGCACTTGTGGAGATAAACACTATTTGGTAATTTCTCTTAAGTACTAAAGGGGTTTTCGCTCCCAAATGGCCCATTTCTACCAATTATGTCAATTAATTAGGAAGAAAAGAAAAAAATAAAAAGAGATGGAATAGAGGTGCTTTGGTTTCTCTAGGAACAAAGATGGGAAACCATTTACATTAATAATTATCCATCAAAACTTGGCCACCAACGGGCAGCGCGACGGAGCGGTTACAGCCCAGATGGCTCCCAACTCACCCCACCAAAACCAGTATGCGCCGGAAAGAATTCCCAGTTCTGGGTTAAATAAAACAAAATAATTAAAAAAATATATATATAGTACAAAGAGGACATTTTATTATTTTTTTTCCCCCCAATTTGACCCTCTCTAATCATTTCCAATTAGTATTTCGCCCTCACTGGGAGAAGGGTGCTCTCTTCAACGCCAGCAAATATCATGTATTTTAACTTATTTAGTGATCAGATTAGGAAGAAAAAAAAAAACACCAAAAACCAAAAAAAACCCATATTAAGAACAGATGTTTCTCTGCAATTAAGTAGAAGCATCCCCTAAAAGACCCAGTTCTGTAAGCAAATTTCAGATAAGGCTTCGTTAAAAATACAAACGTTATCACTGTACCAATAAATATAATTATGTTCCAATTATACTCTATTCTGTCCCAAAATGCTATGTTTTTAATTATACACAATAATTAGCAGCGAAGTGCAGCAAGTGTCTCCAGGGCAAGTGTCTCCTGGCCAGATTTTTAAGCTGGTCAAGCTTTTCCTGCAGAAGATGGTGACCATAGCATGGAGTTGGACACCCAGCTGAGAGAGGACCATGCCTTGGTGGCGTGTTCTTCAACCCAACACTATTTTCTTTTCTTTTTTAAGCTCTTTCACACCCGTGTGGATCTCTGAGCCCATAAAGGTTTCATCACACCTACCCCTGAAGGTCACCTGAGCAAGGCAGAAGCTTGAGATGCTCTGATACAAGCACCAGGAGGTGCTTGGACACCAAAAGACACCGCATTGACACACACATAGGTTCAACGTAACAGGGACAACGTCAGCCAGAGCTGTCCAGAGCCACCCCAAGTTGCTCCATGGAGACTGCAACAACCTTGGGGACAGCACAGAACTACTGGAAAGAGTCCAGCAGAGGCTACAGAGATGATCAAGGGACTGGAGCATCCTTCTGATGAGGAAAGGCTGAGAGACCTGTGGCTGTTCAGCCTGGAAAGGAGAAGACCGAGAGGGGAACTCATCAATGCTGAGCAATATCTAAAAGTTGGGTGGCAAGGCAATGGGGCCAGACTCTTCTCAGCCGTGCCCAGTGTCAGGACAAGGGGCAATGGGCACAAAGTGGAACATGGAAAGTCCCAGGAAATTTTGAAGGAGGCAGAGCCCTGGGAGAGGCTGCCCAGAGAGGTGGTGGAGTCTCCTTCTCTGGAGACGTTCAAACCCCTCCTGGACACATATCTATGAAACCTGCTCTTGGGTGACCCTGCTCCGGCAGGGGGTTGGTCTAGATGATCTGCAGAGGTTCCTTCCAACCCCATATCACCTTGTGATTCTGAGACAAAGTAGACAGAGCAGCCCAACCTATGGGATGCCACCTCAAGGTGGCTTGAGGCAGAGAGAAGTCTTCACTTAGGCAACCAAAATAGAAATGACCCAACCAAGTTTCCTCCAAAGAGTAGGCTGCTGGCAAGAGATAGTACAGGATACCAAATGTTGGGGTGTATTTTTAACTTCATACATTCCTGAAGCTACTGAACCACACGTGGAACACGGACACAGCCCATTTGAGACGACACCTTCAAACAAGTGTTGGTTCTGGCTCCCTAAAGCAGAGCTGCTGGCAAGGAGGGGAAAAAAAAAATTAACAAAAGAGTCCCCCACTCATCAGAAAAGTGTCATGAAAACTATAGATACTATTTAAAAAGAATTTTTTAAAAAATTAAGTTTACATAATTATAGAGCTTACCTATCCTCAAAAATTATGGCAATTTCCGCGCAAAGCTTTGGCGCACGCAACAAAACAAGCGTCTGTGTTCTCTGGTTTAACTGTTGCATTTTTATAAAAAGAAAAAAACCCAAAACCTCTGTTTTCATGCAAGAATATTGTTTCCCAGATCCCTTTTCAAACACTCACATGAAACAGAAACATCTTACGGGCACAGACAGCTTGCTAAGAGTCCGGAACGTCATTCTACAGCAACTAAAGGTATTGAGTTCCTCATTTTTACATTTCCACACATCAATATTTTTTCCAGACTAATTTTTCAGCAGAGATCCCATCCATTTCCAACTAGATGTGAAACAATTACTATGTACAACTGGGTTTTTTTTAACTTTTTAATAACTAAATGCAGTGCCGAGGTGCAAGAGCACGTTCCGATAATTAAATCCATTCAGCCTTCGCATTTTTTCCTCCAACTACAGGTTTTAGTCCTATTTGTTCAAAATCTAACCTGACTTCCAGGCAACACAGAGTAAAAATCTTGATTTTTTTGTGAAGTTGCTGAAATTAAAAAGTTATCTTATTCAATTTGGATGCACCTCCTGCTTTTCCTCCCTCCTCCAGTATTCCCTGGATTGTGTTATTTTTATTTCAGCCGTCATAAAATGCTATAATAAAACAGGCTAGTGAAAAATATTTACTATTGACTTATCCTGCAGTGTTTTAAAGCTTTCTTTTTTTAAAAATCACCTACAAGCAACCAACAGAAGTCGGACAGACCACTCTAAGTTGGATACTGAAGGAGAAAAAAAACCACTCTATTTTTACGCATCCACTTGCGTATTGATAACCTTGCCTGTATCCAAAGCTCCAGGAGCTACTAAAATAACCCCTCTGGGCAGCTGGTTTTCCAGACCAGGCGATTCCAATGAGCCCATTTGGCCACCAGCCACGGAGGAGCTGGATGAGGTGGTGTTTGATGCCTTCTCCAGAGGATGGATGACCCATCTGTCATCCATCGGCAAACCCTTGGATGATGCCAGAGTGTCTCTAACCTCATCCGTTCTTCACACCTACCATCTGCCCAGCAGGATGGCTACTGGTAGCCCACAGGTGACGAAGTGGCTACTTGAAATCACTGCCTAACTCAGGTGAGCTTTCAGGTCGCTTTGCAGCGAAACAAGGAACCTTTTCTTCCATTTTAATGGGATTTCAGGAGAAGAAAACGGGTCTAGGTGCTGATTTTTTTCCTTTTTTCCCCCTTCCTCAACCACTATCAGTGATAAATCCGTGGAGTTTTCCAAGCAAAAAGCTATCGTAGTGCAATTGCATTTGTAGCCAAGAAACATTTTAAGTCATAAAATACACCTAACGACAATGAAATCCGCAGTTACGCAATATCCAAAAGGAAAAGTAAAAGCAGTTTGAAGTAAAACTTCAAAGGAACACACTCATCCGGCTTGTCACGAAATTCTGTAGAAATGCTTCTAGTTATTAAGAAAAAAAAAGCTCTGATTATTAAGAAAAAGTTGAGGAAAAAAAAAAAAACAAGGGGAAAAAAAAAAAACCCTTCAGAAGAGTAGCTGTTGAGCGTGTCGCGTCACATCTGGAGCACAACCAATATTTATCGTTGTGTTTGGCTTATGATTGAGCTACAACTGGCTATAAATATGCAGATGCACATGTTCAATACAGCTCAGGCAGTTTGAAACCTTTTTACCACTTGAACAGCTGCAGTTTTCAACCTTCCCCAGTAATCAAACTGGATCCCAGGGGGCAAGGAGACATGGAGGTATTTTTTTTCTGGTCTCTCGTGATTTGGGATGGGGACAATGTGTGTTTTACAAACCTTACGTTCTCAAATACTCAGCTTTGTTCGTATCATACAATTATTCATCTTAATTCAAGCAAAAATCCAGGCTGGACAGAGAATGGATGGAGAGCAAGCCCTGAGGAGAAGAACTTGGGGGTCTTGGTGGATGAGAAGCCCAGCTCTGGGGTCACCAACATCAGAAGGACATGGACCTGGTGGAGTGGGGCCAGAGGAGGTCGTGGAGACACTGGGAGGGCTGGAGCCCCTCTGCTGGGAGGACAGGACAAGGAAATTGGAGGGTTCAGCCTGGAGAAGAGAAGGCTCCAGGGAGACCTTCAAACCTCTTCCAGTCCCTCAAGGGGCTCCAGGAAAGCTGGGGAGGGACTCTGGATCAGGGAGGGGAGCCATAGGATGAGGGCAAAGGGTTTGACCCTGAAAGAGGGGAGATGGAGATGAGATGAAGAGAAGAACTTCTTTGGTGTGAGGGGTTCAAGTCCAAGTTGGAGGTGGCTTTGAGCAACTAGGTCTGGTGGGAGGTGGCCCTGCCCAAGGCACAGGGGTGGAACCAGATGTTCTTGAAGGTCCCTTCCAACTCTAACCTATTCAATCCCTGGCTGTACAAGCATTGAAGGAAGATGTTAAGCAATAAAACAGCCTTGTCACTGCCAGGAATTTTCAGGAGTCGGGGCTGATCTGGTTTTTTTTTAAGAAGGACACGATATAGATCAATCGGAAGGAACGGCCAGAATCTGGGATTAGATATTTCACTGCTGGCTCCTCTGAAGAGCCAGACACTGAATTCAAAGCGAGACCAGCACAGGCAGAAGACATTATCTACCCCAAAACCACTCTCTGCCTTTGTGCTAAATCCCATTTCAAAATTACTCTCGGCCTTTACGCTAAATCCCATTTTAAAAGCTGAAAGTTTTAGAGCTGAAAATGTTAAATATATTGCAGTTATACAGCAGCTATTAGTGAGGCAGCTCTAGGAAGCGTTCATATATTTTTATTCATGAGTTTATTAACACGCAGGGAATTTTTAATTATGAAATGCAATTACAGGTCATTTGTTTGCTTTGAATCACGCTGAGTAATTGGCTCCCGCTGCTTCCCACTGATGTATTTATCCTTCTTTAGGGAAGCAGCTGGTCATGTTTTATACCTGCTTCACACCTAGGTGGACATCTCCAGAAGGTATAAGGGATTTGGGCTCCCTGGGAATGAAGCCACACCATCTGGCCACGCTCAACACCCACTTCCCACAGGTAGAATCGACTGCGGCGGGCAGGACCCAGCTCCCAGCATCCGCTGAGATTTAGGGAGGCAACTTGTAGGACAGCAGGAAGGCAGGATTTAGGGCAGGGTTTGAAAAGCATCCAGCAAAAAGCACAGGTTTTAGGTTTTTTTTAGGTTGCTCTCCACAAAGACAAGCTACGAGTTATAACCTTTAAGGCTATGCCCCGGAAAACGTCGCTATAATAGTCAAAAATAGAGGTTTAATTTTGTCACCTCCTGTAGGGTTTCTGTAGCAAGACACCAAAAACTAAATAAAAATAAAATAAAAAGTCTTTCTGAGGTTGTGAAATCCTTGTGAGATACAGACAATGCTGCTTCTGAGACACTGGAGCCCCCGGATAACGAAACCTCCTGACAAATTGCATTGACCATTGAACCTCTGGATCTCTATCACCGTTGCTTAAAGAGAGATGTGAGAAATCTGAACCCACCAGCCCTTGGACAGACAGAAGATGACAGATGAGAGACATCTCTTGGGCAGGAACAGCAAATGAAGAGCCAGAAGTGGTCACTTAACAAATGAGAAGTTGTCAAGCGAAACAATTCTTCAGATCTTTTCAGCAAAAATGTTCTTAAAATTACAGCTTGAACTTGAAGAGGAAGGCAACTGCATTCAACTACACCAGGGGGTTCAGAAAGGACTAATTAAGAGGTCCACTTAAATAAATAGGTAGATAAAAAAGCATGAAGACAATTCTCTGGAAGCCACCCCAGATACAGGAGGAGAGGGCAGTTGTCCACTCCAAAACTATCTCTCTGGAGGTATAAATCAGATTTTCCCACTCAGTTTTCCATGACCAACTATCTCCAGGGTACCAGAGAGGACTCTCATCCCAGACTGGAGAAGACACCACTTCCAGTTAGATCAATGACATCCTCCTCCTTTCTTCCTTCAATTATTAACACCAAATGAATTAATCGCCGGGATACTCCAAGAACATAAGTCTGACAATAAATACAGAGTTCTTCAACAGCCCTTAGTTCTCTTAATGAAGTTGAGTGAAAATAGATTGTTTGCTGAGGCAACAAGTGGCAAAATAAGCCCAAATAACGTTGTGTGAAGGAGATACAAACTAAAGGCTACGCATCCTGGAGGACAAGCGTTGAAGAAAGCTGATTTTGCTGAGAAGACATTTGTAATTAGAGGTGTTGAAAGCTCCCCCAGAAAGTAATCCCCTTTCTTACTAACCAGGTTATTATTCACCAGTCAAATCTGGTTGTAAAACACCAGTTAAAAGAGATTCATCTGCCCTCACACAATTTCCAGCCCTGTGCCTGGCAAGATGATGGAGAAATGATGGAGCAGATCCTCCTGGAATCCGGTCCCAAAATTGGAAAGTGATGGATTCCATGGATAGACCACTCGGTGGATAAGGAGCTGGCTGGATGGCCACACTCAAAGGTTTTGGTCAATGGCTCAATGTCCAAGTGGAAGCCAGTGATCAGTGGTGTTCCTCAGGGGTTGGTACTGGGACCAGTGCTGTT
>BJBW01002880.1:8747-21391 GCA_004320125.1 Scolopax mira
ATTGCCATTGTCTGCGAAGTACTTCAGTGGAGCATTTTAATTAAAGCAAACAATTTAATTATAGCTACATGAAAACAATAAAAAAAATGAGTTTCTTGTGGTTTTGGCAAAAGCTCCTTGAAGAGTTTTTTGATCTGCTTTCCTTTCTTCTCAGGTAAACGTCTTAATCCCTCACTGGTGGAACTATAAGATAGACTCCCCTACATTGATCTCCAACCACAAAGAAACATCCTTCATCTTTCAGTCTTTTTGTTCACTACCATTTTAGTTTCGCCGTAGCAAAGCTTTCCTCTCCTCCCAGGAGAAGACAAGCTCTCCTAAAGATAAAACATCTCCCCAATGCAGTGGTCACCAGCCTTTGCAGGTCACGGCTCTGTCACCAGGAGGACCTGCTTTACCAGAAGTCCCTCTGCCTCACACTAAACAACCTGAGTTCTAGATGAGGCCAACCAAGCCAAGACAACAATAGTTGGATGAGTGATGGTAGAGGTCACAACCCACCGAGTCTCCCACCACCTGCTTATGGACCTGCCACCATCCCTGAATCAGTCTAACCCCTTCTTTTCCCCAAATACCATCTCTCTTTGCAAGAACACCGGCATCTATGGCCACAAACTCCTTCCCTGCTGCACCAAGAAGCACTTCTTTATCTCCATTTTTAACTCAAACCATTAATTTCTTCTCCCAGTCATAGAAACCAGCGAGGAACCAACTACTAGACCAAAGATGAGGAATGACAGATAAAGCCAAACCCAAATTTACCAAGTCACGAGGGTGATCTGACCCCATGGGCTCCAGGGAAGCTGGGGAGGGACTCTTGATCAAGGAGGGGAGGAAGAGGATGAGGGGGAAAGGTTTGACACTGAAGGAGGGGAGATTGAGATGAGATGTGGGGAAGAACTTCTTTGCTGTGAGGGTGGTGAGAGCCTGGCCCAGGTTGCCCAGAGAAGCTGTGGCTGCCCTATCCCTGGAGGGGTTCAAGTCCAGGTTGGACAGGGCTTGGAGCAACCTGGTCTGGTGGGAGGTTGGGGGGATTAGATGGTCTTCAAGCTCCCTTCAAGCTCAAATAATGATTTGAATTCTATGAATCCAAACCATATCACAAGGTCCCAACAAGATTATGGGATATTACTCATTTTTGGACCACAGCTGTTCCTACCTGCCTAGACCCAGAGCAGGATAGAGCCTCGACCCTGCCCCACCACTGGAAAAAGACCGGAATAAAGTGCTACGTGCATCTGCTCCCCATCTGCCTCCGTGTTTCTTCCAGCCTTCAGATATATTTGGCATATCATAAGGGTATCCGTAGCAGTTATTGTAAGAATAGGGCTATAATTTTTAAGACAGTCTCATTAAGGAAAAGCTGGAAAAGAGACAAGTCAAAATAGAGATCATAAAATACCCAACAGCTAATTTACAATCTTTTATTCCGGGATCTTAGATGCGTTTGTTTCATAGCAAGAATATACTCCCTTCTCCTCTCTTTCTCCCATTTTCAATTTCCTGGGTTACTAAAGTTGAAAAATTCATTAACGAAAGCTCTTTGCATCCATAACTCAGGGCATGGAGCTGCTTTTCAAATCCTGGCCGTAAAGTCTCATTTATAGCTGGAATAGAGTTTGGGCCGGTTCGATCAAATACCAAATCCCAGCGAAAGAAACGACGTTGTAAAAGTAATTGTTTGTTAATAATCACCCCCCCCCCCCCCCCCCCCAGCTCCAGAACTGCCTTTGAGAAGCCCAACCCAATGGCCAAAGGAGACGTGCTGATCCAAAGAAAATACTTGGGATCAAGGTTAAGATGTTGAAGGAACCCTGGACTTGGGTCGATCAAAGATACAAAAAGACTCCTCAAGAATTTTTTCTTCATTTTTAAAGAGTTCATTCAACCCGAACAGGGAAACTTATCGCCCGCATGGAAAGAGACCAAGATTTGGGATGGATATTAGGAAAAATTTCTTCATCCAAAGGGTTGTCAAGCCTTGGAAAAGGCTGCCCAGGGAAGCGGTGGAGTCACCATCCCTGAAGGTATTTAAAAGCTGGGCTGACGTGGTGCTGAGGGACATGAGTCAGTGGTGGCTTTGGTAGCGTTGGGTTGATGGTTGGACTCAATGATCCTAAAGGTCCCTTCCAACCTGGATAATTCTATGATTTATCCAGCTCTGGTTCAAAGGAATGAGTTTATATCCAAAGGAAAAAGGGCAGAAATTGCAACCAAGCTATAACAGGTTCCTTCACCTACTTCCTCCACGCCCAAATCTGTCCCACTTCTCACTGGGCACAGATTATCCAGACTGATTTGCTGTCTATTCTTGAGCCAAATACCAAAAAAAAAAGAACCTAAATTTCATCTCTATGGTTTGGTTTTTTTCTCCATTTGATTTTCTGGGCATTCACCGATAGATAGCACGAGGCATCGAGTGTAAATACTGTCCCCACGTTTATTTTCACAACCAGGACAATAAAACCACAACGTTTTGCTGGGGCCCATTGCCACTTCGAGTGATTTTTACCTATTGAGTGACTTATTGAGTGATGGAGAGAGGAAGAATCTTATGAACAGGGACGACATCGCGCCTTGATTTTTCTTCCCTCCTGTTTTTTCATGAAGTATCAGGATTGGAAGAAATCCACCTCCCCACCAAAAAAAAAGAAGAGGATGCTACAATTTTATAAGAGGGACGCAATGGTGCAATAATTACCATTTTAGCTCGTTTAGACACACATAGATACTCACACTCTTTCTTTTTCACACTTCCATCCCCCTCCCCCTCCAAGAAGTCTCCTGGAACAACCAACCAGCTTGGTCTACGTCTGGAAGGTCAGTTGTTTAATGACTCTTGCTTAATTGCAATTCATTACACCTCAGCGCTATGTAAATTATTACTCTCCGGCTTTAAATAAGATAAAAGGTTTTAGAAATCCTCCACGTTTAAAGAAATAAAGTTGAGTTTTGATCTTCGGGGCCGCGTCTCTGTTCCTGGAGGACTCGAGCATCCCACCAGCCCTGTCCTTCCTGGAATATGCAGGACTTTTTGTTCTTCAGCAAAAATGATTCTTTTTAGCTCCCAAAATACGGTATAAATCAGCGTGTGGGTCAATGCTTGCTAATTACCCATGACTAAGCCCCAGTTTAATGTGTACTGACAGAGAGATTTCCAAACAATAATGCTTTCTCCCTCGCTGCGCCCCACAGCCATAAAATATACATTAAAGGGGCCATCTTTTTGGAGAGCACTAAAAAAAAAAGGCATTTCTGGGGTGTGAAATACGTTACTGAATTAGAGACGAAGGCACCAGTTGGGTCTGAGATACACGTTGAACGTCTGAAGCGGACGCAACCCTGGCAGGTCCCTCCTCATCCTCTCAGCCCATCTTCAGGGTGGAAATTTCACTCGTTGGGTGAACACAATAGAAAGGGGCATGGAAAAACCAGCTGGGACCAGTTGTGGACTCCCCAGTTCCAGGACAGGGAACTGCTGGAGAGGGGACAGCAGAGGACTACAAAGATGATTAGGGGACTAGAACATCTCTTATGAGGAAAGGCTGAAGGACTTGGGGTTTTTTAGTCTGAAGAAGAGAGAAGTTCCACCTCAACATAAGGAGGAACTTCTTTCCTGTGAGGGTGGCAGAGCCCTGGCAGAGGCTGTCCAGAGACACGGTGGAGTCTCCATCTCTGGAGACATTCAAAACCCACCTGGAGATGTTCCTGTGGGACCTGTTCTGAGTGGCCCTGCTCTGGCTGGGGTTTGGACTCGCTCATCTCCAGAGGTCCCCTCCAACCCCATAGCATTCTGGGATTCTGTGATTTTGTACATAGGGAGAAGGTGAAACTATCAGGCTGCTGGTCCCCGACACCTTTGTTGCAGTGAAATCAGAGAGACCAAATCTCTCCCCGACACAATGGGCAACCTCAGGCATTTTTCTTCTCTCCTAAACAAAATAAATGATTCTTTCTAAAAATCCAATGCCCCCAAAACGCCATTTAGAAAAAGAAAACCCAACTTTGAAGGCTGCTGAAGGAAAGCAACACCATGTTCTATCACATCATCTGGAAACCCCAACCAGTTAAAGGCAGGGAAATGAATAGTTAATGATACTATAAATCTTACGCTGCCACATAAACATAAACACATTTTTTCTTGTCACGTAGGGAGGAATAAATGTTTTATCACACCTTAACTCTGCCACATTGAATTATTTCCCCATTATTATTACTATTTGAAGGCAAGTATGTATTTCCTCCAAAGAGGTCCCACCAGGAACCAGTTTTCCCAGTTATTTCTTCCTGAATGGACGGTGCATCTTCGTCAAAGTCCTTCTGTGGAGATTCAGGCACGTCCCGTATCAGACTAAAGAGAATTTTATCTGACAGCAGCGACTGGAAGCTCTAAGAGAGACTCCCTGGCCATTTAGGAGATGAGACTAGAGGGAATAACTCAGGTCAATGGACTGGCACTTCTTCTCGGTGCCGGAGAAGAAGAGGAGATGACAACTCATGCGGAAGGAAAGAGCTCTAGGGTTTCTTTCTTGTAATACACCTGAGAGGGCTCAGCGGTAAAAAACACTTATGGACAGGAGTTTGGGTTGTGAAACTGTGGAAAAACACATCTGTGTATTTCTTAGGATGAACTCAACAGAAGCGACCAGGTTTTGGAGCCCTCCTGAGAAGGAGAACCTCTCTCCTACAGCTGCAACTGTGTCACAGGTGTGAGCGGTACCCAACTGGCTGCACATGGAAAAGGATCACAGGATCACAGACCAGGAAGGGTTGGAAGGGACCTCTGGAGATCATCTCATCTAACTCCATCCCAAAGCATCCCAATGCAGGGTCACCCAGAGCGGGTTGGACAGGAACCCATCCAGGCAGGTTTGGAATTCAGAGAAGGAGTCTCCACACCCTCTCTGGGCAACCTCTTTCAGGGCTCTGCCACCCTCAAAGGAAATAAGTTTTTCCCCATGTTGAGATGGAACTTCCCATGTTCCAGTTTGTGCCCGTTGCCCCTTGTTGTGTCACCAGACACCAATGAGAAGAGTCTGGCCCCATCCTCTTGCCACCTGCCCTTTAGCTATTGCTCAGCACTGATGAGGTCCCCCCTCAGTCTTCTCTTCTCCAGACTGAACATCCCCAGGTCTCTCAGCCTTTCCTCAGCAGAGAGGAAAGTCCAGTTCCTTGACCATCTTTGAAGCCTCCTCTGTCCCCTCTCCAGCAGTTCCCTGTCCTTCTGGAACTGGGAAGCCCAGAACTGGACCCACTGCTCCAACTGTGACCTCCCCAGGGCAGAGCAGAGAGGGAGGATGATCTCCCTTGACCAGTTGGCCACATTCTTTTGACTGTCCCTCAGTAGACCATTGGCCTTCTTAACCACAAGTGCACATTGCTGCCTCTTGGGCAACTTGTTGCCCACCAGGACTCTCTGCAGAGCTGTTCTCCAGCAGATCAGCCCCCAACCTGTCCATGGATGTCTACAGGCTACCTGTATCCAGAGTGAAGACAATAGAACCCTATTCCCAAGGGGGTGAAAAGGAAAGGGTCCTGTCCAGGGAAGAGGGGAAATAAGAGCTGTGACGTCTCCATCTCTGCCCTTGGATCCATCTTGGAGAAGGATCCAGTTCAGAACCTTCTCCATCTTGGAGAAGGATCCAGCTCAGAACTCACCTCTCCATTATGCAGCTCCCCGAGGCTGCGCAGAGAAAATTTTACCACCTTTGTAAAACACTTGGAAATCTGAGTGAAAACTATTATTTAAGTGCAAAATATAATTACAGAGAAGATCGGCGCGTAGAATGCCGCCGGGGAAAGGGGTGTGACATTACTCTTAATAATTAGGCAGAAAAGCACAGAGCAAATGGATTGTAAATATATAAAAAAGGAGAGAAAAGGAAAGAAAAAAAAAGGATAAATTAAGCTTAACTAGTTTATAAAGAAAAAAAGACCCTTTCAAAGACCTTTTTGGTATTGTGAGTAAGGAAGCAAAGTGGAGTTGATCTTAGCCACTAATTCTGCGTGCACCATCCGGACCTTTTTCTCAACATCTTTATCCACAAAATAGAGGCTAAAAATTATTGGGAATTTCTGAGAAGCACAAGTAACAATCCGACAGCTGGCTTTGATGTTCTGTCACGTAGACTTGGTGAATTCCCCTCAAGTGCTCTCAGTTCTTTGTGTGAAAAAACGGCTGCAGAGGTGCAAAGTATTACTATTATTATTTTTTTTTTCATTATTATTGTGCAGAACGTTTTCAAACCTGCTACAATCCAACTTACGGCCGGCAAATCGGTCCCCAGAAAAGCAAACCTTTCCAGGAGAATTGCATCAACTAATGAAGTCCTCGCAAAAAGAAATAATTGGATGGGGAGAAGATTTTGTATGAAGGGGTGGACCACCAGAGTCACTCAGATGAATCATAGAATTGTCCAGGTTGGAAGGGAACTTTAAGATCGAGTCCAACCATCAACCTAACTCTGATAAAAACCTCATTAAAACCATGTCACTATGTCAACTCGGTTTTTGAATACCTCCAGGGATGGTGACACCCTGGGGCCAGGTGAGGTGACACTTCCAAGGCTTAATAACCCCTTTCAGTGGAAACATTTTTCCTGATATCCATCTTAAATCTCCCCTGATGCAACTTCAGGCCACTTCCTCTTGTTCCTCTTCTCCTTGGGAGAAGAGAACGACCTCCCCTGGCTACACCCTCCTTTCAGGGAGTTGGAGAGAGCGAGAAGGTCTCCCCTCAGCCTCCTTTTCTCCAGGCTGAAGCCACCCAGAGTATGACCTGGGTCATCCTCCTCCCCTACTCTGCCCTGGGGAGGCCCCATCTGGAGCACTGGGTTCAGTTCTGAGCTCCCCAGTTCAAGAAGGACACAAGAAGGATCAACACCTATAAATACTTCAAGGGTGGGTGTCAGGAGGATGGGGCCTCAGTGGTGCCCAGGGACAGGACAAGAGGGAACGGGCACAAACTTGACCATAAGTCAAGTCCTTCTCAACATGAGAAGGAACTTCTTTCCTTTGAGCACTGGAACATGCTTTCCAGAGAAGTGGTGGAGTCTCTTTCTCTGAAGACATTCCAAACCTCACCCTGGCACTTTCCAGGGGGGTTGGACTAGATGATCTCCAGAGGTCCCTTCCAACCCCATCTCCTCCTGTGAATTTGCGACTAATGGTAACAACCTGAGCCTTGTAGATCTGGATTCTAAATTCCTGCAGGGTAATTTCCAGTGTCTGGAAGGTTTGCACAACCTGACAGAGATAATTCCTATTTAAGTGCTTTTTCTCCACCACTCCCTCCAGCTTTGGAACACATGGACTCCCTCCAACCCCCCAAAATTGCCTGTAGGTTGTAGCAAAAATTCCCCGGGGTTGCTTTTCCAACCAAATCCTTCTTCCCTTTTTTTGGGGATGCTTTCCTGAGGCTTCCAAGGAGCCACACAAGGCTATAACTCCCCCGACAAAGTCCAACCCATCTCCCTTGTGGGAGATGAGGTTCCTTGACTATGTTGGCCTATCGATCAGTTTGTCCGAAAACGCTGCCTCATTTATTACTCTTTGATTTAAGCGGATGGAGCGCAGCAGAAAGGTCACTCATTTTTATCCATCCCCAGTAAACAACACCCCCAGTTCCATTCCTACTCTTTTCAAATCAATGCTGGTTTACTTTTCCCTCCGGAGACTCCGGAGCGGAGCTCAGATCGATGGGGCTTGTCCTGCCTTTGGTGCATGAACCGTTGCTCAGATGCTGGCGCGGGGAAAAGCTGCTCCTCCATTTTTTCGTGACAGCAGAGATGCCATCTCCCATTTGACAATGCCAAGAGAGGCAGCAGGCTAATAAATGCCATATTTAAATGCATTTATTAGCGGTTCAATCCTCACAACAGACTACAATGTTTCATAGGGTTGGGGTTTTTTTCCTCCAAAAGCCTTCCTCATCCCGAAACAGACACCTCCAGGATGCATCCTTCCAAAATATACTCAATCACTACATCGACGAAACACTCTCCGTTCCTGGAAAACCAGAATTCCCAGTCTGAGCCAAAGGAGAAGTTTGAAAATGGGTCGTCCACAGTCAGAAGGGAGGTAAATACTCTACTCCTGGGTAGACCTGTTACCTCCCGCCTGCCGGTGCCACCCTCCCTTCCCTTAGTCAGCCAATAATTAATTAACTTCTCGTTATCAAAAAAAAGGCTAATCTAGGCTGAGTCAGAGGGCTCTTTAACCACCAGCCAAGAGCTCTAGGAAAGTCTCTTCAGCTTGCTAAATGTAGGAACTGTCACGTCTCAAATTCCCAGCCCAGTTCACCTCTCGCAATCCAGTAAGTGCCAAAGCTTTGCCAGCAGCTGGATTTGCCAAAATCCAGGTTCCCTTCCCACCACTTCCAGCCACCTCCCTCTCCTCAGCATCCTCCCAGTGCCTTTCAGCTCTGCATTGGTTTGTACTGGCCCCGTTCATCCCACACGCCGTGGGTGACACGCAGAGAAAGGTTGCTTCATTGAATATATATATATATATATATATATATATATGTATTTTCTAAGGGTGCTATACAAGTTACACCAAAGTTGGGGGCATTTGGACTTAATGATTCATATAAATTAATGTATTTTGGGAATGCAGTCCAGGTATGTAAAATAGGAGCTTCACGTCACTGTGCCTTCTAGGGATATTTTCTGGAAAACTGAGAATTTGCTCCAAAAGGAGGTAAAATGGGGTTTCTTTGGGAGAGGAGGCGCGTGGGGTTGAGCCTCGGGGAGCAGGACGTGTCCGTGATCACAGAAGGCAACGAGAACCCAAACCTCCCTTCGCCGTTGCTCACAGAAAAAGCGAAAGAAACCCATAAAAACCCAAGAAAAAACCAAAATCTCGTCGTGTTCCCACCCGGGGTGAGCTGTAGCTTCAAGGCAACAAGCGTCTCCAACTCAGTGACGTGTAAACACACTCACACATACTCACACACGAGTTCTCTGAGGTAATTGGCCAGCTCCAGCCAGCCAGGAGCTGCAGGGGGAATGGTGTTAGGATAATCAGATGTTACAAATCTCTGGATCGGAAGCGACGGGATGGATGCTCTTTGGATGGAAGAGGCCAAGAGGCTGTTCTGAAGGGTAGAAAGCTGGGGGAAGATGTTCACCAGCCATCGTAGGACTGTGTGGGATGAGCCTGGGTGCAAGGATGGGGTAGAATGGGATGGGAGGGTGTGGGGCTGTTTGGGAAGGCGGCGAGCAGAGAGCTGCTAAAAGGAGGCAACGCTAATGAATGCGGAGAGAAAGGCCAGAAGGTATGAGAAGTGGAAAAGGTCACTTCATTTGAGACATGGTGATTCGCCTCGCTTCATGGAGCAACTCTGATGAGGAGCTGAGTCACACTCCCTTCCCCTCCAGCGCCCTGGGCAGGGACACCTCCCACCAGCCCACGTTAATCCAACCTGGCCTTGAACCCCTCCAGGGATGGGGCAGCCACAGGTTCTCCGGGCAACCTGGGCACCACCCTCACACCAAAGAAGTTCTTCCCCACATCTCATCTCAATCTCCCCTCTTTCAGTGTCAAACTCTTCCCCTTCATCTATGACTCCATTCACTTATCACAAGTTCCTCCCCAGCTTTCCTGGAGGCCCTTTAGGGACTAGAAGGGGCTCTAAGGTCTCCCTAGAGCCTTCTCTTCTCATACTCTACCATCCCAGTGGTAGCACACTTGATCCAGACAAAAAATACCAGTTAGGGATCCATAAAGCTGCCAATTACAGAATCACAGAACGATATGGAGTTGGAAGGGACCTCTGGAGATCCCTTCTCCACATCTCTGGAGATCTACTCCATCCCCCTGCCAAAGCAGATCCACCCAGAGCAGGTCCCACAGGAGCGTGTCCGGGTGGGGTTGGAATGTCTCCAGAGAAGGAGACTCCACCACCTCTCTGGGCAGCCTCTGCCAGGGCTCTGCCACCCTCACAGGAAAGAAGTTGAGATGTGATCAGCACATGTTTAAATTTGCTATTTTAGCAACGCTATGACATCAGAGTGAAAAAAGAAACGAAAATTTCCATCATCTGGGTACACCTCAAAACGTTTCCGTTCAAAAATACTCTACTGCCTCACATAAAATCACTTCTTCCTGACTACAGCACCCATTTTGGGGTGGTTTTTTTTTTGCTTTTCTTTAATAGCAAGTTCCATCCTTGGTATTATCTTCTCCTCCTTTCCTTCCCCCTCCAGGTTGGCTTCTCCTTCTGCTCCTCTCTCTCTGCGCCGAGGCAGCCCCTCTTGTCATAAATCATTAAAAGTTTGACTCCGCCGTTAATATTGGTATTCACCGCGGCGCTGACACTTTAATAGCATCCTCATGCCGAGATGCGGCGCCGAGATTTCCTAATGGCTTGTTGTTACCTTTGTTAACATCATCGCTCCTCATTTAACTACAAACCCGAAGACATTTGCCAGCGTGGAGCTCCTGTCATTAGGTGGAGCAATATCAATATTTCAGAGCTGAGAATTACATGCTGGAAAATTCAAGGAAATGAAGCTAAGAGCGACCCGAGCTCCGCCATCCCGCATCGCGCACACGGGATCTTCGCTTCCCAAATCTCTCCTAAAACCTCCTATTTTGGTCCCGGTGACAAGAAAATGCTTCCCGACCGTGGGGGTTATTGGATATTGCTTGCTGTGCAGCTATTCTCTGTCTAATGGATCATTTTCTTCTCTTTTCCTTGCAATAGTCTGTTTCTTCCCGATTTAAGACATATTTTTAAGCGGAGAACCTGGTCTGGTGGGAGATTTCTCTTCTCATGGTAAGGGGTTGGAATGAGATGATCTTTAAGGTCCCTTCCAACCCAAACAGTTCTGTAATTCTATGAGAAACCCTACATCAAACATATTCATTAACCTAATCAACCAGAGCCCTGCTCACTCCAGGCGTCCCAACATCAGAAGGAAATGACAGTTGGCCCACCATGGGTCAACCCAAACCAGCACAAACTTGGCCTTGCTTTGGGTTGGAGAAATGTCCAATTTTTTGCCATTCTCCTGCACACAAAAGACCTAATTCCAGCCCAGTTTGGGCACCGTAGCTTCCATTTATTATCACAGAATCATGGAATTGGCTTGGTTGGAAAGGACCTTTGGGATCAACGAGTCCAACCATCAACCCAACACTGACAAACTCATCCCTGACCCACGTCTGTGGTGGGACAGGCTGATTTCCCACAGGCTCCACCGCACCCTCATGCAAGAAGGAGGATTTACAAAGAACCCACCGTGTCCTGACCTGCTCTTTGGGGAAAATCCAGAGAAGAAAAGGAGCTGGTGGACGTCCATCACCCTTCAAAACCTGTCCCTGTGCTGGGTGCTCTTTATAACCTGATCCAAAGCAATAACAGCAGAAAGCACCGAGTATGTGAACAGGTTTTGAATGTGCCTTTTCCCTTTCTTTCCCTTGTTTAGTGTTTATTGCCTTTGGAATTCAGCTATCCCGAAAAAAAAAATAAATACATTCATCTGAGGCAGAAAAGAGAAACATATTCTCCTCATAACATTTTGTTCTCAGAAGAAAATGAGCTATATCTTGATTGTCAGGTAGCAATGAAGCTCAGAGGAGCTTAAAATACAGATTTAGCCAAAAAGAAGGAGGGTTTGCAGTTACCAGCAGCATCAGGCTCTGTCAGAGGGAATTTGATTTTAAAAATTTTTAAAATTCACGTTTGGTTTACAGAATCTGAACGCAACAGGGACGCAGCAAATGAAAGTTCAAAACTTGCCCATACCTCACCCTGCCACTGCTCAGGGCTTCATCTGGAGCTTCCCATCTCCACCAAAGGAGGTTAGCTTTCAGCCACCATCTCTCAAGGTGCCTCCAGAAGCTCCATGGGGACTTTAAAGCTCTTAATGTCCCTCTAGATAGTCCAGCCTTACTGCAATAATGTCCCTAACTCAACGTTTGAGGTTTGGGTTCGGGAGCAATCGCTCCGTATCCCATTAATCCAAAGTGAACACATGGAAAGACTTAGGTTGGGAAGGACCTGAGGAGGTCCTTTGGTCCAGCCCCTGCTCGGGGCATGGGTAAGGCCAAGCAGAGGACATGGTCGGTGACGAAGGACAATGGTGAAAATGAAAGCAGCGTAAAGAAGATGGATGGAGCAAGATCATAGAATCATATGGGGTTGGAAGGGAACTCTAGAGATCATCTAGGCCAACCCCCTGACAAAGCAGGGCCACCCAGAGCAGGTCCCACAGGAACGTGTACAAGTGGGGTTGGAATGTCTCCAGAGAAGGAGACTCCACCACCTCTCTGGGCAGCCTCTGCCAGGGCTCTGCCACCCTCACACAAAAGAAATTCCTCCTCATGTTGAGGTGGAACTTCTTATGGTCAAGT
Organism: Scolopax mira; assembly: GCA_004320125.1. Taxonomy (NCBI): domain Eukaryota; kingdom Metazoa; phylum Chordata; class Aves; order Charadriiformes; family Scolopacidae; genus Scolopax; species Scolopax mira. The sequence continues at coordinate 21,108 of BJBW01002880.1, forward strand.
TTGTGCCCATTTCCTTTTCTCCTGTCACTGAGCACCACTGAGAAAAGACCAGCCCCATCTCCTGACACCCACTCTTGAAGGATTTGTGAGCACTGATGAGATCTCCCCTCAGTCTTCTCTTCTCCAGACTCAAAAGACCCAAGTCCCTCAGCCTCTCGTCATAAGGGAGATGCTCCAGGCCCCTCACTATCTTTGTGGTCCTTTGCTGTCCTCTCTCCAGCAGTTCCCTGTCCTTCTGGAACTGGGGAGCCCAGAACTGGTCCCAGTGCTCCAGCTGGGGCCTC
>BJBW01002880.1:21427-34332 GCA_004320125.1 Scolopax mira
AGGGCCCATTGCTGGCTCATGGGCATCCTGTTGTCCACCAGGACTTCCAGGTCTTTTTCCTCAGAGCTGCTCTCCAGCAGGTCACCTGGTGCAGGGGTTATTCCTCCCCAGGTGCAGCACCCTACGTTATGGTACAAGATGGTGCAAAGCCTTGAGAAACCACCTCAGCAACAGCATGTTCCCTTCTGAAAGTGCCCATGTCCTCATGTCCATGTTGTCACGCTCGCATTGTCACATCTAAGCCCCGTTGAATCCCTCTGATGCCTTTTCTAAACACATCCTAAGTTGCACAAACAACTTCTCTACCTCGAAAAGTCCAACAGGGACGTTTCCCAAGCTTATTATGGGCAAATTTGGATTTTGGAGTCCATGGATTGGGGTGTTGGTTTTTTACAGACAAAGGTATTTCATGTTCAACCTGAGTTTGCAGCATTATGATTACTTAAACGTCTGTTCTTTAAATATTAATGCTATCTGGGCAAATTAATGCTACCTTTTATTATATTCCGAGGAGGCATTTTACATACTCATTGTGTTTTGAGTCAAATTTCAATAAAAAAAATAGAAGTAGAGGAACAGAAGATGGAAACGCTCCATATAATCTGCATTTGTATGTATTTTTATTGCGAATTTAAACTCGTTTTCCTCTGGGTCTTAAGGCACTTCATGTTGATATCATAAAGCAGCCAAGTAAAAATACTTGAGAAATGTAGATTTGGGGGTTTAATATAACACAGACACATCTCCCTTAGTTGGCAAATATCTTTTTGACCTTCATTATTGCCCATCAATAATTTTTTTGGATCGTAGTGATTTAATCTCTGCAAACTCGTTAAGGAATGGAGCCACCTCCACCGAAACGCGCTACTATTTCAGGTACCACTTGGGGTATTTAAAATACATGGGGACACACACTGATGGGTGCAGGAAGAAGAAGAAAGAATGAGAATCCAGTGATGCTGCTCTCAAATCTGGCAACACATTTAACAACCATCTCTCCACTTCTCAGAAGGTTTCGTTTCTTCTCCAACCACGTGCTCCAATTCCACAAAGAGAAACGAGCATCACGGAGCCAGGAAGTGGGTTTATTTGCAGCACAAGGCTGTTCCTCTATGGTTTAGGGATTTATGGTGTTATTAGCAAGTCACCCTGACCAACACAGGTCCCCACACGGAATGGGGACCCACCTCACCGTGTGTGTCTTCTACACGGGCTTTGAGTCCAGCAGATTTAGCAGGGAACCAAGTGGTTCCTCCAATTGGGCAATCTCTTCTCAACTTTTCAGCCTTTCTCCCCAAGCACTGCCCAAATTCCCACATCCACCTCTGGATCAGAGGGAGTTACATGTCCATCAGCAGGCTGCTGAGCCACCAGGCTGGTAGCCAGGAGGTAGGTCAGTGGCACAACACCAGGGAGGTGTGCAAGTCCATGCCCAACCCATAGCTCTGTGTCCCACCACCACCACTGGGACCTGACACCTCTGACAATGGCTTTGGCTGCCCCGTGAGGTCTTCAGCAAGGGATGAGATGACATCTATCACCACGGACATCCATCCCTCATGACAGCCATGAGCCCCAAATGTCACTAAGCTCTTCCCGTGCAGGAGATGTGGCTTTGTGATGGCCAAAGCTCTCCACCGCAGCTTCCTCATCCCATATCTCAGCTGCTTCAGCCCAGTGAAAAAAAAGCCTACCTTATGGACTCCACAAACTAAAATACTATTTAAAAATAATTAAGGAGCCTTTTCAAATTAGCACCTTGATTGCAGGTACCTGGCAAAGGTTACGAAGGCAAACTGCACTGCGCGATTTAGTTCATTGACCTCAGTATGGTCCCTAACGGGAGATTTATCACCAATTTTCTTCATTTAGGGTTGAGCACAAAAAAAACTATTCAGTTCTAGGAGGGAAGAAGGGGGGGAGGTTCAAGACAAGCCTTTAATTTCTCCCCTGCCCCGGTGAGAGTTTCAGCAAGAGAGAGAGAGATTTTGGAGGAACGTTGGGTGGAGGAATCAACCCGGGTCTCCTTTACACCCTACCAAGAAGTTGGTCAAAGAAAGGAAAGTAGAATAAAGAGCCCAAAAACCTCGCCGGGAACCTGTGGGACAGAAGAACGTGACGGAGTAGAACCCATTCATCATGCTCTTTAGTTAGTAGCGACCATGTACATTTCCATTTATCCCCTCTTTAATTATGCACAGCGGCTCCTTTCCCATCTCCAGACACACCAAACGCGGCCATTCATCATTTCTATAGTTTATGTCTTATTCCATTTGGCTTCTCTCTCGTCTTCACTCGACTTGAAACGGGAGCTTTCGTTCACGCATCCAACCCCCTCTGGCTGCTGCTGCTGAAATTGGGGGGGGGGATTTTTGTTTGGGGGCTTCACGGAGCGACAGGAGGGAAATTGGGAGTTTCGGAAAGAAAAGAGGAGAGAGAGGGAGATTTCCCAAGGATTTTACTCTTGGGGAAGAGTCCTCCAACATCTTGGAGGAGGGGAGGTTGGACCAGGTGATCTCCAGAGGTCCCTTCTAACCCCATAGCATTCTGTGATCTGCCATGGTCTTGCTTCCCCAGCAAGAAAAGGGGGAAGCCAACAGCACATCCCAGTGCTCCCAGTATCCTTCATCCAGCGAGGCAGGTCACCTCTCCTCCCGAGGGATGCACCTACTCACTCCCCCAGTAGTTTCTTTCCATCGTGATCCCTTCTCACTCCTCCTCCATCTCCTTTTCCATCTCTCTCTCCATCCCTCACCTCTCCCACCTTTTCTTCTGGGTCTATTCTCCTCCCAGTATCTACCTCCCATTAATGTCAGTCGGAGTTATGCAGGCGTGTGAAGGGGAGAATGGACCTCTTGGAGCGGAGCTAATTAAGTTCTTCTTTAAGAAGTCAGAGCCCATAATCTCGAAGCCTCAGTAGCCCCCTGTCAATCAAGGAGCAGCCATCCCTACCTGCTCACTTGGGGGTTGATAACTCACCGACGGGGCTGCCATGGGGACAGGACAGTGGCACTAACGAGGTAATTGGTGCTCAATTTCTTTCTTTTCCATTCCCAGTCCACAAATCCCCCCCACCAGTAACAACCTGGCATTGCAAAGCCACGCTGAGCTGGGACACCCTTCCTGTTGCCACCACCCGTGGTACCTGAACTTCATGATGTTCTCCATCAGTCACAGGCTGGGCACAACCTGAGAGTCCTGGTCACTTCTGGTCACTTAGTCACTTCGAAACACTTAGTAAAGTATCTGAGATGTTCAACAGCCCTTCTCCCAGTTGCACACAAGTTGGTTGCCCAAGAGACAGCACTGCTTTCTCAGCATCTTCCTCCAATCCCAGTTTACACAAGAGCCCAGTCTCCCAGTAAGTCCCTAATCTCCAACCTGTAGAAAATAATGGATTTGCCATTTCTTTCCCTGTAAGTACTAAATGCCACAACTTGAAGCCAGGGAAATCCCTGTGAAATTCCTGGATTTACCTTCAGCTCATCTTTGAAAGGTGATTTACCAACTTGGCAAAGTGGACATCATCTCAGTTCCCTCTCAGTTACACCATAAACCCAAAGCACCATCAGAGGCATGAACCACCCTGCACCAACGTACCAAGGCACGTGGTCTGGCCATCACCAGCACCACAGAATGGTTTGGGATGGAAGGAATTTTGAAGACCATCCAGTTCCAACCCCCTGCCCTGGGCAGGGACACCTCCCACCAGACCAGGTTGCTCCAAGCCCCATCAGGCCTTGAACACCTCTAAAGATGGGGCAGCCACAGCTTTCTCTGGGCAACCTGGGCCAGGTTCTCACCACCCCCAGAATGAAGAGGTCTTCCAACCTAGAAAACCTTCTGATTAGGAACCACAGGGAAAATGCAGCAGCTGATAGACCACAGGAGACTGGAACGAGCAACCACAGCAGCTTTTTCTAGCCTCCTAATTCAGTGAAACCTAACCAAAAAAAAAAAAAAATGGTCTACAAATGCAAAAATTCAGCTGTAAAATCATTTAGTAACAAGCTGACAAGGAGAGCACATCGAATACCAAGTAAGGGGAAGGAACTATTTTAGATCCAATATCCCTTTGGTGATTACCCCAAAGTCAACCAGAAGGAAACGCGCCGTGATTTGCAATGAGCTGTAAATATTCTGTTTTCATTTGCGCTAAAAAAAAAAAAAAAGGAAGAGGAGGGGAAAAAAACCACCCAAAAAACCAACAACCAAAAAAAAAACTTCGGTTGTTTAAACCTCAGCTGTGAACAAAAAGGCATAAATATTATTTCAGATGTGCACTCCATTTCGTAGAAGTTAAGGAAAGGTTGAAGGTTTAAGTGAAGTCCCCGCGGCTTAGAATAAAAAGATGAGATTTGGAAACACGTGACAACCTCTTCTACCAAAAAGCCCTCTCTTGCTGTGAAAACACCCGTGCCCTCTACCCTAAGGCTTTTACTCCCTTTCATTCTTCTCCTTGCAGGGAAAAGCAGCCTGGTTTAGTGTGATATTTCAAACGGAAAAGAACCCTAATGGTCTAAATTCATCTCTAGTGAATCGGGGAGGAAAAAATAAAAAAAAATCTACCCGGTTCAATTAATTGCTTCATTTTCGCTGCCTCTAGATTTGTCACTTTGATTAAACGGCGCGTTCCGTAGGTAGGCGGCGTGTGACGACGCGGACAGCAGGTGACAGGAGTTATTTCCCCAGGTATCAAATGAAAAAATCCAAAATACCACCAAAAAAATCCAACCCGGACTCATGTCGCCCCAGTATCAGTTGATTTGAACCCTCAGTGACAGCCTGGATGGGACCAGAGTCCCCAAAATAGGTCCCAGCTCCTCTAGGAAGAAACACCTCCTCAAGCAAGGAGGTGGCATCGGGGACCTGCAGAAGTGGGAGAGGGAGGGAAGGGTCCCTCAAGTTCCTCAACCATCCCAGAGAATTCAATTCAAGGATTACATTATTAAGGGCCAGAAGCTCCTCTTCTCTCCAGAAATCTCAATCTTTGGGCAAAAAGACTTCATGTCTCAGTTGAAACTTGATGCTTCAACTTCTGGGGCGAGTTGGGCAGAAATTTGAATATAAGAAGTTCCTCCTAAACATGAGGAGGAACTTCTTCACTTTGAGGGGGGCAGAGCCCTGGCAGAGGCTGCCCAGAGAGGTGGTGGAGTCTCCTTCTCTGGAGACATTCCAACCCCTGCCTGGATGGGTTCAAGTGGGACCTGCTCTGGGTGGCCCTGCTTTGGCAGGGGGTTGGAGGAGATGTTCTCCAGAGGTCCCTTCCAACCCCGTGCGATTCCGTGGATGGTCCAGGGACACCAGGGATGATGTTCCAGCATCATCAGGGTCCAGAGGCAGGATGTGGTCCCTCATCACCATCCATGGGTCCCAAGTGGTCCCAAGCAGCATCTCTGGGGCTCTGGTTTGGGGGGCGCTGGGTTCACTGGGACGCCCAGTAAACCACCCCCTCCATCATACAGGGAGCAGCTCTTCAGAGCAGGGAGAGGAAAGCAGAGCCCCTGGGAATGAGGAAGCTCGTCCACTTCATTAATCAATGTCAGTTAACACCTCCAGGAATTAATATAGACATCGTTCCACGGAGCTGCACAAAATAGCTGTTACCTAATATTAATATCTGCCATTAGTAGCCCTTGAAGAATATCCAGGATTGAATTTGTACCTCTCCACGTACCAACCTTCCTCCTTCTGCTCATCAAAGGGAGCCAGAGCCACCATAATCCCCATAAGAATTTAAAATTCGTAAAGCTGAAAGCTCTTACGGGCTCGGGTTTGGGTTTTTTTCCTGCTGAATTTAAAAGCCGTTTTGTCCCCAAAACGAATTCCTCGGCGACCTTCACTCAAGAGAAATTCATATTTTAAGGGAAAAAAAACCACCCAATCTTTTCTGCCTTCCAGCCTCTTGGTAAAATTAGGGTTTTTTAGCTAAGGGGATGTTTTGTGGTCTAGAAACCATCCAGGGTCTAGAAACCATCCAAGGTCTAGAAACCATCCAGGGTGGAGAAGACCCGGCTGGTGACAGAAGATGGAAGGTAGAAGATGCTCCAAGGCCAAAGGATGCAGGAAAGAGTGATTGTCCCCAAAATGCTCTCCCCGTTACGGACCCGAGGGTCCATCAGTGTTTCTCTGGGTATAAAGAGAGGGACAGAGGTACCCGAGAGAACCAAAAGCTTCCATTAATTAACAAAATTAGCCCACCTCGGTGGTAAATAGGTTTTTCCACCCCGTGACCAGTGACTGGTCACTGTGGTGACCAACCACAGTTCACAACCATGACTGGAAGGAGAAATCTTCAGCCCTAATAAGCTGATGTATTATACAATTATTACTAATAAAATTGGATCCAAAGCCCGTTCATAAATCCTCTGGAAAGTACTTATGATAATTTTAAGGGCCTAATCCTGCCGTTCTTGTCAAGAAATCTTGGAGTCTCCTTCTCTGGAGACATTCAAAACCCCGCCTGGACACGTTCCTGTGGGACCTGCTCTGGGTGGCCCTGCTCTGGCAGGGAGTTGGACTGGATGATCTCCAGAGGTCCCTTCCAAGCCCGTAGCATTCTGTGAAATATGTTCCTTTGAAGCCACGTGAGCTCTGAGTGACTGACTTGTACAGATCTGGGTCTCCACCGCCTGCAAATTAACGATTCCTGTCTGAATCTATCCCAGTTATTGATTTCCAGTCTCCACACCTGCCTGTCCATCACCACAATCAAGGTCCTGCTTAGGGGAGAGCAATTTAGCTGTTGGCTTCCATTAAACAGCTTGTGAGATGTTTCACCACCACCTCACGGTTCCCCGGGACCAGTGGGGGACCAGTGGAGGTGCCGACTCACCAGCTCTGACCTTCTCACAGATCGTTAGCGGTGGGGTCCCTCCTCCTTCACCCACAGTTTAGGAGGGAGAAGAGGGTCTGCCAGGGAAATCCAGTCCCTCTAATTTGGTTTCTGGCACACGTCTGAATGTTGGTGCCTACTGAAGCGGTCAACAGCTTGAAGCCTCTCAAGACCCCCCGGGGCCACTCTGCCTGCCTAGACGTTGGCGCTAACTTGACAGGGTTTTCCTCTGGAGGTCTTTAAAGTATCTCATTTTCTCCAGTCACTAAAGAGTTTAGGCTTTTGCTTTAGAAGAACGTGGACTACTGCATCCAGGTCTGGAAGCCTGAGCATAGGAAGGACGTGGATCTGTTGGAGAAAGTCTAGACAAGGCTACGGAGAATTTCTGAGGGTTGAAGCCCCTCTACTGTGAGGACAGGCTGAGAGAGTTGGGGGGGTTCAGCGTGGAGAAGAGAAGGCTCCAGGGAGACCTTGGAGCAGCTTCCAGTACCTGAAGGGGCTCCAGGAAAGCTGGGGAGGGACTTTTGGTCAGGGAGGGGAGCCTGAGGGGGAAGGGTTTGACCCTGAAAGAGGGGAGATTGAGGTGAGATCTGGGGAAGAACTTCTTCACTGTGAGGGTGGTGAGACCTGGCCCAGGTTGCCCCAAGAAGCTGTGGCTGCCTCATCCCTGGAGAGAGCCCCAGGTGGGATGGGGCTTGGAGCAACCTGGTCTGGTGGGAAGTGTCCCTGCCCAGGGCAGGGGGTGGAAGTAGATGACCTGTGAGGTCACTTCCAACCCAAACCATTCCGTGATTCTCTAGACACTTAGTATTTAGGGGTCAGTCAAGTGAGGTAGATGGGCTCCAGCAGCAGGTAGACACCACAAACTAGGCTGGGTGACTCGGGGCCATCACAAGCTACATGCAAACCCAGCAGCCACAGAAAGAAATGCCACTCATGGGGAAACTGAGGCCATTCTCCAAAGTACACAGAGCTGTCCTCATCCCTCCACATCCCCACGGGTGAACGCAGAAGGCCACGCTACTTCCAAACTGGAGTTGAGCACTAGGCCAGGGGAACACCCAGTACACTTGATTTACTAAAGGAACTTCTAAAGGATGCCTTCAAGGACAACCCTTTTTGGGTTGCCTTTGGGACAACCCAGCAACAAAACTGGAAAAAAACCAAAGCATTCCAGTAAACTGAGGGAGAACATTCAAAAGGCTCCTTAATCTTTTCAAAAACATCAAAATTTCTCAAAGACAAACCCCACGGATGCAACCTTCCCTTCTCCAAACAGGCCTCAGACCCACAGAAAATGAATAGTCATATCAAGAAAAACCCCACAATCCAGGGATTGGTACCTGTCCAGCTCAGGTATGAGAAGCTCCTTCCAAAACCTGATCTTCTCCTATCCTTGGAAGAAAACCCAATGCAATTTATTGACACTGGCCCTTTAGATATTGTCCAACATTTATGAGGTTCCCTCTCAGTCTGCTCTTCTCCAGACTGAACAGCCCTGGATCTCTCAGCCTTTTCTCATCAGAGAGATGCTCCAGGCCCCTCAGCATCTTCGTAGCCCTCTGCTGTCTCCTCTCCAGCAGTTCCTTCTCCTTCTGGAACTGGGGAGCCCAGAACTGGACCCAGTGCTCCAGATGGGTCTTCCCCAGGGCAGAGCAGAGGGGGAAGATGACCTTCCTCCACCTGTTGTCCACACTCCTCTTAATCCCCACGATGCCATTGGCTTTCTTGGCCACAAGGGCACATTCCTGGCTCCTGGTCAACTTGTCATCCACCAGGATTCCCAGGTCTTTTTCCACAGAACTGCTCTCCAGCAGGTCAACCCCCAACCTGTCCTGGTCCATGGATTTATTCCTCCCCAGATGCAAGACCCCACACTTGCCCTCATTGAACTTCATTAAGTTCCTCTCCAGCCTGTCCAGTTTCCACAGCCTTCTGGTGTGTCACCCGCTCCTCCCGCTTTTGTGTCCTCACCAAACTTGCTGAGGGGACCCTGATTTTCATTTACAAAATCTTCTGCTCCTCTAGAAATCCTTTCCCCGGACGGACAAACGGCACATAGATGTCCATCAGTCCTGGCTTTTAATTGACTTAACTCACACCCCACCATCGCCGCTCTCCTACGGGTCTGCTCGTTCCTGGAAGCCATATTCCAAACTTTTTCTTATTTAGTTTGTTATTAGACATCAGATATTTGTACAAGCATCCATCAAACATTCGATCTCTGAGCTCGGAGTCACAGCAACAGCCCCGAGCTCATCTATCACGGCCACCCAGGACGCGCACGCCTGAAGATTCAAAACAAGTCTCTTCAAAAACATCCTGTTTTGGCTTCTTGTGGAGGGCGATTAATTTTTAGAACAGAATTTACATAAAATCTTCTCAATCTATTTGCAATTACCAGACATTGAGAGGAGAGACAAACAGCTTTTGAGCGGTTGTTTTCAACCGGAAAAACCCCCAACTAATCAAAACCTGAAGTTTCAAGGAAGAAAGTTGAAATATGACTTTCAAGTGGTCGAGTTGGTTAAGAATCCAACTTAATTCTACAGAAGAGATGGATGGGGGTCACGTGTATTGGGAGCTCCAGAGCTATATGGAGTGCACATACCCATGTGTGGAGTAGGGAAGAGAAAAGCTCCATCCATGTCCTTCAGAGCCCTGACACGCTCCTGCCTTTCATACAGTTCAAAAGCCATCAAAGTCCCCAAGTCACCAACTGCAGAAGAGGCCTTGACCTCCCAAAACACCCGTAACCTTCCTGCTTTGCTCAGTAACAGAGCAGAGAAGACTCCGCTCCGTTTCCATCCAGCCCAGTTAATCTAAACTGGTGTAAACGTGGTGCTTCTTCAGCCTCATGAGTCCAGTCCTGCCTCAGGGATCATCCTCACCATCTCTGCTGCTTCTGGTGGATGCCAGAAGATGGCTTTTTCCCGTGCTCTGGAAAGCCCTGGACAGGATCATGACCTCCTGTTTTTTTAAAAAAGTTTAATAACAGCTTGTTTTAAGGATTTTGGATAGTGCTGTTGCCATGAATAACTTTGTAAAGGAGCACAACAAATGAATAAACCAGTGGTGGTGGTGGGACTGCAACAGCAGGAACCAAAACCAGGCCTTCTGCCAAGCAGAGGACAAGCAAGAGCTGGAAGCCCAGCTCTGTCCAGAGACTGAGACTCCATTAAAGGGGGTTCAACGCCTCCTTCGGGGCTGTAGCCACTGCTGGGACAGAGGAGCACTGCACTGAAAGACGACGTTCACGCTCTTCTTTATTTTTGGCAGCAGCCAAACTCTTAGAGCCTGACTTGGTGTCGCGATTTGGGGTCTCCCCCTGTTTCCCAGGAGCAGGCAGACACTGCTGCCTTTCCTCCAGGGGCTCTTCATCACCATCCATGGCTCTCCAACACCCCGTTTTCCCAGCAGCTTAAACCCCTTTGATCAAAAAAGGACCTCTGAGCTCAACAGTTAAGATGAAACCCATCTGGACAACGTGGTCTGCACTTCACTTGAGAGATCCTTCCAAGAAAGCGTGCCAAAGGACTTCTCATCATTCCTGGCAAGATCCCAGCCCGTCAACGGGGTTTCAAGCCAAGAGAGGATATTTTCTAGAAGGTCTGGTCCCAGCAGACACGTTCAAGCTGTGGTTTTCCCATCCTTTGACTTCACAAAAAATGACAAAATAAAGGAAGAGAAACCCGCGGTTCCAGAAGGTGATGTCATGTACCTTTACTCCCATATTGATTGCCCATTTACAGGACTTCACTTGAAAAGAATGAGCAACCCAGAAATAGAAACGTCGCCCATCAATTATTCTGTCCTTCTAATTACTCAAAGCCAAACCTGGTGGAAACTCAGACTTTCTACGGCACCAGGAAGCCCCTTTGGATCGTTACGAAGAAGCGGGAAGGCGCAGCACTGCAAACTTCACAGCAGAACTTCAGGTCCTTGAACTACTTCAGGAATTTAAGGGGAAATCAAATATTAAGGGCTTGAAAACCTGGTCCCGTTGTTGTGCAACCCAAAAGCTAAAGTAAAATGGGAAAAGATTTTCATCTTGTGGTGATTCCACCACAAGGCTGAGTATTAACCGGCACGTTCCTACAGAACAGGTGAAACCCACCCATCACCAACGTCAATCTTGGCTCCGAGCAAACCTTCTTCCGAGACAGATAGTCCCATCAAAAAAGACAGGAGCCAAATTCTATATGTAAAGCTCAGGCTTAATGCACGACAAATCAATATTTCTCCTTCCCCTCTCCACGTTTCTCTTCTTTTCTCATATCAAGCCCATCTTCTCGCGAAACCCCAGGGGTGAAAAAATTATTCTGATTTCTCCCAAAAAACCACCATCGGTTGGCATCGAATCCAACCCAACAGAATAAATCCGCTGAAATCTCTGCGGGTGTCTATCAAGCCTGAAGCCCTGATCCTAATCCCAAATCCAACCTCGCCTGAGATGACTGTGGGGACAGGGTTTTATGACGGTGAGGAATTTACACCTCGTGCACCCCATTGCGGTCCCACCACCTCTACGCGCTCAACCGCTTTGGGTTACGGTGGTTACTGATGTGCAGGACCAAGAGGGGAATAACCCATTCTGCTTTTCCAAGGTATTTTCTCCAACCTCTGCCCAAATTCTCCTCAAAACATCAACAGTTGGGTTTGGTTTTTTTCATATCTCACACAAGAGGCAGCTTTTACGGAGGTCCAGACGTCGAGACGCAAGGAAAAACACGGAAAGAGGTTGCAAAGCCAATAAAACTCGTACAGGAAAAGTTTGGCGCGTGTGAAAACACAGAGGGCAATTTTTTGTTTAAAAGTCCAAGTTTACCTCACAGTAATTTCATCCCAAAGCAATTTTCTAATTGTTCATTAAAAGCATATTAATTGTACGCAGGACGCATCATTTATCGCTGTTTGGAAGTGAAAATGGAAAACCCCGGGGGGGGGCCAAAAAATTGGCACAAAGTCATACTTCTGATTTATCCCACTAAAATCTGTCCTTGGGTACTGTTAAGAATTATAATTTACAGGAGAAGACATTACATTTCTATCATGAAAAATGTATTTCTAATGAATCCATGCACCGATCACGGATGCACAATATTTTAAGAAAGCCAAACATTTTTCAAGGAAAAAGTGTTTTTCTTGATTATGCTTTAAAGGTCATATTTTTTGCATGAGTGTGAAAGCAATATTTGGTAGTCTTAATTAAAAAAAAACCACCCCAGCCAGCAACAAAAGAAGGACAGAAAAGCTCTTGCCATCACGCTACACGGTCTCATGATTACTGTCTCCTCTTTTAATGAAGACGTAGCACACCACGTTACGGGTCTAATTTCCACCATAGATCAAAACTTATGTGAAATTTTCCAATTCTCTCTGGGGGGAAGGACATTTCCATCTCCATGGCTCCCAAAGCACAACATTTGGTGGAAGAACAGAGCTCCAATGTGTTTAATCTGGCACCCAACTTCTGCTTCTCAGAAGACTAAACGATATTACGATTATTCCACCCCTCTGGGGTAAGAATCCAACCCTTCAGTTCAAGTCAAATCTTTTGAGCTTCTATTTTTAAAATGTTACATCACAACCTGTAAGGTAAAAAGAATTCACACGCTGGAACACCTCCCACCAAACTCAAAGTCCCATCCAACCTGGCCCTGAATCCCTCCAGAAGCCACAGCTTCTCCGGGCAACCTAGGCCAGGTCTCACCACCCTCACACCAAAGAAGTTCTTCCCAATATTTCATCTAAATCTTCTCTCTTTTGGTTTAAAACCCTTCCCCCTCATCCTATGGCTCCCCTCCTTGATCAAGATCCCTCCCCAGCTTTCCTGGAGCCCCTTGAGGGACTAGAAGGGGCTTTAAGGTCTCCTTGGAGCCTTCTCTTCTCCGGGTTGAATAGCAAATAGGTCTTGCTCCAGTTCTAAAGAAAGCATTTCACATTTCATTTGTTACCAAAAGAATAAAATAAATAACCTCTTATTACGGGACACTTCCAAAGCCTCTCATTACAAAAAACCCAAGAGGAATCCCTGATTCAGTCCCAAAAATGAGGAGTTTGGGCTCCT
>BJBW01002881.1:0-10345 GCA_004320125.1 Scolopax mira
TTTCCTGGAGCCCCCCTTCTTGAGGGACTGGAAGGGGCTGGAAGGTCTCCCTGGAGCCTTCTCTTCTCCAGGCTGAACCCCCCCCAACTTTCTCAACCTGTCCTCCCAGCAGAGGGGCTCCAGCCCTCCCAGCATCTTCATGACCCTCCTCTAGCTCTGCTCCAACAGCTCCATGTCCCATCTCAAGAGATCCTGTCCCACCTCAGCTATCCTGTGATATAGAAGTGGTGGTTTAATATAAAATATTATTTTTTAAAAAGTAACAGCTCAATATGTCCATTTTAAACTTAATTCTGTAGTTGGATTTCTTGACAGATTAAATTTGTGTATTTCAGTCCTATAAAAAAAACCCCAACAACCAAAAAAACAAACTAGGAAGGAATGGCTTGTTGGAATATCTGCTGTGCTTATCCTGTTCCCATTCTCACATCTGTTTGTTCTCTTGTTACAGTAAACAGAAAAGAATCTTCAAGATTTAAAAATGATGGGTTTGGCTTCTGTAGTTCTCAATTAAGCTTTCATCATTCCCAGCTGACATGGCAGGATGGCTCTTTCAGAGGTTTTTCTCAAAATTCTTTTTCAAAAATCTATGTTAAGGATCTGATAACTGGCAGAAAACAAAGTTTAGAGCTGCTTAAATAAAGTCCTTTGCCCTCATTTCAGTGACTTCTGGTCACAATCCATCAGTGCTCAGAATTTTTTGAGAGAAAAAAAGTGCCACATGGTATTTCTGATGTGTTTAACACTTAACAAATCAAGTCTTATATTATCATTGAAGAAAAAAAAAAAGAACACAAAGCAGTTTTTCTGAATCTCTCTGGAATCTGTAAGTGTGCTTTTGCTTCCTTGCTTTAATTGAGAAGGAGATAGGGGACTGCAGATTACTCTCTCTTTGCAGATGTTAGGAATTGAATTCTACTCATGGTATTTTTGTGGAAAGGGTTCATGGCCTTTTTTTTTTTTTTGCTTAAATTTAGGTAACTTTGCTCTTGAGAGTGTTTCCTGTATGTCTTGTTCCACCAGACTTTCAGATTTTCAAAAGAGGTTAGTATTACACTGAGTACTGAAGGGTGGGAGGGGGAAAAGGCTATGGGTTCTTGTTGGAAATCAGTGGATACTGAGGGTCAGCTTTCTGCTGGATTGCTAAGAAAACAGAAGATGGGAAATTTGAGGTTCTCCTAACTGTAGGTGTCATGCATTTTTAAAAAAAATTATGCATACGCCCTTTGGACAAGTGTTATTGAGAACCTCTTTTTCTGCTCAAGATCCCGTGGCTTGAGGGGAGCGATGCAGAGTAGAACGGGCACAGTGTGAATATCCTTGTTCCATGTGGGTGAAGATCCTGCCGGAGCAGAAGCTATTTTGTATATACATCTCCAAAGATGCTGTCCCATCCTGAGTGCTGGCATAAGGCAGGGGTTGGAGTGGAAAGAAGAAATTGTGGAGAGCATTGAAATCCCCTCTTCCTTCCCCCTTTATGCCTCAGAAGCCTGTGAGGATGGATTATCAGCTGGGTTTGAGTGGGATCTGTGTGATCCTTGGGATGCCTGAGGATCATCAAGTGATGGAGGAACAATTCCAGGAACCTCCAGCACAACGTTGAGGGAGATCCAAAGGTGATGTTCGCTGGATGGGTGGTGGTTGTTGTTGGTACTCATCATGATACACAGATGTGGAAGTGACAAGTCCCACACTGCTTACTCGTAGAGTGTCTGTAGATGGACAGCATGCTGGGGTTTTTTTTGAGTTTATTTCCCCTTAAGAATAAGGGAAATATTTTGGTTTTCCTATTAGTGTAGAAAGACTCTGTCTAGAAGAGTGTAGAGAGGCGCTGCAGACTGTTGTTAACTGCAAATAACTTTGCAGACTAAAGATAACCACTGCATATGCACAGAGTTCACATACATAAGCAGAAATGTTGGCTTTACAATTTTCGGATTAAGTACAATTTCTGTGCATTTAGCCCATTTGAGAAAATGAAGCGATTTTACCTTGTGACACAGAAGTAAACACCAAGGCAGAAATGCTGCTTGTTTACGGCCAGATTGCTGGGGAAAGATTTTGATTAATTGTTTGGAAAATACCCTGTGGAAAACAGGGTATTTCCTGTCTGTGAAGTTCATATGCTAATTCTGAGATTGCTGAAGAAAACTGCTGGAGGGGTGATGCAGCCAAGTTGCTACAGGAGTTTCTAAAAAATAAAATAAAGTTGTAGAGATCGCTTGAGACTTATTTTTGTGAGTTTTTGCTGCAGTCTGTGGTTAACCTTTCAGTACAGAGATTGTTAGGTTACAAATCAATAGGGTTTTTTGACTGGTCTTTAAATTCTGAAACTAGTCAAGCATTATGACTGAAACTAGTCAAACGTGTGTGTTGACTTGTTTTGAGTCGGTTTCTCCTGGGATAAGAGCCTTCTGGCAGTTACAGTGATTTAGGGCAGCAGTTTGGAGGGAAGCTCCTCTTCTCCCTAAAATCCACGGGGCTTCTGTAAATGCCAAGGCATGCCTGATGTGGGAACCCAGACTTTTGAAGGGGCTGACCAGTTTAAGACTCTGGATATTTGTACGTTAGGATAAACCGACAGCATCCTGAGACCTGAAAGGTGTTTTGGTGTTAGAATTCCTGCCTGTTAACTTGCAATTAAACTTCTAAGTTGCTTTTAAGGACTGAAAAAAGGAAGTACTTTTATGGTTAAGAGTCTTTAGAGCTACGGCTTAAGGAGCCATTTTAGACAGCTGAGTTAAGAGACTCTGTCCTTGGCACATGTGTGTGCGTGGTCCACCTTCTGGTTTTATTTTTCATTCTTTCATTAGTATACATATTACATTATTCTGCACAGAAGTGCATGTGCTTTAACAGAAACTTCTGCTCCCCGAAGATTTTTCCCCCCTCCCCCCCCCCCCTTAAATATTATTTGTAGAAAGGCTTGCCTGCTACGGTTCAATATTTCTTGCCTGGAGTAGCTGTGCTGTGGTATTTACAGATTATCTGGCTGCAAACCTGGAGCTCAGCATGAAATGCCCAGTTGCTTTTTAAAAATCCCTTTTCTCCATAGTTCTTAGTTTTGAAATCCAGGCTTTGGAATTGTAAACCATCCAGTTTCATCACAGTGTATAAAAACAGGGGAGAGATGTGATTTAAAGTTCCTCAGACTTTCCTCTCTCCTCTTCTCTTATTTTTTTTTGCCTCTGTCTTTCCTAATTTCCCGGCAATGGGGTTTCCTGGGAAGACCTCTTTGGTGGCCATTCCTTTTCACTGTGTTTCACTCTTCTGGGTTTTCTCATTCATGGAATTATGAAAAGGAGTGCACTTTTCCTATTCTCTCTGTTTAGTTGAATTCAGAACAGAGTCTTTGCGGCAAATAATTTGTTACCCTCCCCCCTTCCCCTAAATTGAGAAGATCTGGTGTCTCGTGGTCTCTTGGACGCAAAATACATTGTTAGTTCTGGTATCAAGTTCAAAAGGGGAAATACGAAACCCCAACTCTAGAGCACAGTTCCTGTTTTTCTGACTTGACAGTTTAAGCTCAGACTTTATTGCTGTTAGTTTTTGTGAGTTTTAGAAGCAGGCAAGCAGTGTTTGATAATTAAGCAAATGGATCAGCCTGGGCATAATGTTTACCTTCTCTTTTTTTTTTTTTCCTTTTTTTTCTGAGTTATGCTGAAAACATCCTCCAAACTGGCCATGTTATGCTTTTCCTGGCAAAGAGGAGCAGAAAGGCAGAATTTTTAAGGTTGGCTCAACACAATATAGAGAGAAAGTTACTGTGAATAATTCATATGAAAGGTACCTAATAAAGTAGTGCAAATGCAGCACTTGGGACTTCCCTAAAATGTCAGGTATTTTTCTTAAGAGTTTCAGTTAGCGATTCTCCTCCTGCATTTTCTTTTCCCTTGAAGTCCAAAAAAGCCACTCAAGTCCAAAAGAGACTTAACAGTTGTTATTTTCCCAGAGAGAATT
This sequence comes from Scolopax mira, assembly GCA_004320125.1. Taxonomy (NCBI): domain Eukaryota; kingdom Metazoa; phylum Chordata; class Aves; order Charadriiformes; family Scolopacidae; genus Scolopax; species Scolopax mira. The sequence continues at coordinate 3,961 of BJBW01002881.1, forward strand.
GAAGATACAATAAAAACTTGACATAACTTGTGGTGGGTATATCTGCAGATTAACTGTAGGCTGTTGCTACCTACTTCTTTTTTCTTCGCTTTGTCATTTTCTTTATTACCTCTTGTAAGTCATGAATGTCAAAATTCAGTTATTTGAGTCAGGGGATGTTATTGCAATGCTGGCAAAGACTTTGGTATATGTGATTTTGAAGCTCATGAATGTTTCGGGAGGAGTGTTCAAACCTGGAGGTGTTCAAAAGACAGGTTGACGTGATGCTGGGAAACGTGGTTTAGTGATGGTGTTGCATTTGGTTTGTTGTGTGGGTGTTTATTTTTGTCAGAGTTAGGTTGATGGTTGGACAAGATGATCTTGAAGGTCCCTTCCAACCTAGAAGATTCTATGATTCTATGAGTATGTACATATATAAAATGTCCAGGATCACATATTGCCACCTATAGTGTCTGTTAGTATTAAACAGACTGTAATTGGCATCTGATTAGCTTCATTAGTGTTGATTAAATTGTACACTGTGAAGGTTTTGTAATGGCTTTTCCATTCTCCTCTGATGTTTTGATCGTAAATGTACGGTTGAAGTATAAAAGTTACAAACTTAACTACGTGGAAATTCCCTGTATGTGATGACTAGTTCCTGTAAACTCCAGTAAAGAAGACTACAGCTTGTTTTAGAAGGGTTTTTCTCTGATTTTTGGGGGTGGTTCAGACACAGAATGGCAGATGTACTGCATTCAGAAAGCCGACGTGACGTGTGCGTTTCTGGGAGGATGGTGGTGTTGGAAGGTGACTCAGTAACTCAGCGTGACTGCAGCCAGGAGGGAGAGAGGGGAAGAAAGTCTCTTCTGAAGCGAGATGCTCAGTAATTACCTGTCAAACTTTTTGAGAGTGGTTTAAGTGTGACAACTCCTTCATTTCTAGTCCTTTTCAGTATTGCCTTTGTGGTGTCACCTTGTGAATCGCTCGCTTAGAAATGATCATTGAAATTGAAAGAGCACATAGAAAATTCTTATGAAACTTCGGTGGTGAGTATTGACACACATGACCCGTCTGTCCCTGAGGTCCCGAGGTCAGTCATGGTGGTGTCCAGTGTGTGAAGTCGGAGATTTTAGAGGCAGCACTGGGAAGGCACATACGGCAGGAGGTACTTGGGGTGAGTCATACATGTTTGAGTCAGTGCTAAAAGCAATTGAACAAGAGTATTCTTGCTTAGCTATTTTTAATATTCGCTTACTCACATTTACTGTACTAAGCTTTTTACAGGAAAGGTAGTTAAAAGCCGTAGTGAGGTCTTAAAGCCACTTTTCATGACAACGACTCAGTTTATTGATTTGGAGTGATGTCTTCAGTCCTGTCTTTTCCAAGATTTTTTTGAAGTCTTAGCATAATTCTTGTTCTGCATGGTGCTTCCAGAAGTACTGCAGGCACAGCGTTGCATCTAGACCTGCACAGAAAATTTGTCACTGGGGCCAGACCTTGCAACACATCACCAGTGACACAGCCAAAGCGATGACAAGGGATGGTGATGACTAGCCTGGTAGTACCTACAGGTGCTTTTCTGCCTCACCAGGTGGAAGACTGTTTCATAGAGGACATGTTTTAATCTATTAAAAAAATATTCTTTGGTTTTAGCCACAATGGAATATACAAGTCACAACTTTTCTGTTGTTAACTCTGCTTGCAATTTCTATGACCTTAGGGTGCTGCTCTTGCCAGAAGCATGTTCAGCTTGTGGAGCTTTGATGGACCACAGTGAGTCCATGGTCCATCAGCATTGATAGACCACCTACCAGTGAGGTGCAGCCCTGACTCCTTTATAGATATAGGTAAATGTATTCTCTTCACAGGTGTTGACAGCTGTATTGACAGGAGTTTAGGAGGTTGTTTGGGGTGCACATACATGTCACAGAGTTCTTCCAACCCAAACCATTTTATGAAATAGAGCAAGCAAATGTTTCCTAAAAAGAGAAAGACGAGATGATTCAGTAGGAGGGTTAAATGGGATTGGTAAATTGGAAGAGGTGTAGGACTTTCTAGGCAGAAAAATACATTAACTGCCAGGTTGAAATTGTTGTACGGGGTGAGATCCTGTGCTTTGCCACACCTCTGTGTCAAGCACTGAGCATGGTAGAGTCTGGGTATGGGTGAGTGTAAAGACCAGCTTTAGTCATTCTGGCACCAGACCATCAGTGACTGGATAATTGCACAGTCTGAGAAATTAACTCAAACCTGTAGCCCAAACAGGACTCCCTAAGAAAAGAAAAACCAAGTTTCACTGCTCACTGTTGTTGCACCCTAAAGCCACTGTTACCACCTTTGAACCACTGTTGGCACAACTCACAGAGGTAAACATGTAAAATTTACTCCAGTTTAGCTGGTGAGTTAAAAACAGCATATGTATTTGTCCAAGCGATTGAATGAATTGAGTGTAAATATTTAGTTTTCTTGACAGGGGATATAGCTCATAGTTGACAAAAGACACACACCAGCAGTTCTCTTAATTGTAGCAGGTACACCACGTCACACCATTGCATTCGCAGTTACACTGGAGAGTGGAAATTCAGTAGAGAAGTTGCTGAAAATAACTCTTAGAACTTCGTTTGGTTGAGAAAAATCCTGTAATTGCTGATATAGTGTCTTGAAACACCATAGTGTTTTGCTGAGATTATCAGTTCAGGTGTGTGCAAGCTTTTGTCTGAGTTAATAGGTGATGATGGAGGAGTGGACTGGATTTGCAGGTTCCTTCTCAGCCCTGTGTTTCTGCAGAACAAGCTGCTTCTGGCAAAGTCTGCCTGAGCTTACACACTAAATTGTCAGTTACTTTAGTTGTCTTGGGAGACAAAACTGATACTAGAAGAATATCAGGGTGTTCCTATGCTTCAAGCAGAAAACAAGAAGAGTTGGCAGCCTGGCCTTCATAACACCCCAGCTATCCCATATTCCAAAGTCCTGTAGGAGAATTGGGATGAAACCATGGAGGATGTGTGCTGTCTGGGTGTCCAGAGGGCAGCTGAGATGTGACCGACTCTGTTTGTGTTGAAAGGAGCAGCTGATGGCCCTACATGTGTGTCACAGAAGTGAAAAAGCAGCAAGAACCATCTGTTGTGTTGGACACAGGAGGCCAAAAGTTATCTGAGGAGAAGCATCCGACCCTGTACTTGGACAGTCACCACGCTTCAGACTCTGCTTTTTGGTCACCCAAGGGAGGCACAAGGATCCCTGTTATTTGGCAGAGCTTGAGTTGTCTACTTGGACGACTTTCTAAATAGCTTCATTTGGCTTTCACCGATTGGCTTCCTTTGTTTCAAGTGGCCAAATCTGCCAAAGTACTTGTATTTGATGGTTTTTAGGAAGAAAAGAGCCTGCAGCTGTGAAAAATGAGGATGTTTTTTCCAGTTTTTGTTGCAGAGAAAAAGGATTTAGGGTGAGAACTGTACCGTGTCATTTCTATATCAACTTTACAAATGATATTTAGGGCTTACCTCCCCTTTTTAAAGTAAGGTAGGCAATATTCATTAAAGCCTGAGGATATATAAAAGTAACAGCAAACAGACTGAAGTATATCCTGGGGGAGAGTCCTCTCATCCAGCTTTTGAATCTCCAGTGTAAAGAGACAAGCTTGGATACAGATATCTGAGATCCTTTCTCAGTCCAAGGAAAGACTTGGAAACCTCATCTGACTTACTTCAGATTTCTGTTCTAGGGTAAGAGAAAATGCATCTTGGACTGAATTGTCCAGATTGTCTGTGAGAGGAACATAACCTGTCTGTTCAAAGGCAGATAGATGTCTCTGTTCAGCCAGGGGTCTGGGAAACTGGGCAACATGCAAGTATTGCCAAGGTCCCCTCTCATCTCTTTGGGAAACCTGTTTGGAATGAAGCTTCTTTCTTAACACACCATTTACCTGAGGCCGGGGTGAGCTAAGGTCAGTGCAAACTCATTTTTCAGCTGTTACTGCTCATTTGTGGGAGAGGAGCTGCAGCTGTCCTCGGCTACTCAGGCAGAGATTAAAAAACCACTAGTTTCAAGTTTTATCACTGTGATCCTTTTTCTTGTGGCTGGCTGGCTATTGGGATGCGTGAAACAAAGCACAAGAAGTCATCCTTGGTGGTGAGAAGTCCTTGGTGGTAGAGCTGTGGTGTGGAGCACATCAGTCCTTGCAGAAGAGATGACTTGCTGCCTACCCTGAGAAGCTCTGGTCTTGGTGAAATGGTGAGGAGAGCAGAAAATAAGCCATAAATAAAATCCGTAAAATGTTCTGAATGGACTTAGAAGAGAGACTTTGGTGTTGTGTCTCATTCTGCTTCAGACAAGCTGATTGATTAGTCGTGGTTCCTTCCTCTGACTAATAGGTGTAAATGTGTTTACAGCCAAACCATTAATACAGGTGTACTCTGGTGATTAGTCAATAATAAAAAGTAATTGCTGTGCGTGCATATCCAACCAGATGGACAATAAAGAACTGTATTCCCCACTCTTATTAAAACTTATGTCTCAGTGGCAGTAAATCTTTCTCATCTCCAGTCATACCCATATTTTGGAAAATACGCCCAGGTTTGAGCGTGCCAGTGGGTACATACTGTGCTGTTGAGTTGCTTAAGTAGTTGCTTAAATTCAAAGTTACAAAATACATTTAGCTTCAAATAGCAATGTCAGAACTTGACTTTGGTTTCCCTTTCTGGGGATTCATCTTCCCTCTGGTCCCCATCATGCTGGTGGGAGCCAGTATGAAATACCATTTACATATATTTAATGCATTCAATGGGTCGTGCAGTGTGAGAAGTCAATCATCAGGACATCAGCACGAGGCTGCCTCGGCTCCTGCTGCCATCTCCTGAAGGGCCATCTCTGGTGCAACCCCTTGAGATATCCCTTGAGCCAAAGAAAAACCTACTGAAGGGAGGGTAACTGAGCCAAATAGGCTGCATTTTTTTGTCTTATCTATGCACTGATGACAAGATACAGTGTCTGCAAAATTATGTTAGGACTCGTTAGCTAAAGTGATGGTGACTCTCTACAGAGACCATTCCTGTTCTAGAGTCCATCCACTCCCATGTATGCTGACCTCTGCAGCCAGCCTTTGCATTTCAGAAGAGGTCTAAAAGCAAATCATAAAATCAGAGTAGTCTAGTTTGGAAGAGAGCTTTCAGATAAAGTCCAACCATCAACCTGAAAATGACAAAACCCATCACTAACCCATGTCCCTCAGCACCACGTCTGCCCAGCTTTTAAATACCTCCAGGGATGGTGACTCAACCTCTGCCCTGGACAGCCTCTTTCAAGGCTTAATAATCCTTTTCAGTGTAAAAATTTTTCCTGATGATGTCCATCCTAAACCTCCCCGGTGCAACTTGAGACCATTTCCTCTTGTCCCATTGCCTGTTCATTGGCAGAAACACATCATTTGAGTCACTTTGTGGTCCCCACAATTTGGTGAGCAGATCCTCTGTGAGCATGCAGCTCTCTTGTCCCAGCATACAGGTCCTGTCCCCAGGCGTCACTTGTGGAGGCAAAGATGGGACTGTCAGAGGCCTCTCCTCTGGGTTAGCTGGTTTTTAACACGAAGTGCTAAGCCAGTCGCTCTCCTCCAGCATTTTGAAACTTAGAACATTTTGTCAATACACAGTGAACCAATGTATCGTGGAATCATGGAATTGTCAGAGTTGGAAGGGACCTCTAGAGATCATGTAGTCTAGTCCAACTCCCCTGCTAAAGCAGGAACATCCAGAGCACATCACTCAGGACAGCATCCAGGTGGGTCTTGAAGATCTCCAGAGAAGGGGACTCCATGATCTCCCTGAGCAGCCTCTTCCAGGGCTCTGGCGCCCTCGCCAGAAAGAGGTTTTTCCTCTTATTTGAATGGAACTTCCCATGTTCCAGCTTGAGCCCGTTGCCCCTTGTCCTATCGCTGGAAACCATTGAAAAGAGTCCGGCTCCAACATCCTTCAACCCACCCTTTAGATACTTGGAAGCATTAGTAAGGTCTCCCCTCACCCTTCTCCAGGTTAAATAGTCCCAGCTCCTTAAGCCTTTCCTCATAAGGGAGGTGCTCCAATCCCTTAATATCTTCATTGCCCAGTGTAGTCCAATAACTTTCCATGGGAACTTTTTGGGTTGCAAAGGTCCATATTGCTCACTTCCCATTGAACATGTCTTTTGTGCACGTATGTGGCTAAATCTAGATATTTTATTTTACTTTTTAATCATACTGTTTATTGGAAGAACGAAGCCCAGTGTCCCCGAAAGCAAAAGCTTCTTCACAATACAGTAGTGAATAGCTATAGTAAGACAAGGTTGAAATTGAGGGGAGATTTAGATTAGATATCAGCAAGAACTTGTTTGGTGGGAGGGTGGTGAGAGCCTGGCCCAGGTTGCCCCGAGA
>BJBW01002881.1:10383-26786 GCA_004320125.1 Scolopax mira
GGTGTCCCTGCCCAGGGCAGGGGGTGGCATTGGATGGGCTCTAAGGTCCCTTCCAACCCAAATCATACTATGATTCTATGAAATGTTACTTTGACTAACTCTCCTTTATTAGTTTCCCAGCAAATAGGTTTCAATTGAAGGTCAGCATATTTGATTTTCAAAGCTGTGGGTGGCATTGGCGTAGCTACTGTAGAGCTCATTTCTTTCTGTAAATTGGTCTCAGATGGCTGTGGCTTTCCATGGCAACACTTGCTAACTCTTTTGCAAGAGAACATCTGCGTATAAATTATCTCACAAACAAGAAAAATGATCTGTTGATATGAAGGAGCAGTTTCCCTGTAGACTGAGCTATTGGTGGCTCGCTGGCTGGGATGCTTTGGTGGCCTCCATGGGCAGTGGGATGGGCAGGGAAAGCTGGGGTCACTCTGCTTACAGTAATGGAAAGGAGACCTCCAACCTGTCTTCAAAAGTAGGTGGTGATTTGCATGATGTATCAGAAACCATAATGCAGCTTGTTTTTGGCAGAGGAAGAGGTAATGCTGCTTTTTGGACCAGTGCTTCTCTAACTTTATAGACCTGGAAGCACAGCCAGGAGTTGAGCTTTTTTTCTGAGGGTTGTAGGAGACTTCACACTGTGGAGAAGGACCATATAGAATCCCCTTGAGTCTTCCTTTGTGAAGAAACACCATTGTGAGTGCTTGAATATCTGCCATATTCTTATGCAGATGCTGAGGAAAAAGGAGAGGAAGAGAAAAACTGAAACTAAACGCTATTTCTACCTGCAGGATTTCCAGGAGTCAGGTTCTGCCTGAAGGACAGAGGTGTTAGATTTTCTCTGCATACTATTCCTTAGCACTAACTATAAACAGAGGTCTTATCACTCTGAAAATGAAAAGTTCTCTGCACAACATGCTGTTAATCTCAGAGAGTTAGAAGAGGCTCAGCTAAGAAGTAAAATTACTGAAGTAAAATTACCAACTGGAAAGTTGGTTCTGTTTTGCCTCAAACCAGGACGTAGCCGTATGTCAGGCTGTGCCTCGGAAGTTTTTTGCCAAATTGGATTAACCTGGAGCCCCTGTTGGTGAGACCAGAGGTGATGTGTGTGTGCTCAGATCTGATTTTCTGAAACTTCTCTTGTTGTTCCATTTCTGCTCTGTTTTACCACGTGTGATGGCCTTTACAGATGGTTTTGCACCATGACTTACGGGACCACACAGCTACAATTAGCACCTCCTCTGCTACCAGGGCACCTGCTGCTTTACAGGGATTTCTGCACTTCAAATCTCAGCTTTTGACTTCATCGTGTCAGAAATATATATATATATAAAATAATATATATATGTATTTAGTGCCTAACAGAAAGGGCTTTAGCTATCTTTAAACTGTTTTCATACCATCTAGCCATACCTTCTCCAACCAGAATTGCATGCTGTACTCCAGTATTGGGGATTTTAACAATAAAAGATGAGCAGAGAACACAGAGGGGGTCAGAGACTTTGAAGATCAAATTGCTCTCGCTGTCAATAGCGAATCCAAAGTTTGCTATGAAATTGTATGGTTTTGCAATGATATTACAGAAAGAATGTTTGTTGGGTTTAGGGCCTGTCTTTGTCGGTGGTTTGCTCTGAACAGAAAGCCAGAGTTTTGTTTGCTTTTGTTTATGACTTGTTTTAAATGGTAAGCCCCGAAGAGTGAACTTTAACAATATGTTCTCACCACATTAAAAAAAAAAAAAAAAAAGAAAAAAAAAGAAAAAGGCAAACCATCAAAAAACACTTACCAAAGTGCAAAGCCACCACAGGAAGCACGCGACTACCAGAAATCTTCGTGAATAAAGCAATGTAGGGGATTCAAGTGTCTTACCATATGTAGAGTACATGTTGACCACATCGATAAAACTCTTTAAGGTGTTTATAAATGATTTAAGTACTTATGGCAAGAAGTTAGTCGCATTTATTTTTTTAACCAGGTAGAATGCAAAGAGGTGCCGTTATCTCAGTGTGTTCTTTTGAGGGATGCTGTGGTCAGCTTGAGGTTATCCTTTGTCCATCAGTAATTCCTGCTCTTTGGAAGGGTTGGGATGCCAGAACTGCTTCTGGGCAGCTCAGCCCCATTGTAGAATGGCTCTGGGCAAGTTCCTCCTCTGGGGTAAAGAATATTTGCTGTAGCAAAACCTCCTATCTTACTCATTCCTTCTCTGAGGCTGGTGACTTCCATGCACGTATGGCTGATGGTGGGAATGATGAGGCAGCCATGGTTTTCCTTCCAGTCCCTCTTTGCTGTCACCATCGTACAGTTGGTGCTGCCCAGCTCTGGGGAGGAGGAAACAGGGGGTGGAGAGAACCGGGATGAGATCCTCCATTTTGTGATACGATTTGAAAACAAGAAGAGTTTAAGAACATCTGTAGTTGCTCTCAAGGAAGTGGCTACAGGGCTGAACATGAGGGAAATGACCGTGTGTGGTTACTGCACCGGGAGCTTTTTCTAGAGTGGTCTGTGAACAGCCCGTGAGTCTCCGAGGAGGGGACCTTTGCAGTAGCTCTGTGGTCACCAAGAAGTCCCAGCCCTTTTGCAGTTTTTACATACTCTTGAACTAGAAAGCTGTAGCGTGTGTGAATCCGCCTACTCAGGTGGTGTTTGGAGGAGCTGTTGCTTCTAATTCTACTTCTCATGTTAGAGGCTGTAGAGTGGGACGTGGGAGAACCCAGGCTGGTTACCAATGCTGGCACCGATTTCTTGGGTAAGTGGGCAAGTCATTTAATCTCTCCTTTTTCTCAGTACTCATTTGCAGAAAAGACATGCTCATAGTGTTTCTTATGCCGTCTCGACTTTGCTGGACATCAGCTGTTTGCTTGTTTTGGTTGGTTTCTTACTGAAGTTCTAAGACACGACCGGAAATCCGGGTGCTGTGATAATAAATTTATCTTTCTTTTTCCTTAAAAGCAAGTAAAGCATAGGGTGGCCTTGTTGAGGAGCACCAGTGGATCATAGATGATCTCTGAAGGGGATGGATTATCTTGGTATTATACCAACGGGGATGTAGTGGTTTTTGCAACTGAGGGGTCCAAACAGCCTCCCAGGTGGACTCTCAGTCTAGTTACCCAGCAGGAGAGCATTGGGTGCCTGGTTGTTTTGTCTAGGACCTGGGGTTCATCTCTTCCCCATGCAGACTGCTGAGCAGATGAAATTAGGTAAGTGAATATGGTGGAGATCAGTGGATTCTGGCTTAAAACTCTTGGCTCATGAAAAGAACTTGGAGGAGAGCCTGTAGATGCATAGCAAGTACCCAGACATGAGGTTTCAGACATTTCAGCATAGTGGCTTCTGTGAGGTCTTAAGGCTCAGGAGAGCAGGATGAAGCAAGTTCTCTTGCTACAGTTAAAGTTCTGCAGCTACAGACATTCATCTGAAAGGTGTGGATGATAAAAGTGCTTCATCTCCCTCCTGGTGGCTTTTCCTGCTTAGGAAAACTGCTGGTGGCTCCTAAATATTCAGGGAGCAAAGGGCGCTTGAATTACTAGGTTGTTTTGTGGAGGAGGAGGAAGGTGGGTGTTGAAGCTTTATAGAAGTCCTGGCACGTTGTTGGACACTGAATCTCCCTTGTGCTCCTAAATCACAGCACCATTGTGGCCAGATGGCTGCTCTGGCTGTGTCCATCCATGGCACGGTGAGCTGTATGATGACATTAGCCCTCTATAGTCTTCCATTCAGCAGAGAGAGAATGTCACACACATTACACTGGTTTTTCTTCCGTTCTTTCTACGTTCGTTTCCACCCTTGCCTTTCTGAAGGATCTGTGCAACGACAAGAGCTTGTTTTCCTTTCTTGGAGAAGGTAGAGCTGTTCCCGGGGCTTGAGCACCTTCTTGTAGACCTCAGTGACCTCAGTGCTGTGGTGACTTCAGACTTGGCTCTGCGTTGAAAGAGCTCCCGTGCATTAGCAGAGCTGGTGTGCGTGACTCCCTGTTCACTCTCTGTCTGCCCCAGTTGTGAGGCACGTTATTTTTAGCTTTCACTGAACTTTTAGCTTTTAACTGGGGCACAAAGAGCGTTGACTTGTCACATCCAGTTCTAGTGACCAGATGAGGGTCACTTGTCAGGTAAACCCAGAAGGAACAAGCCTTGCACACATGTCGCACTTTCTCTTTGAAGAAAACATGGTCTTTGCCATGTGATCTGATTTTCCTGACAGTTTTTCCACACATCTGAACTTCAGGAAACCCCTTAAATCAGTGCAGTGCCACCAGGAAGAGGCCACGTTTCCTGAAGATCTGCTTCATTGCTGGGAAGATGAGGTGGTTCTTTTCCTGAGAACTTCCATCACATCTGAAAGGTGCAAACCTCTAGCAGCAGGCACAGAGGGGTGAGCAGAGGAGAACATCAAGGAAGGAAAAGAGTCATTAATGGTGTGTCCCAGGCAGGAATAACAACAGATTGTCCGTGTAAATCTCTTTAAGGTTGGAATCCCCCTCCGGTCCCGTTAGTATCGGCCTTAGTAATAAAGCTCTTTCCCTCCCCCTGCCATGAGCCAACCACCTGAAAAAATGAACAGAACTTTCTTCTAGTTTTGGAGTATTGGCTACAGGGTAATTCCATAAAAATCCTGTCATTGTTTGGTAGGTTGAAAGCTTGAAGGGCTTGAAGCTTGGTACGTGAATATATTTTTCCTCCAAGGAAATCGATACCGCTTTAAGTGAAAATTGGTTGGTATTGACTATGCAAGGACGTGGTAAGAGATTGTAAGCTTCTCAAAAATGGTCATTTAAAGTTGTTGTTACACCAGAAATTGTGGATGAGAAAGAATGAAGTTGATGGTTTAGAAGCAAGCTTTCATGGAAGGCCCAGTCTGTATCCAAAGGAACATCAGGCTGGAAAGATCAGGTGAGACAGAGGAAGATGTGACGTTGTGCGCACGCGTCTGTGGCAGCTGTCACCGATGGGACAACGAAGGCGGTGAATGAACACACTCAGCTTTCTGAGAGAAACACACAACTTCTTCCTACACAGGTGGCGACGTCACGAAATTCAGAGAAGTAGCTGAAATTGCGTTGGAAAAGCACAGGAAACGAGCCAGGGTTGGTTCTCACAGCGCGACGGTGAATCGGGTGGGTTTGTGAAACCTTGGGTCTGCTCCGAAGCTGTCGGTGAGCACAACAGGAGTCTCCCTCCTCTGCTTTTTGGGGTTAAATCGCCAAAAATGGAAATACATAACACCTGATAATGTAAGCGTGCGAATAATGAAGAGTGCCCGATGCACCCCATCGTACACACCCTGGTTTCTTTCAGTTCTGAAGAATTTTGCTGCACGTTAACTGTTTTGGCTGAAAATTTCCGTTATTTGGGCTCTCAGCCTGACTTTTTAAATCTGAGTTTTACAACGCAGATCAGTCATGTCGTGGAATGAATACTATCAAAAAACCCTAGGGGAATTAGTAATTCTGTTTGTCGGGGCAAAGGTGAACAGCGTGTGGTGACATCACTCTGAATAATGGAATAAAATAAAATAAATACTGAATTGCGCATTCAGTGAGAGTGTCCCGTGGGGAAAGAAGGAAATAGCGTGTGATTGCATACATAAAGATGATGAAATATTGCAAATGCACAGAAAGGACCCAAATACAGTTAAAAAGGCAATTTTGTTCTGCCCTGTAGGGTTTTGGATCTCGAATTTCCAAAAATAATTGGTTTGTTAAATGCCTAAGCTAGATTAGATGCATGTCCCATCCCGTACGGGCTGTGACATGTTTCTTCACTCATCTGTTGAAAAAATAATAATAATAATTGAGGACTTTTGGGCTGACATAAACTGTAAATACTACAAAATGAGCATGCCCTGCATGTGAAGGGAAAGCCTCTCCCTTACTTGCTTAGCATGAGCGACTGTAAACATCCCCTGCTGTGACACCAGAAACTAAATTGGCTGAGAGGGGAAAAAAAGAGGAAGAGCTTGCAAAATGGTGCTTCGAACCGAGTTCTGGTTTGGTCAGACTTTATCTGGGATTTTCCCCTCCTCATGTTCTAGGGACGGAACAGACCTTCCCCCTTTGCGTGGGGCTTCTGTGATCTTTGTTTATGGTGGAAGCGTGGGGAGCACAGGGGTGGGGGTGTAGCAGGGATGGGACTGGGGGGTCTGTGATGCCAGCTGGAGTCTTGTTTTCCTACCACAACTCCCCAAAAACCAGCAGGAAGCAAAACTTGCCTTTTAAATGCAAGCAGGGCTTGGTGCGGAGGAGGTGTGCCTCAGGTTAAGTGTGGATTAAAGGCTGTGAGGATGATGAGGGACTGGAGCACCTCTCTGGTGAGGAAAGGCTGAGGGACCTGGGGCTGTTCAGCTGGAGAAGAGCAGACTGAGAGGGGACCTCATCGAGGCTGAGCAATAGCTAAAGGGTGGGTGGCAAGAGGATGGGGCCAGACTCTTCTCAGTGCTGCTGGAAACAGGACAAGGGACAACGGGCACAAACTGGAACATGGGAAATTCCATCTCAACATGAGGAAGAACTTGTTTCCTGTGAGGGTGGCAGAGCCCTGGAAGAGGCTGCCCAGAGAGGTGGTGGAGTCTCCTTCTCTGGAGACGTTCAAGCCCTTCCTGTGCAACCTGCTCTGGATGACCCTGCTTTGGCAGGAGGTTGGAGGAGATGATCTCCAGAGGTCCCTTCCAACCCCAACCATTCTTGACTTCTGTGATGTGCGCTGCAGGGAGTTTCTTTTCAAAATCCATATGGGTTTCATGTTTTCCCTTTGCCCGTTAAACAGTTTTACGACTGGAAAACAAAAGGTTCTGGGTCTGTGGTGTCCAGCTGCGATAGGTGGGCAGTACCTGCAAGCTGCAGCTTTCCAGCAGCTGTGGACATTTCTCCTGGCAGTCATGGAGGCTCTGCTTCTCCTCTGTGTTGTGGGGCCTCTGTTTGGGGAATTGCAGCAGTTCTGCTGGTAGAAATCTCAGTTGTGTCCCACTGAAAGGAAGAAAATGGGGTTGGGGTGAAAACCCAACAAATGCTTTTGTCTTCTCGGATGGGGGAGTCCAAGCTACGGGGCATCTCCAGCCTTGTTTGAGCTCAGGTGAGAAGAGTTTTCTCAAAAATGCCTGGTGAAGCTTGGAGCCATTTTCTCTTGGAGTCTGACATCTTAAAAAGTATCTCCCAGCTGTCAGTTTTAATCCTGTTTTCTTATTCAAGGGAAGGGTTTTTTGTGCTTCAGGGTATTTTTCTTCAGGGAGGCTCAGGCAGGGCCAGGTACAGGCTCCCACACAGGAGGCTTCAGAGCCCAGTGGGCTTTCTGGGCTCCTCCTTCCTTGACAGCAGATTAACTCCTTCCTTCTGCTTCAAGGAAGATTTATAAATAGTTTCTAAAGCATGTATTTTACGCCCCTGGCTTTTCTTTCCTTGATTTTTGAGGCATACAAAAGTTTAAAGGGGATATTTAACAAATAGTCTTGTACATTTGGAGTTTTTTTTTTCCTTAGAAATGCTGGGGGTATTGGGCTTGAACTACTCTGCTTTTAGTAAGATCTCAGCCATGACAGGAACATGAATTTTTACCCAATACTATTTTCTTCCAGATATTTTAAGTCTTAATAGTTTAATAGCCAAATGAGAAAAACTGATTTTCACTAACCCACCTTCTTGAATTCCCTCTCCCTATTTTTTTCATCTTTCTGATACCAAAATTTTCGGAGGGCTTCATCTGTGTATGGGAAAAAATAATACTATCTGTGGGCCCTGTTTGTTGACCTAGTCCAGAGAAAATGGATGTGAGTTCTGGCAGTGGTGGGTGCATGGTTTTGTTATTGTGCCTGTGTGCAAATCACTAATTTGGTGGTTGGAACCATGGTGAGAAGGATGAATCGTTGTCCCCCTCTGCTGGTGGTGCAGTGGCCTGGGGTTTTGCTCACCCTACCTGCAGGCTGAGTTATTCTGCAGTGAAATAGAGACTTTTAAAAGGTGGCAGGTATGGGGGTTTACATCGCTGAGGGTTTTAAAGAAGCAGAAAACCCCTTTGCTTTGAGGAGCGTTCCAAATGCGTCAGTTTTTGAGGAGTGACTCGAGAAGAGCCATCCTGCTTTTTCCTAAATATTTTCCAGCCCGCATTGCAGAAGAGTGTTTCCACCACAAGAAATAGAAATCAGGTGGAGAGAAAACATGCTCTGAAAAAATCAGATGCTGTCCTGTCAGTCAGAGCACTCCCTGCAGAGACTGAGAGCATCCCTGCGGTCCTGCCTCTGTCCCCTGGAGTTGAGCTGCTCGATGGGGATCGGTCAAACATTGAGAGATGCTGCAAGGATGAGCAGGAGAGAGGGGAGCGTGTCCTGCAGGAGGAGACCAGCACAGCATGGCACAAAGTGCAGTCTGGAGAAAGGATACAGCTGGGGTTTAAGGGAAACAGTCACAAGGGAAGGGGGATAATCTGCAGAATGGTCCACCCAGGCTCTGAAACCTTTGAAGTGGCAAAGGATAAAAATCCCCTTTGAGCTCCTGAGATGAAGCACGAGGGGGGTGTGATGTGATGGTTAACGGCACCACAGACCGAAGGCAGTGGCCGTGGGGACCTGTGAGTCACCATCGCTGGGGTGACCCTGGCAATGGGGACACTCCTGTGGCTGCCTGTACGTGACTGCCCTGACCCTCTCCTGGCTGTCACCCTGGCTGTCACCGGGTGCTGTACGTACAATAACATGACTGTGCAGGACTGGGGAGAGATGCTACTAAAACCAAGCAGGAATTTGTCTTGTTGAGTGGAGACTTGTGGAAGATTAAGATGCGTTTTTAAAAAGAATTCAGGTGAATTCCTGACCCCGAGTATGGGAATATCTGGAAAACTTGTTAGTAAATAGTTAAGTTAGAGCTTGGATGTTGGTTTGGTTGGTTCATCCCCCCAGAAGCCTATTGTAAATGAGGCATCACTTAAGGTTCTTTTGTATTCTGAGAATTGCTGCTGTGATTAGAAACAAGAATAGGAGCTATTAAGCAAAACCAAAGAATGCTGTGTTGAAAAGCAACAATTTTGATTTATGAATCTGCCAGAAGGCAAGGGGGTTTTATTTCTCGTCACATTTTAAAGCGTCTAGACAATCTTTTTAATATTATGCCCACATAGACATTAAAATATATTGAGTTTCAGGTATAAGATATCTTGCTTAAAAGGGAATGTTTTCAATTAGATTAGAGCTAATATCTTTAACCTTTTGCATTTAAATTTTCTGGTGCTGTGCAGAAATAATTACTGGCTTGTCTGCATGTTCCAGTAATCACACTCAATTACTTCTTCCCCATATTATTGCCGAGAGATTGTGTCTGGAAACTCAAATTTAGCATTAAAGTGGCACGGATGGCAGGAACATTCAATTTAATTGTAAATACGTGCCGTGTTGTTAAATGGTTTTGTTTTTTTTTTTTTTTCTGTGATAGTATCACATTTGCTGGGCATTTTCCAAGCAGAAGGGAAGCTGTGTAGCAGTGTCAGGCTTTCTCCAAAGGAAGCCTAAGGCTTATAAAGCAATATTCAGCAATATATCAGATCCAGGCCTAATGCTGCTGCAGCAAAAACAATACACATTGAGTTCAAATATGTTTTGGCAGAGATAGGAGAAGAGAAAAAGGGAGTGATGAAGAATACACGTTTTCAGGCTCAGATGAGTGATGGGTGACGTTTACCAAACCAGCAGAACCGTCACATTTAGTTGAGAGACCTTTTGTCACATTTAGTTTACTGTCACACTTAGTTAGTGGCTGTCCCAGGAGACTGAAGTGGGATGGTTTCCCCTTGAGAGCCCGGGGCCATGGCTGGCAGACAGTGATGTGGGGCCACTGCCAGAGCATGATGCAGAACAGAGTCCCATGTCCTTCTTCTCTTCAGGAAGGCCATACAGACATGCCTTCTGAGCATCCTGCTCTTTCACTTGATGCTCTACCATTAGGACTGGGGTTAAGGAGACTTTTCACCAATGCCCATTCTTCCCCCTTCTGCTTCTTAAGTGTTCATGGAGCATCTTGTTGATTTTACTGTGCATCAGACAGTACATGAAATAGAGGCACCGTCACCCCGGCATTAAAAAAAGATGGTATTTATATATTCCAGGTTTGCTTTGGTTTATGAGGACAATTTGTGATTTTGGGTGGGAGACTTTTGCAAACCAGCCCAAGAATACTGAGGTGGTTTGTGGTGTTAGATAGGGCTTAGAAAAAAGAAAAACTAGGCTCTTGGAAGGCATTAAAATCATGGTCTGTGCTCCTTGTGAACAAGAATCCTCTAAGAGAAATATGACTATATGACCCTTGCTGTGGTACCCCCTTGAGAAACTTATTCTCTGCTGCCCACCCAAGGCTTTCATAGAGAAAGGAAAATAAAACAAATTTTAAAATGTGATAATCTGGAAAGGGAAGAAACACCAGAGATTGGGGAAGAATTGGAATTAGCAATATGTAGTTAAAAACATGAAGAATGAATTGACCTCAAAAGCCATAAAGGAGGTAGAGCAAAGAGAATAACACTCCTTTGGTTGCATGGCAGCTAAGGGTTGATAACTCTGAAAATATGAAAAAAGGCAATGAATAACCAAGCTTTTCCCCTGTTGGTTTTTTTTTGGCCTGCGTCTCAGATCACCCAAAGTGTCAAAAGAAATCAGTAGACCCCATAGACTCCTAGATGCTTGCTTTGACTGTATTTGGTTGAGACTAGATCCAGATCTCAGTTACGTTAACAGAAAGATTCCCTCAGATTGCATTTTATCAGCCTGACCATGTATTTTGTGCCTCAAACTGCACAAAGCCATTCCTGACAATTCTACTTACTTTTTTTTTTTCCTTATCCAGAGTGAAGTTGCTCTTGGAGAGTGTGAAGATAATCCGTTTGAGCTGCGTAGAGGATCAGACAGTCACATAAATGCAGGTATGTTAGCTTTTGAGATTTGATTTTGTTTGGGTTTCGGTGGGAGGATTACGTTCGTAAACTGTAGAACTGGTGGTTTGGGCTTTTGTTATTAATTGAGCTAAAGCTTAGTAAAACAGGGAACACAGACCCCATAATACCTGGAGCGTGTGTTCATCTCTTTCCTTCCGGTTCTTTCTATTTAAGCACTGGGTATAAAATGCAACACGTGTTTTCTTTCGAGTCAGAGCTATCTTATATGTGTTCTGGGCAGTCTAAAAGATACTGCATTAAACCCACTTAGCGCTACCCTTTCCTTCTGGAAACAGAGAAAAGTAATAATAAAAATATAATTCTCCAATGAAGCCTATTTCACCATGACATATTAAGTATCAGGAGTTTAAAAAACAAAGGGTGAGAGGGGAGAAAACTATCAGAAATATTTATCTGTTAAGGAGATTATGAAAATAGAAGCTAACTTTTTTCTTTTTTTTTTAAAAGGCAGTATAAATGGCACTGTTTATATTACCCAGCCTCAAGTATTGTTTTTCAGCCAGTTAGGTGCTTGAGGATGGGAAAGTTATTCCTGCTTTACAGTAAGAAGAGAAACCTTCTGGAATAGTTGTAGAACCACCAGAACAGAAGAGAATGATTTGGAACAGAGATACCAGAAACAGAATATTCTATCACCAACATTTTATTATTTTTTTTCCCCACTTTTCCTCTTACTTGTGAAAAGCACTGATTTTGAATAATCACATTCCCAATGTGAAGACTTGGAGAAATGGTGTGCAGTAGCCTCACTACGCAATGAATTTGTGTTCTGAGAAATCCTCAAACTCTTCTTCATATTTTCTTTAACTCTTCTTCTTCCCCTTTCAGTATCTAAACGTAAAAGAAGATTGCAAAGCCATGGCTTTCTGTGCAAAAATGAGGAGCACGAAGAAGAGCGAAGTAAACCTGGAAGCTCAGCATCAGGGTTTAGAAATACTTTTCTACCTGCAAGATAAAAATCCCATTTGTTACACCAGTGGCGAGTTCACCTCGGAGGAGCTGTGCATCGAAGCTGCCCAGAGGTGTTGTGAGTATATGGATTTTATATAAATTCTCAGTGACAAGGCTTGACAGTATGGAAAGTGATGCACCCTCTCTGCGTGTAAGTCAAATGTTTGTAGAAGAAATATGCCTGTGATGGAGTCAAGGATGTAAACCTCTGCCAAGGGGCTTTTGGGCAGTTCTTAAACTGTTTGGAGTGGAAGAAATGGTGGGAGAGATTGTCTTAAGATTCACATAATGGAATGATCTCCCACCCTGGTTACAAGCACTGATGATTTCATTTTGCTGGGATGGCATTAGGCTTCTCTTAGGAGGAGACACAATATACACATTAGTTAAAAAACCCCTCTTTTATCTCCTATACTAGTTGGTAAGCCTGTCAAGATCTGTCCCATGTTATAAAGCATTTTGGAGAGGGCTAATGAGAGCAAAAATTCGCTACTTCTGAGAACCCATTTGATGCTTTCCCACTTCCAGTTTTACCTGATAATTCTTTGCAGAGTGTTACGGTATCAATAGTATTAATAATTCACTAGTTAAAGTTAACCAAAACTGTGATAATACGGAAACGCATAATGAAGACTTCTTGCTTTGTCACTGTGCTCCTTGACTCAGCAAAATATCTGAATATGTAGATATATATATATTTTGCTACCAGAATCAGTGGATTTCATCTATGTTAGAGCCTCATGGGCCCCCGTGTATGGTGTGAACCTACATACCGTGCAGCTGCTCCGTTATTTCTGTTGGAAGTTTAAAAACTTTGAAGAAATGACTTAAAGTGAGCTTTCCTTAAGGGAACGTCTTTCTTTTTCTTAAGGGAACTTCTTTCTTTTCCTTAAGGTAGCTTCTTTCTGCCTTCTCTCATTTTTCACTAAGTCTGCACAGCACATGACAGTGAGGCACCCACTAATAGGTAAAGTCTTACCCATTTCAGGGAGCCTGTGGTGCTGGTCTTGGCTGTAAATCACGGCTTGAATAAACCATTGATGGCACCTATGTTCTGCTTGTTGCCCTGCAGAAGGCAGTGCCTGCCCAACCTCACCTTCTTGTGAACTTTGCAATTAGGCTGTTTGCTTTTTATTCCCTTGGCTTCCCTTCCACTCGTTCTCTCTCCCCAAATCATGGTAGAAATGGTTTCAGTGAATTCTGCAGGACCCCAACAAAGTGCTCTGCGTTGGCGCGATTTCAGAAGGACACTTAAGCCCACGCTGCAGTTCTCTCTGCAATAGAGCTGCCTCCCTCCCCAGGGCTTTTGCAAAAAGGCACTGCCTCCTTTTGAGTGTGAAACTGAAGCGAGGAATTCAAACAAGGAGAGACCTGTAAACATGTCATAACCAGCCTGTTTTTCCTCTGGGATGATGTAATTGCAAAGGTTAAGGCATGTGGCCCTAGACGTGCAAGTCAAAGTCTGTTCTTGGTTGGTAAACCCTCTGTTGGATGAGCAAAGACTGGAAAAACAGCACATTGTACTTTCTGATTGTGTTCTAATGAGAAGGGGATTTTCATCATTTCACTAAACCCTTCTCTTCCAGCTATAGGAGTATAATTTAGTAATAAAATAAAACTGAGAACAAAGTTGTATTGCTGAGTGGGTTTGTTAAAACACCTGTTTCTGTGATTTGTAAAAAGTGGAGATTGTTAGGTCAGTTCCTCAGAGCTTTGGCAAAATCAGATTTTCAGAATAAGTTTGGTGTTAAAAAGTAGCTGAAATGATGTGCTGTTTAATACACAGCAAAAGCAGTGAAGTGAGCAGTTTGCAGTTCCACTTTAACCGTAACTTTCTAGTGTTTGCTTTAAGCTAATCCTGGTATCAGTTTCTTTTTATGGTCTCTCTTGTAAGTTCAGATATTTTTTTAATGCATTTGTATTTCTGAGGTGTGCATATACGTTCTAGCCTTGTGATTCATACATTTGTTTCCTTTTTCTCTGACAGCTGTATCTCCTCTCTGCCATAATCTCTTTGCGCTGTATGATGAAAACAAAAAACTCTGGTATGCCCCAAACAAGGTCTTTAAGATAGATGAAAAAACATCCCTCCGGCTCCATTATCGAATGAGGTAAGTGTGAAATGCCTGAAAAATAATTCCTTAGCCATAGGTGGATGCTCTGACTCTTACTACTGAGCTCACTGAAGAAGCAGGAAAGCAAAACCAAAAGCAGCAGCTTGCTTTTCACAGCACAGATAAGAGATTAACAGGAAAAGCTTAAAACATCTCCTGATTTTCTTTTCATCTTGCTCTGTAACCTTGAAAAAAAGCCCCAGAAGGTGAAAAACCACAAGAACCTGTATCCACCAAAGCTGTCGGTGACTGAAAAGCAAAATTGAAACAAATGGCTCTGAAATGTTGTTTTATTGTGTTGCATTCTTCGATTTCCATTTTAAGTTCTTAAAGTGCTCCTGCTGAAAGCGATGGGAATTTTACTGTTAATTTATAAGGAAAAAGCCACATACTTCCAAAATTCTCCTCTGGGACTGTAGGGGAATCGGTGTGACCTCGCTGCGGGTGGCGTGTGCTGGGCTGGAGAAAGTGCCAAAAAATAGAAATCATCCTTCCCAGGGTCTTTATCTGCCATGTACCATCAGGCTGAGCTCCAGGTGTCACTCTTCAAATACACCATGGAGTCTGTAGAGATTTTTGGGGCTGGAGGGGTCCAGCAGCCCTCCTCCACTGGAAATGGCAATAATGCTGACAGCTCTTGAGCACTCACACACTCCAGCTAAAGGAAGGGTGTTCTTTTAGTATTTGATAGAAATCTAATTCTGAGTATTATACTGACTTATTTTTCTATTTTTTTATTCTGACTTTTATTCTTGCATCATTATGAGCTTTAAGTGTATGATATAGGAGAAAAATATATAGAATGAGCTTTGCTTCCAGGAATAATTAGTCTAGAAACAAACCATCTTCCTAAAGCTAGTCCACAGATCATTTTCATTGGTCCATCAGGGTACAACTAGAAGAAAATAAGCTTCTACATAATATTCCCTCTTTGTCTCACATAGACAGTCAGTTTTGGGCTATAGAGAAAAAAATGCAAGTGTTAATATAGTGTTTTATCATCTCTTTCCTGATATTCTCTAGTTAGACAACACGGCTATCGCTTGTACATGCTAATGAGAGAATTGGCACGTGTAAACCCCAAGTTGTGCATCCAAGCCAGTTTCTAGCCTTGTTGGAGAATATCAGCCTCTTTGCTTGTAGAGATTCAAAGACAGAACTTACCTTTTAACTTTAAGGGATTTAAATTCTGATTATGTTTGTGCCAGACTGACGTTGTTGTTGTTGTCTGATGAGCTGTTCCAAGAAAAAAAGACTGACAGTCAACAAAAAGATCTTTGCTTTTCAAATAATTATAATACTGATACCTATTTTTAGAAGAGGAAAGGGATATTATAGCTTTTCTTTTTTCTTTAACACAGTCTGCTAGTTGTGTTAATGACTTAACCTGACTAATCTCAGTTTTAAACAGCTGTGATTCAGTTTGGCAGCTAAACACCATATAATAATGGCATTGAGTGACTCTCTAAAAGAAGCTCTGAGGACTCTAATGGCCTCTTACAGAGCATTAAGTGCCCTTTCTTGTTTTGAGAGATCAGTCAGATCAACCATATACTGGATAATAAAAAACATTTATTGGTATAATCTGTATCTGGGGCATTTTTCCCAATACTGAAATTCTTTTATGTGGTCTGCTTTACTGGTATTTGAAAAATGTAGTTGTGGGAATGTAATCCTCTGATTAGAAGTATGGTGCTGTTTTTAACTCACTTATTAAAAGATAGTTTCCTCTGCATTTGGTGTTTATTATAGTTTCTGGTTTGGGTGAAGGATGAGAACTCTCTCCACATTCCCTTTCATTCCCACTGCATCTCACCTGCCCGGCTTTAAAACTGCTGGAACAGCTCCCTCTTAGAGATCTTCTTTGGCTGTTCGTAACTCTATCAAATTCTAGGCATACAGAAAAATTACTCTATGGTGAAATTTCTTTTCTGGAAATTTTTTCGTTTGACGATTTTATAGAATGAGGCTGGTAAGCGCCCTGCTTTCTGTATTTAAAAGTTCCGGTTGTTTATTTTTTTAAGCTTTGGAGTTGGGATTTGAAGTTTGGCAGGGGCTTCCCTTTTGTCAGATGTACTTCATGTGTGAAAACTGGCAAACTTTGGGTCAATAATATGTATTTAAAATAATTTCATGCATCTAAGAAGAGACTATATGAGTTAAGCACTAAAATCTAAAGATTCCTGTCTCCCTAGGAATCTTGTAGTGTATTGGTGAAGTGATACTTTCTTTTCTTTCATTTCTGATCTATTGTATGTCTTGGCTTGGGCATTGCAGCTGGGAGCAGGGCTGGGGACTGAAAAATTATGAGCAATACAGGATTGTGAAACTGTTCTCTAAATGAATACTGTTCATTCTGAGCTCTGCAAGAGGCAGAATTCCTCTTGAAAAAGGAAAATGGTCTGGGCTTATTTAATAGCGC
>BJBW01002882.1:0-58080 GCA_004320125.1 Scolopax mira
GAGGTATTTAAGAAATGTGTAGACATGGCTCTTCAGGGCATGCTCTAGTGCCCAAGATTATTGGTCTGTGGTGGGGTGTGGGTGTGGGGTTTAGTTGGTGGGTGTTTTTTTGTGTGTGTGTGTTTTATGGGTTCGTTGGGTTTTTTTGGGGTAGTGGTGGGTTTTTTTTAAGTTGTGGGTTTTTTTGGTTTTTTTTGGTTTTTTGTTTTTTTTTAATGTGGTTGGACTCGATGATCTCAAAGGTCCCTTCCAACCACTAAGATTCTGTGATTCTGTGAAAGAAAGACTCCCAATGTAAGGTCGTGGGCTTAAGTCCCTGTCCAGATGCATTATTTCAGTTACCAATATCACCACTGGGTCCCTTCTGGAAAGCAAGGGATCTTGTCTAGGGAACTTAAGAGCAGATAAAGTGACTGTCTGAACTTCTGGTCTTTTGTCACAGCCCAATAGTGAGTTATATGAACAGTGCTTGGGCAATACTGTCTCTGGACAAGTGAGTTCTGAAGACCTTTACTTCAACTAACATCTGCAGTGTGAGATACCTATCGCATTGCCATGTGGGATTTTCATTAATTGATGCAGCGTAAAAACCATTTAAAGTTTAACAGAAGTGCTTAAAATGCTTTGAGCATCTAATCCATATAGTTTTATTTATGTAAGCTATCTTGCCTATCCCAAACCCTAAGAGCTATAGAACTACCAGAAGGATAAACACTGTTATTTAATGTAAAGTTGCATTTTTAACAGTCTCTAGAGTAAACCTAAAACTCTCAGGATTTCTGGAAATAAGTAATGAAAAGGAATTCATTGAAATCTGTGGGAAAAATAATCACGCACAAATCAATGAAAAAATTTGTAATTTGAGAAACTCTTTAAAATAAAAAAAAAAAAAAAGAAAGGAAAAAAAAAAAGATGTGTCTCATTAAAATGAATCTAGGTTGATTTACAGTAGCTGTAATCAAGGGTTACCCGACCTTATAAGCTGTGCTATTCCATTTATAATAAATCTCAGCAGTTAAAAATAGATGAGCTCAGGACAGATAATAAAAGGAACAGTTTTAGAAAGTTACATGATTATTACAGAGCGGTTTCACCATGCCATCTGTCGACCACAACCATGGTAGTGCCATGATGAAAGGTGTTTCGTACAATTAAACATCTACCAGTTTTTATGTCAGAGCTTGCACCACCGACATGAACTGAGGTGGAGCTGTAATATCTTTTTTGAAAAAAAAGCTCATGTCAGAGCTCTGCCTCTGTAGGAAGACTGCAGCAGACACACTTATAAAACTTCCCTGTTTTTTTTTCCATTGATTTTAAATAAAGTAATCAGACAGACTTTTTTCTATTTACAATATTAGTTCATTGTAGCTGACACTGTTATGAATTGATAGATTTTAAAAGTGTATCATCTGGATGAATGCTACAAAGGGTAGGATGTCTTCTGTAATGCTCTGATTTTACAAGGACAGATCTTCTCAGGAGCTCATCTCCTTCCACAGGAGTGGACATACACCATCACTGAAGTCACCTGGAGCCCAGGTCTTTTTCTCAGAACTTCTGCTGCAAGGGACACCCTGCAGAGATCTGTCCATGACAGCCTAATAAGTGATGCATCAGCAACCCTTTTCAACATCTGCTTCTGCATTTCACTTTCCCTCTTTCCCCGTAGTGGTGGCTGCATGTTTCTCTCTGTAGCCAGCAGCAGTCATCCCTTCCCACCCACAGTGATTTCCCCAACAAAGGTATGTCTCCCCGTGTCTTTAAGGCCACGCTATACCCTCAGACAGTACGCAGTTGCTTAAGCCATCTTGTGAGTTCATTACAATGGTACTGAGTCATTGCCTGTATGATATCTATATGGGCTGTTTCCTTGTGACATCTCCTCTCCTCTTTCTCTTTAAAGCTTTTACTTTAAAAAAGCTAGTATTTCTTTAATAAATGCTTCTAGCAACAACAGTGTAATACACAGAAAAAATGTGAGCTAAGCTGAAGAAGTTAACTCAAATACAAAGAACAATCTGACAATCCACTAAAAATAACACATACAGTTTAAAATATATATATTTTTTTAAAAAAAAATCCTTTTGAGACTTCATATTAGCTCAAGGTTTTGGCCCCAAATGTCCAAAGAGCTCTCTCTGTTCATCAAAGAAGCACTGGTTTCTGAAAACTTTAGAAGAATCAGGCTATATAGTGAATGTGAGAAAAAAATTGAAATTACTTTTACCTGCTTAGAAGGCGTTGTAAATCAAATAAAATAAGAAAAGAGTCTGGTGCCTAAATGAAAGCACAGGAAAACTGAAATCCTTCCTTCTTTGTCCATATAGATCTACTCAAAATGTTAACATGATTACATGCACACATGCACACATGTGTGCACACATGCACACAAATATTTGCTGAATTCACCAATTTACATGCAAAGGTTTTAATAATTTTCTCAATATTTCTGGATTAATTTAATTGACTGGTAGCTATCTGAGAATCCAGTGAAAAATAAAGTGGCTTAAAAAAACCTCAACCATTTGTATTTTAACAGAATTTTTATTATTTAGAATATTGCAACTTTTATTTGATGAAAGTTACTATTAACATATTTTCATAATCTTCTCAGCCTAGCAACAGCAGGAGTAAAAGGTGTGAGGGGCATGCAATATTCATGAAATTAAGGAGAGTTGAGATGAAAGGGAGTTCCATTAGGGAGACCAAGTGTGACAATATGACACATATTTGCATATTTTACACTTTAAATCTTTTCAGCACATCCAAGTTGATATATGGATGTAAACATGCATTGCCAGTTTTTAGCATATTATAAGCCCTCAAGACTTTGCATGCATTTTAATATGTTTCATTATTGCTGTAGATTTTAATTTCGAAACTGCAGAGCTTTGATGGAAGAAAGCTGGAAGTCAAAGCATCTGGCCTCTCCTTCAGGCAAGCACAGCCTTTTTCTTGAACACTTTTTCTATCAGCAAGTCTATTTATTTGTGCGTGAGCAGGAGTTGTGTGTGTGTGTGTGTGCATGCAAGGGGTGACAAATGTACACTGTCTTTGATATGAATACTGCTGAAGTGTTAAGAAGAAAGAACAGGGGAAGGGAGGGGAGGGGAGGGGGGGAAGGGAAGGGAAGGGAAGGGAAGGGAAGGAAGGGATTTTTTGATTCTCCACAAGTACAGAAAATCAATGTTCATGATTATGTGTTATGGTACTCTTCTTTTTTTACAGAATATATATATGTATATATGGTGTGTCATTTAATCCCATCAGAAATGCAGTATGACTCAGTAATATAAGCAATGCCATGACTCACCATAATATTTATGGTATTTAGCACTTATCTTGTGATCTTCATCTCATAACACTTTGCAAATGCTAATTCATCCTTTACATTCCCTTACGTAAGCAAGTGCATTAACACCATCAGTGCCCCTGGGATAAATGTTTTTTTACATACCCATGGAATAGTTACTCAGGAGAAACCAGCACTTGCAAGAAATAACTACATAGGTGGATCTAAGATACCAAAATTCCCCTTATTCTTAAAAAGGAAAAAAGTGTCTGGAGGGAAGGTGCTTTTCATGAAAACCGAATTCTTACAGAATTTAACTTGATGTAGCTCATCAACAGAGAACTACCTCAGATGAATATAAGTAAAACACAACGACAAGCAACTTTACTTGCTTGCTGGCCAGAACCACTCAAATTATGTACAATATAAACTACTTGCTCAGATATTACATCAAAAAGTCCTTAGAAATTGACATTCCTTGATACAACATTAATATCCAGAAAAAAGAGAATACTGGAAAGAAGGTTAAGATATTCAGTCATTCAACAGACATGAAGTCCACATAGATGGCTATAAGCAATCAATCCTCCATTCTCATGCACCAACCTTATGTGAACATTAGAGCATGATGTGCAAGTGAGGATTTGCACAGGCAGAAGCCATCCCATATATTTAGTTATTCAAGGTATGCGAAGGCTGATCTACTTGTGCAAGGCACAAGCCTTGTTTGTGCAAGGTAAACGGGTTTAGTGTATTTTATACACACATACATCCAGGCATGCCAATTTACTTATAGATATCCCACTGAAAGATAACTGGGGAGGAGTTCACTGATAACTAATGAAAAGGAGTAATTGTTTTTTTAACTTAATCTTCTGAGTTGTCAGAACTGAAGGACCACCGTGTCCCATATCATCTTAATCTGTTCAATGAAAAGAGTACATCCTTATTAAGCAGAGGATTTTAATTGCACACAACCTCTAATAGTAATATTGGTTTTCTGATTCCTTTTCTTTTGCTCTTGGGATAAATCTTTGTCCCTGGAAGTCATTTAGGTAGTGAGAAGGACTGTAGATCCATTTAAATAACTAAAGTTTCATTCCAGCAGTACATACTACAGATTATCTTTTCCAGAAACTTCCGCTGTGGTTTTTTTTTCATATGTGTTTACATGTTTCTGGAGATCTTTAGTCTAACAAGCCACCAGCCTAAAGAAAATCCTAGCTGTCTGACATTAAATAGTAGAATGATCCTTTTCAACCTTAAAAATCTATAAAACAGTGCTGCTGTCAGGGATGAGCACATCTTTTTCCTGAATTAGGGAAGACAGAGAGGAGGGAGCTAGGAAGTCAATGAATCTAATGTGCTGTGGGGGATGAATTGGTACTAATGAGTGGGATACAAACCCCACTCAGTGCACTGAAATAAATCAGACCATATTTTATTTGTTGCATAACAACAGAGCACTGTTGAAAACATCAACCTTATTTTAATGCTGTAGATATGTCTCTATAGTTTTCAGCAACACTTCACTATGGATTGTATTGAAACATCTCTTGAAGAGATTACAATGATATCAATTCTGTAGCATTATTTTTCTTTATTACACTGTGGTATCACATAATATTCCCAGACAGATGTAGAAACAGCATAAAAGTAAATGTGCTCTTAAGATAAATACTTCACAGTGAGAGCAGAAAAGACCTGTTTTGTCATTGCTTGACTGGTGGGGTTCAGAGGTGTAGAGGCCCTAGGTGAGGTTTCTGCCCCAGGGAAGCCAGTTTAGTCCAATCAGAATCAAAGCTGCATGCCTACTAGGGAGAGATATTCTTAATGTACCCTGAGATGAATACCCATGTAACTAAATACTGCTTAGTCAGAGTACGCATTGCAAAACCACACTTTAAATTAGTCATCAACAGCAAGGGATAGAGACAGAGGAAGAGTGAGAACCATAACAGTCACAGAGCTTGATCCAGACTTGTTATTAGGTTGGCACCCTCAGAGAACTGTTGTA
Organism: Scolopax mira; assembly: GCA_004320125.1. Taxonomy (NCBI): domain Eukaryota; kingdom Metazoa; phylum Chordata; class Aves; order Charadriiformes; family Scolopacidae; genus Scolopax; species Scolopax mira. Next base: position 5,313 of record BJBW01002882.1, read on the forward strand.
CACGTTAACGAATTAAATCTCGTGAAAGTCCTTGGATGAGAAGGCTGCAGAAGTGGAAATGACTGCTATCGCTGCAGTCAGTACATGGTGACAACACAGAACAGTATGGATGGCATCTCTTCTCAGTTCATGTTCACCATAGTCTATTATTTCTGGTATTTATGGACATCCATGCATATGTAGAGAAGCAGTAACACACATCCTTATTCTTAAATACAGCTTTGGATTCCTGAATTCTTACCACAGCAATGATTTTGGATAACAATGTTTTTAGAAGGCAGATTTTGCATTAACATGATAAGAATCTTGTTACATGATAAGAATGTTTATAATGCTCTTTCTTAGGGTGTACAGAAGACCCAATCCATTGGTGGCATTGGGCAGAAATGTTTTCAGAAAGTCATTTTTATTTTCACTTTCATTAATTGATTTTATTTTCCAAAATATGTTACCACTGAAACAGTAATTTCTATGTCAGTGAATGATAGTATAACCTGCAGGCTGAGTTTAACCCTTATATGTGATCGCTCATGTTCACACAGATATTTCTCAAGGTACTGCTACCTTCCATGTGGTTAATTATACAATGTATTATTGCTATCTTACCCTCCTCTAGCTCCTCCCTAGGGGTCTTTCATGGTCACCATTCGAGAAGTAAGAATAGAGGCAAGAAGAATCCCTGATCTGAATCAATGTTACTATTCTTATGGGTTTATTTTTGCTATGAATTTTTTAAATAGTCAATGCCAATGTGTTGGTTCATTTGAAGTAAGTGAAAGCCTTTATGTTTCCACTTATAATACTCAACATGTGCCCTGTGTGTCCTTGTTCTGATATTTGAATGGTCTGAGCCACAAAACCAGACATAAACTAAGAAAAAGCAAGTTGGCTTTTAATACACGTGCAGCGCAACTGAGAGGAGATAAGAGCTGTCACAAACACCTCGATATTGACATTTCTCACCATAAATCCATAGAAGACACATACTTCTTCCAGCATTAAGTGCGCCATTGGGTGTTAAAAAATATTTTTTGTAGCTACTTATTCTCAAATGGGACAGGGATGGGAAGAGAGGAAATGTTTATACCTGTGCAGTAGCCATTTCCAAGCCTTTCTTATCTCAACTCTAGGCGTTAAAATGTGAAACTGACTATATTTGCAACCTACAAAAACCCTAGATATTTATTTTAGTCTTTCTAAAAATGAGATTTTTGCAAAAGCCTAGGAATAATCACTTAACAATAGTTTTAAAGTCAAGGTCAGAATGTACTTGCTTTGGTAAAAACACTGAATGGCAAGCTGAAATCTTACCAAGTAAAATAGTGCAATTTATATGATGATGCAATTTTTTGTCTCTTCTTTATGCTTTTCAAGATAATCCTGTTGAAGTTTAACAACCTCAATGGAGGTTAGGCAGTTAGGTGGTTAGGATGGGTTGCCCCCTGGATTAGTCACTGCTCTTTTTACTCTGGTACCCATCCAGTTCAGCCTTAAGCAAGAATAAACTCAAATCTAACCCAAATCTAACTAGATTCTTGTTTATACACACATGTATGTGTGCAAATGTACATGGATATACACATGGAGATATAAACTAGAAATGAAATCACGTGGTAGTTTTCTTCTGAGAAATGCTCAGACTATAATAGTTATTGCTGACCCAGATTTGCTCTGTCTGTGTGTGTATCCAAGTACGTATATATATCAAAATATATGTGCATATGCACACATGCATATGTAAATGTAAAGAACAAATCCATGTGTAGACATATATAGCCATATGAACATAAGGAGTGAGAGACTGAGCAAGGAAGAATAAGCGAAAGAAATCAAAACTACAATATGACCTTATCTCATAGATTTCTTTGGTAATTTTCATATTTGTGTAACGCAAATGCATTTCCCCCTGGGAACATGTATTAAAATTCATTGATCTTTCAAGAAGATACCTGATGACTGTCTGAAATACAGATAAATTATAATTTTTTCTCTCATTAACAAACTATAAGGTGTCAGCGTACATGGACACTGAGTTTGTTATTAAACTTTGCTGAGACAGATGCTGCTAATAAGAAGATGTTTTCTTGCTATTATTTTCTATGGACAAACTGATTTAGGGTTTTCTTTTCAATGTTTCTGCTATCCTCTAAGAATTGAATTTACCCTTGGAAAAAAAACCTATTCTCATAGCTTTAAAATGAGCATTGATTAATGAGTGTTAATTGTCTGATTAATAAAAATCAGTAATTAATAATATTATTAGTCATAGTTTTGAAGACTTAAGACAGAATTAAATTATCTAGATGTTTATTTATAAGAGTGATTCCCTCAAACAGTTCTAATGTCCAGCCTTACTCTTACAGCTGAACTTACAGTCATTTGTTGAAAGTAAAGCAAGAACAACAGTGGTGAAAGAGTGATGAGCTAAGGGCGAATGTTTCTCTGTAATTTCTTAAGTTTTCATTAGTCACCAACTTCTTTCACAAACAAGGAAAAAAGAGTATTTTTTATCTGGGGTTTCAAAAAAAGACATCAGATGTAAGAATATGGCATTGCTTCTTGTCTGTTTTTTCTCCATAATAACAGGAAAAGGTGCCAGCTTTGTACCAAATGACATACTGAAACGGCTGAAAAGGGATTTGCCAACTTGGTATTAGCAAACCAACCAATAATGGATAAATACAAATATGTGTGTGTGTATGTGAGTGTCTGTGCATGTGCATTCTTATATTGCATATTTGGACAAGGAACTATGTGGTTTGTGATCTTTGTCTTGTGGGTATGGTCCGTTCTACAGCTGTTGACATGAAAACCAAAGTCATCTGAAATGCAGAGCATTGTAGATTTATTTGAAAAGCACATCCTCCTGCCACTAGGTGTTCATCAATAGCATTGCATTGGAGGTGCCCAATATCAGGTCCTGGAGCTAAACAGACAGATGTGTTAAAGATCTTATTGCTTTAACATTGACACAGTACATGATGACAAGACTGAGATGAATGAATGTCATGTCAGTGGCTGGAGTAACTACTTTGCAGAAATGCTACATTTCCTCCTGAATTTTTACAATGCTAGTGGTGGAAAATTGCCACATCCCTTTTAACTTTATTCTTTCTGTTAAGTGTCCTAAAATGCCAAAGGAAAGAACAAGAATTACAAGAAGTAGATTATTTTCACTACAGGGAAATTATTTTTCTTTCTCTCCCACGCTCATTCTTCATCTTCAATGAGCTTTATAAACTAATGGTATTTTGTGGCATTTTCTGACAGCGTAAGGGTGTGTAACAATACGCTTAATCAATATTTTGTTTTGTGCAGTTTCATGCATTTGGACTCTTGGATCAGGATTTTAACTCAACCTTGCTGCTGAAGCAGTAAAATGGTCGATTTTATTTTGGAAAGGTAGCAAATAATGAAATATTATCTAGAAGATTTCAGAATTGTTATCTCCTCCTTTTTGATGACATATTTAAATCAAGCTGCTACTTCACTCTGAAATCACAAGGTTTTCTTTTTCTGGTATAAGAGGGACTAGTAGAGACATAGAAAGAAGCACAAGTTTGCCTGTTAGTTTTACTGTGTATAAGTTCATGTGTGTGACGGAGGGAAAGAGAAGGAGCAATAGAAGGAAAGAGGAAAAGAGAGAGTTTTAATGAAAAATTTGGATTACAACAATGTTTCTCAATAATAAGTCCTCAAAGGTAATTATATTTCTTTTCCAACACTGAAAAGCTTAGTATGAGATCTGACACTTTAAAATATGCCTGTATGGCTGCGCCACATGCAAGCTGCCAACTTTTGAAATGACTTCAAAGCTAAAGCAGGGTATAAGATTTAAAGAGAGCAGTCTAATTTCTGAGCAGAGGCTCAGAAATGCAGACAAAATCCTAAAAAAGGAAAATAGGCTAGACCTTAAATAAGTATAGTCCATCCCTTGCCATCACTTCCCTCTAATGCATATTCTTCACAGTAAATACTATCTGTAATTTCTTGTCCTTGAGGTCCTGGCAAAATCTACTTGGTTGGGATGGAAGAACATATCTAATATTGTTTGAACATGGAGCACTAACAGGGAAAGTGTGAGATTTGGGGGTTGATAGTTTTGAATCGCTCTCTCTCCTTGTTTCTGTGGGATAACAAGGTTAATTGCCACACTCTCAACAGATCAAGAGCCAAGTAAGAGGGAAATATCTAAGTAAAATCAAGAAATTAAAATAATTTATTTTGAGATTTGTGAGAGGGTAAAATATCTATTTATCTTAGCACCTAATAACATGGCATGAGGCAGCTAAGCTTTATTATTTCTGTTTCATATCTGGATAAAAACCCACCACCAACAAAGAGGCTTAGAAAGAGTACAGGCATACCCTGCAAAGAGACTTGGTAATGGTCAGTATGGCAATGACCAAGTTTGCAGAGCACCAAGAACATTGTTTATACTGCTGAGCTTAATTATTTTGCTGATTTTGAGAGGGAACTGAAAACTTTCCTACAGCTAGACCGGTATTCATAGCACCCAAGACGCCCGGTACATACCAAAGAAGAAAGGTCGTTTTTAAATTTTTTTTTTTCCCCATACACAGAAGCATTAACTTCTCAGTGTTACCTCTGTAAAACCAGTAACTTCTGTATAAAGATGACATATCAGAATGAGAGCAGAGGTAGTCTTTTACTTCTCCACATCCAAAAATGACAGAATAGTTTTTGGAATCCAGGGATGCTTCATAAAAGTCCTGGGTTTAACATTTCTCACTAGGGTTCAGCAGGTCCTTACAATCCAAAGTTGTTCAGTGTGGCTATGGAGTATTATTTCCAAATTCCTCCTGCAAAGTGTCTTCCATGGGACTCTAGTACAGAGACCGAATGTAATGAAGTTGTGATCTGAATCTCTTGGAAAATAACAAAACATAGTTTAAACAACATTACAAATCATCATATTTTGTGTTAGTAATGTCCCAGACAATGCTCAAGTTAATGAGGAAGACATCCTGCATTTCTCCCAAAGCTGATGACCTTATTTTATAATTGTCAATATCTAGAGAAGAACTGAAAGTTGAATGGTTTGATGACACATTTCTTCTTTTTTATTGTATTGTAATTGCTTTGGCTCAGTTGATGAATGCTAATCATAAAGCCATTAAAATGACCAGTCACAGAATATATACCCATTTAACAAACTCTTTTAGTAAGTATTCTGAATGTAGGGAGGTATTCAAGAGAAACATTTGTTGCATATTCTTGGAGATCATATAAATTAGACCTAATCACAAAATATTTGTGAATAAAAAAGAAAAATAATTATTTTTTTTTGTGACTGAGGTTAATAATTTTGAGTTGTTAGCTTTGCTTAATAGCATCATATTTGGATTTTCAAAGTAGACCATAGTGATCACAAGGATTCATAACAAGAAGAGCAAAGTTTTTTTTTTTTAATTTTTAAGTTTTTTAATGTATATGATGAATTTTAGAAATGAGTATGCCTTGCCTTGCACTGAGTCTACTGCACACTTTTTAAATATGCAATACAATGTGAATACAACCAAATAAAACACAAAGTGCTTTTCTTACAGAGTCTTAGTTTATTTCAACATGTGTATGAATCGAGTGAGCAGGGGGATAATTTTACACATCTGTAATTTATTATATCAAAAGGAGTAAATATCTGATGTGCACAAATCACACCAGTGCTTAACACTGGAAGTGAAGAGTGAATGTTTTTTGATTGTTTTTATTTTGTATTTTTTTTCCTATGCATGAAATCAGTGGTATGAAACTGGGAGACTAAATGCAACAGATCAGATTTTATCTTGTCTTATAATTTAGGGGAAATCTTCCTCTATGCATACCTAAAGATTATTTAGAGAAGTTCAGCTTTGTGATTCATCTAATCTAAACTTAGATATGTAAAAATTTGATGTCTAAATCTGAGATATTTGTTTGAAAATCTGTCTATGATCTGTTGAGAGAAAGGCATGAGGAATATATGAATCATAGGCCCCTACCTTAGGATGAGATGAATGATATTCAGATGTTGGCCATTTTCTCATATAGATATCAAGAAACTAATCATGACCCTCTAAGGTCCAGACTCAGACGGTTAGTTTGAGGCAGATGGATAACCCCCTTTGTTAAAACCTGAAAAGAGGCTGAGAGCTTTTATTTGCAAACACAGTTTTTGTGAAAATATTCAACAAAGTCATTTAATTTGCATTCATTCAACCCCCCCTCCCACAGCATCGAGCCCTCTTAGGTCTCAAGTGGCCCAACAGGATAAATGAGAGTTTGTTTCGTTCCAAAATATTTGTTGTAACACCCCAAGCTCTTCTATATCTCATACTCAAGCACAGAGTGAAATGTTGAATTTGGCTTCACAGTTGAACATGCCTTTAATAACATCCTTCATTTCTAACACAGCGACACCTCTGTGAGATCCAGTGTCTTCATTAGACTCATTATTTCAGCTTGTTCAAGATTACAGCCTTGCATAGTCAGTGAGTTTTTTTGTCTAGGAAATATTTATGTTTAGCAAGTTGATGTTCTGTAATGGATAAAATTCCTGATCTCAGGTTGCACAAAACAAGCATAAACAGCTTCAAAATGTGTCATTCTGTGTTACAGCAGCATCTTTATTTTTAGTCCATTCTTACAGTAGTCAGATGTTTCTCAATACGTAATGTTACATGATTGCAAGCAGGTACTGTAATTCTAGGGGGAGTGATAAGGGCTCCACATAAGAACAAAAAAAAGAAATTACTCCTGATGCTTTGCAATCTTTTCATACACAGGAAATCAAGACACACCAATTCAAAAATGGCTCAACAAGCATGAGAAACAGGAGAGGAAAACTCACTATCTACAACTATAATAATGCATTATATTTATCACTAAAAGTTCTCTAGATACTGCATCAATATTAATGACTTCATCTTTGAGGCACATCTGTCTGGTTACTGAATCTGACTGGAGGCAAGTAAGTTGATGCACAGGACGTTGGGTGACTTACTGAAAGTGTGTGTATGCAGAGAAGGCCAAAATGGAAACCTTTGAGTGCCCTACTCAGACTCATGAAATGTATCGTTTTACATTAAATATTTGTGTATATTTATGTCTCTTTTGCAGAGAGAACCAAGAAACCAAAAATCAGTAATGTATTTTTTTATCATAGCAATGACAATGAGGTGAATTAGGTCACAGAATCCAGAACATACTGATACTTAGAATAGACCTAGTCCTTCTGAATACCCTTCTCTTGCATAGCTACAAGACTTTCTTCCCAAGCTGGATTGGAAAAACACTCACAAATCAAACTGGGAGACCTTCCCCCCTCGCCTCTTTTGTTATCATCTGGTTGCTTATCTGTGTAATGAAAATGTTCTGTGCTTACCTAGATTCAGTGTTGCAGAAATTCAGACCAGAACGAAGCAGTATTTTTAACAGGAAGGGAAATTAACCACTGGAGCAACTTACTTAGAGTTTTAGTAGGTTCACTAATGCTGGAAATGTTTTAAGTCAAAGTATTCTAAGAGAGATGTTCTAGTTCAAACAGAATTAATTCAGGGAAGTCCTATGACTTTTGTTATGAGGGAGGTCAGATGAGATGTTCACAATGGTCCCTTCTGGCTTCATAATCTATGAAGCCATGAAGCTATATGAACCTCTTTCAAGAAATAAAGATGATGGTAACTGTCTATAAATACTTGATAACATGAAATTGCTGGAGGAACTATTTAAGGTGGTTAATGATGGTATTATAGGGAATAATGTCCTCAAACTGAAAAGACCAAGGTAGAATATTTAAGAAAGACAGTATTTTCTAGAAGTGAGGTCAATTGCACAGTGGAGTAATTTGCAAAATTGAGCTCTATAAAAAGAGCTGTGCAAGAGTGAATAAAGCATGTGATTAGTCTATGAAACAAGTCTGTTCTAATGCTGGGTAATTGAAAACTAAGTTGTTCAGAAAGCCCAGCACCATGTTTTATTTAGTGATTTTACAAAGCAAGTGTGCTGCTTTATATATATATATGTGTGTGTGTGTAAAATTGATTAGAAAATAATTTACCAGCCCATGTTTTCTCACTTGATAGGAAACTTCAGACAATAATTGTTTCACCTGACATAGAATAGATCCTACCAGGGAAATGACTAGAAGTAAAGAGGGAAATGGAAAGGAGTGATTTCTCACCTTGTGACTTTGAGGCTTTCTTCCTTAAAAGTGGAGGTAGATAGTTATAAACAGCTGAGCATACATCTTTCCATCTCAGTACAAACTGACTCCAAATGGCAAAGTTGTGAAAATAGAAAGGGCTGACATTATTTGTAACTGTGGTCATGTTTCCTGCAGTTTCCCTCAGCTTTTTTTGCATACTGAGGTGGTTTGTCAGGGCTTTGCACACATTCTGTGTCTAAAGGAGCCTCATTACTGGCCTATGCAGAGACAAGGGAGGTGGAGAAGGATGACAAGGTTTGCATTAATTGCACAGTTATCTGTTGTTCCAGGGGCCATTCAAGCATATAATAACTTAAGTAGAGTTTCAGTGAGTTGGAAGCTCTTGCTTTTTGTAATGTTTTGGCAAGCTGATTTCTTATTATAGCACAGTTGGTATTTCTTTTTAAAGTCTTGACAGAAAGCTGTAGGTGGCCACATAGCTTTTGTCCTGCTAGCAATACATTTGCAACTTTCCATTAGTCAGGCAAGACAGTCGACTGGTATGACTGGATTTTACTATGTTGAAGTTCTTGATAGAGGTCATCTCAGACAGTACAGTTGAGATGTGAATGTACCTGCAAATTCAAATAAAGCATGGGGATAGCTAGTGATTGCTCTGCTCTATTAATTAAGGATGGTAGCAGCTGGAAAGTTCATCTCAGTATTCATATTCAGATTCCTCTAAATCTGGAGTATCTCATGGTCTTGATCAACAAAATTTACAATGCCCTCAAGACGTCCTTCAGTAAATTTAATGGCATTAGGCTGAGATCTGCACTGTCTTTATTCTTTCTGATTGCCTATTAAAGGAAACTTTTGCCAAGTTACCCAAAGTTTTGAAATTGCCTGTGTTTATGATTCTGTTTTAAAAACACACTTGTTAAATTAAGTCTGCTGCTTCTGCAGATGGGGAATTCATAGAAACAGGTGGAACAAAGCAGAAAAATTTAGCCAAGAAAATACAGTGAATGGTGAATATTCTGTTCTAAGATTATATTAAATTAATTTAGAAGAGCATGTGGGAATATAATGTTGCCTAAGAATTTTGGAATAATGGAGACTAGTTTCTTATGCAACATCAATGGAAAGGTAATTCTGTTTCTTACTGCTTTGGCATTTATCAGACCCAATCACAAGACTAAGCATTTTTTTCTGTCTATTCAAATGCTCAAATGAATCTGTGTCTAAACTGTGATTGGCTTTGTTCTTAGTGAAGATTTTAACAGTTGTGTTTTGTTGGTAGGAATAACCGGAAAAAGCAAAATATAAGAAAATGTCAATATAGGAAAATTAATTAAACATGAATGGAAGACATTGGGCTTTAAATACTTTGAAAAATCAATGTGTCAAAGCATGCACTTTTTAAGGTCTTGAGCCCAAAAGGACCTTGTGGCCAGTTTGGCCACTTCATCTTTTTTAGCACCAAGTTGGTAAAGGCAGCCTCATTTTTGGATTTGCTGTATTTTTCTTATATCAGTTATTCTCTTATTCTAAATGGCCATAACACTATGATGCAAGTTAGAGCAACCTTTAGTTCCCTCTGTATTTCATAGGTGACCTAGACCAGACCATACAGTAACAGAGCTACAATACAATCACTATTACCCTATGGGGAAAGTTAAGATTAAAGGCACATCTACTTTTCAGACTGTATTTGCAGGTTATGGTCTGGTTTAGTCTTTGACATCTGCCATCCATAACTAAACATAAAAGAAAAAAAATCACTGCCATTTTTGAATCACTGCTAGTAAATATATGAGATGGATCTTCCATCACATCGTTTTCCACAGCAGTTAAAATTCACAAAATTACACTTCTAAGATTTTAAACCAGTTGATTATAATCTACATCTTACTAGTAAATGAAAAAATGTGAAAAAAAAGGGCCATTCATTATCAAATGCAAAATTAAAGGATCATTAAGGTAATTAGACAGTTTGTTGTTCTCATTGAGTTTATTGTTTCAATCCTGTTGGTGCAAATTAAAAAAAAGCTTAATTTGTATAGAAATCAATAATTGTTTTTTATTTTTTCTTCTGTTGTTGTTGTGATAATGCATGCATATATTTCAATTATTTCAGTAAAACAGACTGTAGTGAGAGTTTAGGTTTTTCTAGAAAACCATAATACCTGGGCTCAAATGGATCAAGGATCCAAATTATTAATTAAACAAATATTCATGGCCATCTAATGTAGCCAGCTCATAGACAAAATTTGCCAGATGTTTTCATGTGCTTGAGGCCTAGGAACTCCTATTGATGAGTTCTTTTGCAAAACTGAAAATATATACCTCATATTTGAATGATAGGACAACTGCCAAGTGAAGATTTGAGAATGTAAATCTAAATGTTTTAGTAGATTATATACACTTATTCTGATACATATGAATCATTATGCTACATATGAATCATTCCTGTGTTCCTGTCAGAGTACTGAGAAGTGTTTTGGCCCCCAAATTGATCTATAATGATTTTGAGGCAAATCATTAAAATCCAAAAAAAAAAGGATTTTGATTTTGTAGTGGTGAGTCACAGTGTTTAACTTTTAGATGTACTGATAGTGAAACATGTAATCCTTTTTGTGGATCACACAGGTTGAGATTTATCTCGCCTGTATTTAGGTAAATATTCCTTGCATTTATATTGGAGATTATTAAAATAATAACAATTAAAAAAAAGAACAACAAAAAAGGACAAAAAAATAAAAAAGAACCTAGTATATGAACTCTCAAATATTTTTAATGACTGTATTATGATGAGAGGAATCACCCTTAAAATGGACTATTTTCCTCCAAGGATTATAGAAGATTGTTAGGATGATGAGCTTTGATGAATATATCTTCATAGTAGAGATCTGCATTTGAGCAAAGAAAATACATCCTTAGAGTCTATACAGAATGCATGGAAATAGGCACATGAGTTCCTGTGTCATTCTGTGGGCAGAACAAAGATTACAGAGAAAAAAAAGCAGTGAAAAAGTCAGAAAACCTTGAGATTGTTTTTAAAAAAAGAAAGGAGTTCACTTTATCTATCTGATCACAAGACAGACGATAAGTTAATCAATTGCTGAGACAATGTAAAGAGTCTCAGTGTAAAGAGTGTAAAGAAGCAAGAAGCTTCTCTGTTTTTCCACTAGCACCACCTACCTTTTCTTTATTTCTACTATTAATTGTTAATAATTATAGAATCATAGATTCATAGAATCATCTGTGATTCTATTTTTAAAATATTCTATTTTAGTTTTGTCTTGTGTTGTGGTAAATTCCTGTTTTAGACAGAGTAGATTCTTTCTTTCCCTGAATAGCTACTGTGTAAAAATATCTAAGAACTATATCCTAATGATTTCATTAAACCTCTCAGTCCTCTCTGGGGTCCTCCATGGTTATTTTCTCTGTACGCAATGGCTGCCATTACACTCACACTCCATTCCTAAGGGGTGAATAAGGTAAAGAGGAGAAGCTGAATAAACAAATAAATAAATAAATAATGCCCTCACACACACCCCCCAAAGCTGGATCATACAAGATACAATAACTCATAAACAGGGGAGGAAAAGGATAAAAACCAACAGTAACAAAACACAATTCCCCAAACAGTTGGCACATAAAACAGCCCAGAGGCAATTTCTCTTGTAGCACACCAGCCAAACACATAGGTATTTATGTGCAAAACAATTCATTTTACTTTCCCTAATCCTCCTGATTCTTCCCTCCCCTGACAAAAACTGTGGTGCTTATCACAGGAAAACTGGTACTTTACCTTGTCACTCATATAGCCCTTGGGTATGTATGTCCTTAAAAGAAGCCCAGGTATGCTTCCCTTTGATATTTTGTTGGGATAGGACAATAAGAGAGGTGAGATGAGACAAGACAGGAATGATCTGTCAGAACAAAGTGAGGGTAGGATTCACTGAACTAGACATAGTTCAATTGTCTCATACTAATACAAATAGAATAAGTTGAAGGGTCACAAGCTAAAAATAACTACTCATCTCCACTCATTGTGAAGAAAATCTAGTATTGTTAGATCATTTAGCTAGAATGACTAGCTAAGATATGTACATTGGTGCTGCGTACAAGACTGATAAATGCCATCCAGTGCAGTCTATGCTAATCTGAGGGACTCATTATAGCCTGAAAATGTCCTAAACCAGTCAGTCCTGAGCATCTGCTTAAGGATTTTCTTTAGGTGGGTCATGTAAACAATGGAATAGAACAAACTATATTGTTAAAGCACATCCAATTTTATTATGATTTTCATGTTGATACACTTTATAGTCCAGCTCATTTTATGAGAAACAAAAAGTAGGAAACCAACTATTAACTTCCCTCCATTTATCAGTTTTCATATAAAACACTTATCAAAAACTCAGGGGGGTACCTATGAATTGGAGTACCTGCTACTGTGTGTCTGAAAACCTGGTATTCTTTAGGAGACAGTTTACTTGGGCATAAATGTGGATTTATGCACAACTAGTACAAAAAAATCCCAAACTTCTCAACTTTCTATCTATCCGAGACAGTTCTGAATCCTGATCTAGATCTGTTCTTCTTCTGGAAACCACATTTCCTAAGAGATCTGTCCTTACACCAGAAAACTTCTAAACAAATTCCCCACACCTGTTGGTATGCTACAATATAACAGAGCAGAGAGGAGAGGAGAGGAGAGGAGAAGAGAAGAGAAGAGAAGAGAAGAGAAGAGAAGGGGATAGGATAGGATAGGATAGGATAGGATAGGATAGGATAGGATAGGATAGGATAGGATAGGATAGGGCTGTTCAGTCAGAAAGGACTTATAAAAAACCCATTTAGTCCAACTGCTTGATTACTTCAGGGTTGATCAACAATTAAAGTATATTTTTAAGGGCATTGTCAAACTGTCTTTTAAACATGGATAGGCAATTAAACATATTGTCTCTCTATTTTGAGAAACAAGCAGACAAAATAATAAAATATAATGACAAAATAATATAATATAGTTCCCTGTTACTTCACAGATATCAATGTGAAGTGTATTGTCTTTCCTCCACCAGTGTAATGTCTTTCTATGTTCAAGCCTTTTTAACAGCAGTTTCAAAATTAAATATATATGACTTAAAAATTGTTCATTTAAGTAAAAAGACAGAAAAATCTTTATGTGATCCTCAAACCGATATTAAAATCCTAAAAATCAATTAGCATCTGTTTGGCACATTCATGGTTCTGCAGATAAAAGTCCAGGCCAGAAAGGAATACGAAAAGTTCATTCCAGTCATTCTAGACCAATGTAACAAATCTGTGAAAGTACCTAGAAAGTGATTTTTAGAAAGGAAGATGAGAGACTAATCTAAACACTAGTCCTGGAAAGGTTACACAGTCTTCAAGGATATTATATCTTATAGAAAATTGAGTCTTCCCAACTTATTAAATGAAATGTATTTCCTCCTAAGGTTAACATAATAGAAAATAATAAAATCCATGAAATTTCACACTGGTAACATGATTTGTAAATATGGGAACATCCCATGTTATTAATTCATTAATTAGGTGTTAAAAAACATATGTGAAAGCTTCTGGATACAAATCACCTCAGAATTACTGAGGTTGAAGGAGACCTCTTGAGATCATCTAGTCCAGCTTGTCTACAAAATAGGGTCAGTTAGAGCAGGTTGTTCTAGAAGACATGACCTGTTACTGTGCAGGCAAATCTTGATATCAGGACCCTGTTGGCAGGAAAACACTTACCAGCTCCTTCCTTCTAACCTCATGCTTACAGAGTGTTCCTCACCAAATTCCTGCTTAAATTCTCTAGGAATAGTACTGCCTGGAAGAACTGACAATGGTCCTCTTAACCATACAATGGCAAAACACAGCCCAGAACTGTCAGGCTCCAAGCCCTAGACCAGAAAGTTAGAGAGGAACCAGTAAGTGTCAGAGCAAGCATTGAAAAACAAAAGTTTGAAATTTAACTCTTCATCTCCATCTTTCCATCATGAATGTCCATCAGCTACTGATTTCCCCTGCTGCAGCTATGGTAAATGAAATAACAATTAGCAGGTCACAGCTGTAAAATTATTGAGACCATGTTCCTCATTACATAATTAGAATTATTGATCCAGCTTCACAATTAATTCCTCCACATGGTTAGATAAAATTATTTAATACCATTGCAGTGCCTCAATGACTAACAGTACTTTAGCTGTTCTAGACACAATACACTTACCTACAAGATGAAAGTCTGTGCCTCAGAGAGTTAATAGTCTAAATAGTGAAGAAAGGTAAAGGACTGAAGTGTAGCTAAGGGCATGGGAAAATGAAATGACATGCCCAAGGCCATATAACAGATCAGAAATAAAATATGTTGTAGGAATAAAATTTCAGAATTCCTTACTCAGTGCCATGAACAAGGCCATCTTTATGTTAAACAGGCTGTTGTACGGAAATTTCCATAAATTCAAATTCTCAGTCTATGCAATGCAGACTTTATGAATGAAAAGTTAAAATTACTGTGTTGAACAGGAGGGAAATACATTTTCAGGTTCTCCATTGTAGAAGGTAACACAGAGTTTCTTCCCTTGGCATCAAAACATTGAATGGAATTAAAGGTGAAAATTAACAAATTGCTGTTAGTGAAATGTTGCTTTATGATACATGCTAGTATCATGTAGTAGCTAGTATCAAGCTACATAGTGGTAGTTACATAGTGGCAGATATGACTATGCTCAGAATATATTCCTGAAGAGGAAGAAAAAAAAATACAATTCAAAGTTAAACATTTTTTTTTTTTTTTTAGAGCTTTCCTAATGATACATGTTGGTCTTAGGCTCTTGCAGAATCACTTTTTCGTGATATATAACATAATTACAAAAGTAATTGATCTTTGACCTAAATCTCAACAAAATAAGTAAGCAGGTGAGTATTGAGGTTGTGGTTAAGACATTAACAAATCTTTTCAGCCAGCTAATACAGGCCACACTGCTTTGCTTAACCCTGTGTTTTTATTGGTTCTGCCTTGAATGCTCTAATACAGTGAAGATAAAATAAAGGTATGATAGAAAAAAAGCTATCCACTTGAGATAGCTGGTGAAACAGCAGCAAGATGAATAAAACTGAGAAAGAATATTTGCTATGCTTCTAAACATAAATAACTTACCAGCTCCTACACAGCTGAGAGATAGCTTGACAAAGGAGTGCAAATGTTAAAGCAAAACATTAGAAGTTATCCGTAACATCTCTACTTGAGATTGTAGTTTCATGACAATATTCAAGACCACTGAAAAATCATGTCTTGCAGCAATTTATGGGTGAATTCTTTGGTATGTGTTAGAAAAGATTATTCTTTAATAGAAAACCGTTTGGATTTTTTTTCCTTACTCATACCTATGAGGAGGAACTGGAGAAAGAATGGATGTGGAGAGAAGGATGTATGTTGAATACTTCATAGTATTATAAAGTAAAATCCCTATTAAAAATGTAAATGAAGGAAACACAATCTGGAGATAAAAATTAAATTGAACAGGTAAATTCAATCTGAATTTTACTAAATAGGATGCATGTAACTGTTAACAAGTTACTGAATCTCTCGGTGCCCTAGCTCCTAGTCTCCAAGAAACCACAGTTACTGCTTCAGTGTTTTGTCTTATCTATCCTTGCTTTTCACCTGCCTGATTGGAATACCTGTATCCTACATACACATTGCCAGCAAAAGCAAAATATCTATATATAAACAAAATATTCCTGAAGTATGGTAGACACACAAAGAACTGAATAGGAAACAGGCTTCCCTGAGACAACTAAACTGACAGCTACGATGTCTCTGTGGGTAAATTAATTATGTCTTACTGATTAGAAATAATATAAACTTACAATGTAAGTTCAGTCTTTAAAAGTTAATCCTAATCAATTTTTGGAAAGAAATATTATGGGTATCCAGCATGAGAACTATACCTACTTGTCTATAAACATATCATGAATTTTTATAAGTGAGATAGTTTTCTTTTCTTTGTTATAGAGTGAGAGAACTGCTTAGAGAATTATTTCCTGAGTATCGTGCTTTGACAGATGCACAAACACACTAAATTAATCATCCACTAGGGATCCAATATTATATTGTTGACTAAAAGGAGGTCTATATGAGATATTTTAAAGTTTTAGTCTGGAAACAGATGAGGTCACTCTTAAAATGCTTACACTTTTGTAGTGACTGAAAAGGGCATCTAGATGTCTTTACGACAGAAATGTGGCATGTAGCCACTCAGTACACCCTAGCACTTCAGTTGGTCTTCATCATCTTCTTTCTGAAGGCATGAATCCCGTTGGTGTCAGAAAAGGGTAATTCTGGACTTTAGACCCCCAACAGGAAGAACATTAGTGCCCTGCAGTCCAGAGCCATGGGGGGAGGGAAGGGTCAAGTCTACACTCCTGTCAAGATTTATTAATGATGTTCTCCCTTTGTTCTAACTTTGCTAACCATGGTTATCATCTGTTCAGTGGGTAGTTTCTGTTACTCCCTTTCTGTGAAGTTTCATTCTTTCCATTTATTAAATATATGAGGGTAAGAAGCCTATGATAGCATCTGATTTGATAATGTACTTTGTTCAGGACTATTCAGTATAAAAGAAATTACAGCTAATGAGGAAAGTGATACACAGACTTAACAATCAGGTGATAACAACGACAATAATGAAGACCAGTGCTCTTCAGGCACCTGCTGATGGGACACTAACTACCAACTCAGGCATAGCTTTGGAGACAGTCAACCTGTAAAGAGGGACTCAAGAGGGACATGAGTATTATGGGACATCAGAAGAGGCTTGTTAAACTGCAAAACTTGTCACAGGATGATTAGTGGATGAGTCACAAGTGGGGGAGGGGAAACTGAGTATGGATAAGGGAAGAACAAGTGTAGGAAAATACAAAGGAGGGCAGATAAAAGAGAAAGCCACATGCAAGCAAACTGCTAGGCTGTGTGCTTGTCTGATGGAGCTCTGTGCAGCAGTCTGCCCTACCTTTTTATTAAATACTTTTCTTGATCATATTCTCCTGTGCAGTTTTATTCTCTGTCCTACATGTGAGTGCTGCAAGATCTAAGTGCCAGAGATTGGCAAAGGGGTTGAAGGTCACAGGTTCCATAGACCTAGGGATCAGTATTCAGAGATACCAGTGTGCAAGAGAGATTTGGTTGCCAGAAACTGGTAAAGGGACCATGGGTCACAGGTCTTTATGTCAGCAGGTGTGTATGTGTATATCAGGGTGTATTTGTATGCATGAGAAGCCTAAAGCAAGTAGATAGAAAGACATAGGTCTGTTTATTTTTCCCCAGTTCATCCTGCCTACATTTGTGTGCCTCTAGCTAGCTTCAAGCTGAACTAGATGGTGAGCAGGAGGACACCTGCATCTCAAAAGACTCACAGTTTGAGCTAGTGGTGTGTAGTGGCTCCAGGGTATGATTGCGGACATTAAGCAGACTGAGAGTTTATGCTAATATTTAAGGCATCCCTGTTGTGGGGATGCTTGTGAGATGACTGGGTCATTGCATGCATCTGGTTTTTATCTAACATCAAACTGGATTAGCCAAAAAGTAGCAAGAAACCTGAGCGCTGGATGAACCTACACATTATAAATGACACCAAGTTGGTCAGGAGTGTTGATCTGCTTGAGGGCAGAAAAGGGATCTGGACTGGCTGAATCAATGGGTCACTGACAATTGTGTGAGATTCAACAAGGCCAAGTGTCATGTACTGCAATTGGGTCACAACAACCCTATGCAGGGCTACAGGCTGAGAAGCCAGTGTCTGGAAATCTGTCTGGTGGAAAAGGACGTGGGGGTGTTCATTGATAGCCAGCTTATGAGGAGCAGCTGAGAGAGGCAGGATTGTTTAGTCTGGAGCAAAGGAGACTGAGGGGAGATCTTATTGTTCTCTACAACTATCTGAAAGGAGTTTAGAGGTGGAGGTTGGTCTCTTCTCCCAAGTAGCAAGAGATAGAACAAGAGGAAATGGCCTCATGTTGTGCCAGGGGAGGTTTAGGATGGATAATAGGAAAAAAATTATTCACAAGAAGGGTTGTCAAGCAGTGGAGCAGGGACATGGTTAAGTCACCATTCCTGGAAGTATTTAAAAGACATATAGATGTAGTCTTGAGGGACATGGTTTAGTGGTAACTTGGCAGTGGCAGTTAACAGTTGGACTTGATGGTCTTAAAGGTCTTTTCCAACCTAAACTATTCCATGATTCTATGATTAGACAGACGTAATGGCCATACTGATATTTGTGAGTGTGTGAATAAAAGAGTGCTTGTGAGAGTAAGGGTTTGTGTGAGCTTCAATCTTGATCTGCTGGACAGAAGGAACAAGCCAGGGCTGTCTCTATTCATATTTTATGCGAATGCTGTTGGTGTGTAAGTGCTGCTAAAGGCAGTGCTGTGCCTGTGGCAGCCTGTGTAGCTAGCCCCTCAGTCTGCATCCTCTGTGAGTCTGTGTGTGTGTCTGTGGGTTACAAGCCCCCACCTTGTTGTTGGTCAGACTCACAAAGGGCAACAGGAATATCTGCATCTGTTGGATGGAGAGGGGGAGAATTCAGGTTTGGAACATGCCACAGGTGGAGATGCAATGGCTGGGAAGGAGGGATCCTGGGCTTCTAGAGTCTGCTTGATGTGTCCACTTAACAGTGAGGACAATACCAGCTCTTCCTTGAAGCTTCATTACATTTCAGAGTTCAAAAACTGTAAGACTAACCATTGCAATGTTAAGTTTTCAGATGTTTCATTTTTCATCACATATTTACTTGTTACTTTTTATGTCTTTCTATGTTTTCTATAAATCACAGCTTTTTTTCCCCCCACAAGTTCATTGGCATTCACCTCTATTTTGAGGCAGTCTCCAGCTGTGGGCTTGAAAATAAATCTGGATTTTCAGACTTTTGTACTTTAAAGAAAGTAGACAAATGCATTTTAGGAGAAATTTGATCTTTGTTTTGTCGGATTTCCAGAGCGTGCTATTTGATCTGATAACAACTTGGACAAAGAAGTACCAAAAAAGCAACTTGTGAGTTGAGTGCTAAAATGTCCCTATCATGGCATTGTCAGATATAAATGGACTCAAGAATTTCCCAGGTGCAACCAGGAGGACTCTGATATAAAGTTAGAAAGTAAAGGTTGAATGGACATTGGCCACAGTTTTTCCAGTCCTCTGTTTGGGACTTGTGGTATCTAAATCCTATCTTGCTGTCAATTTAAGACCCTAAAGGCAACTTAAAACTAACTTTTGAGTTTAATCCTTGATCTAGTTCTTCCTTACATCCCTTCTCCAGGTTCTTTCGTGTTAGTTATCACCCCTGTTAGCAAGCTCAAGAAAGAGGGTTAGGACTGACTCACAGGACTTGTGTAATCTTATCAGTTTGCATGAGGTAGTATTAGATGGATATAATATCTTAGCTTGAGGAACATTACGGAAAACAGCACAGACTTACTATGCATTTGGAAAGAAAAAGTTTGAGCAGCAGATGTTTCTCAGGAAAGTTTGCTGTATTTTTCTCTATTCCAATTGTTTGATGAATATAAAGAACACACCATTTTTTATGACTGTGAATACAGTGCCTTTCTCAAAGCACTTACTTTTGTCCATGCAGACTTTTGTAATGGCAAAGTCAGTGGTTTTTCTTAAGATTTTTTAACTGATCTGTTTTATCAAGGGGATAATGCATGTGTACAGCCAAGCCTTGACACTTCCTTTGTAACCTCTCTCTGGTTTCCGCCTTTTTATCTAGTACTGAAGAGTAGCTTAAGGAGAAGCAGAGGTCAGTCCAGATTTCACAAATCAATATTTTGCTTAGCAATACAGTCACAGGTCAGAAACATAGTCATATCCCAGCAAAGGAAATCAAGGCCTTATGTTTCCCCCATTGGAATTATATTCTGAAAAAAAACATGAGCCAAACTCCTGAGCCAGGATTTGGAGAGACAAACTACATTCCATCAAGTAAACCAATTTCCTTTGATTATACAGTGAACCGGTGGTTAAAGGGTCTTCTGACATGACATTGTCATAACCTAGTTTCTAACTTGTATAGCAGCCTAGGAGAAGGGACCTGAAAGGGGACCAGAAGATTTACTTGAGACTTTACAAGTTTGAAGAATAAGGGAACACTAAGAAAATAATGGGAATTATGTGCACTGCCTGAAAGTGTCCCTTTCAATTCATGCCCTATTTCAACTCATTTCACCTATTAGAATCTCTGAAACCTTTAGATCTTCACTGACATTTCAGTGACAAAATTTTAAATGAAACATATTCTTACTGGAGATGTTTTTCTAATACAGACCAGTCATATTCCTGTTCTCAGTACTATCAGGTTTGCAAGAACTTTTTTTCTTTTTTGAAATACACTTTCCAGATGTTCGCTTGTTACTGTGGATAGAACTAATATCTTGCATCAAATTAACTCTGAGACTAGAAAAGTAGAGCTTTTGTCTCATTTGCTCTGCTATATCTTGATTTCAAAGTCTGGCTTTAAGGTAAGCATTAAATTGTGGTATCTGTTGATGAAAAAATAGGCACAGACCATCAGATTTAGTCATATTTTGAGTTTATTGCCTTGCTTTTATAAGCCATCCTTCTTTAAAAAAAAGCCATTTGTTCTTGGTTGTATAACCAAGTAGACAGAAACACAACATTGACTACCTCTCCCTCCTCTTTCAAAACTACAGTGCAAAAAAAAAAGAGTTGTAATATGACCCTCATGAAAAGGGCAGAAGAAAATTCAGATTTTTCATCTGTACTGCAGCCAGAGTGCTGAACACTGAGGAATTCACTAACTCAATTTAAGGAGGAGAAAAAAGTAATGCTTGAGTTGAAGAAGTCATAAGCAAATTCATGCTATGAGACCTGTTTGCAAGTTTCCATCTCAGAGACTTTCAGTGATATGAAAGATGTTATGCATGTATAAGCAACTCTGATTATTTTCAGGACTTCACTTCAGATATTGGGTTATCTGGTTTTCCACAGTATGTCCCAGCGTATTAGGCTTCTGTGTAACTGTAAATTACTAATTTGTATACCAATGACAAATACTAAACTGTAATACACAAAATATTCCCAAATTCAAATGCCAAAATAAAGAAAGATTACATCATTAAATTGGAACAAAAACTTAATCAGAAAGCTTTTATTTGTAGTCTCTCACTAAGGCTAACTTCTCAGAAAGATTTTGGGTTTGTTTTTTTAATTTAAATCTCTGTGTTCATATGTCGTATGTTTCTATTGTATCTGGGGCTCTATGTAGAATTACGCATGAATAAGGGTGAACCCAACATCATACAAGAAACTAAGAAATCTGCCATGAAGTCAGTTCTATTTCAAGACTCACAGAGTAAAATAATCTCTGCAAATGTTCAGAAATACCCATCTATTTAGAATCATCATAATGTTTGTATGATAGAAATATCTCATTGGATCCAACATATGTTGAATTAATGAAACAAAACTTATTTTTTTCTTAAACAATGGCTTTGTTCCGAAGAAGTCAGTGGAAATCTGTTAATATCTACCTTATTAGATCTTATTCAAAGACAAGACTCATTTCCCTATTTTTCTCCGGAGGTTATTTGGAATATCAAATTGTGCAGAAATGCATTCTGAGGTATCAAAGTATTTATCCTTATTTTTCTTGATATATCTACACAAAACGTTGCTGTACAGGATAAAAAGAAATATGCAAGTAAAGATTAGAATTTTTTTCATGATATACAGAAAATTCTGGTTAGTATCCAGCTCTTATCTTGAGGATGTTTAAAATGTCAGCAGAAAAAGGACCTCAGTATACACGTTCATGGGTCCAACACTTAACAGAACTGATATAAACTACTTTGGAAGAAAAAAAAAAGACAAATATAAAAATGTCGAGCATCCTTAGGGTCTAATCCTTAGGGTCAGTGAAAATATTTCTATGGATCTAATTATTTTCACTGAATTATTGAAAGATCTTAAAGTTAATATCCACTTTAGTTGCAGAAGTTGGCTGTTCTAAGACACTTGGTTTAGCTTTGTCTCCAGTGAACGGATAAAGAATGCTAGATTAGATGTCTAAAATCTATGGAGTGAGAGATCTTTTGGGAGTGTTCATCTTTTTGTTTTGACTTTAAATGGGGCAAAAATAATAAGTTTTAACTAGACAGCTGGCATATGGATGGTTAAAGCTGAGGCAAGGACACACAACTGTAATGGATAAATAAAAGATACAGGCAACATAGGAAAGGATTTTAATTCTACTACACAACATTTGAAAACATACGAACCAGGGACTCTTATTCCATCTATCCTTATACTCATTTAGCAGTATGGTACAAATTGGACACAAACGTTAATTTGAACCATTGCAGAAATGGGATCTACTTGCCGGTATGACATCTGATTTTGTCTCCCATGCATATGTGAACTCTCAAAATGATGAAAAAACCCATACTATCTGGAATCTACTCAGAGACCAATAAGAAGAAAGCACCTTAACAGCCATGCCAAAGCCCAAAGTACCGATATATTTCTTATTTACTACCCCCAACAAATCTTGCAGAAACTGGGGAGATAGTCTAAATTAAAACACTTTTGAATGAGCTAATGTGCTTTAAGTCACTACAGAAGACAGTTGGGATGGCTTTGAAAAATCCTTCTGCAACTCTTCAATATCTCTTTTGTCTCTTATCTTTCTGCCCCTATACCCAACTCTTCATAATTATGTCTAAATAGAGAAAGTCAAAAGAAAACTTTAATTGAAGGTGAATCCCCAACATTTAAATTCAAGAGTTCCCTTTGATAGAAAAAACAAATGTCCTTAGAGGTAAAACACATAATATTTTGATTAGTTTTCAGAGTCTTTTTGATGACAAAAAAGTAAATTCTATCAAAATTCTTTTTTGTTTGTTGGCTGTTCTTTTGAATGCCTTCATTTTAGCAATAGTCCATGATGGATAAATGGAATAACATTATGTATCACACTCTTAAGGTATGTATGCAGTGTATCATTTATATTAGTTGCAGTGAATGCTGACCACATCACAATCAAACGAGTAGCAATTACAATCAGCTTTCACAGAAGTGAAATTAATTCAGAGACTATAGAACCCTGAACACACCACAGGATTAAAGCCACCTGGATTATACAAAATGAAGTAGACTACATTTTTATAATGACTCAAGAAGAATCAGTGATTGTAACCATCATAATACTAATTTCTGATAATTTCAGAACTATATTGAACTATATTTTTGATCCATATTATTCATAACCATTAATAAAATTCTTAGTGGCAACTGTACATGTATTAATAGATTAGAAACTGTGTACATCTGAAATATTTTTTTTTTAAATTGTTGAAAAGAAAACAAACTGAGTTATATAGAATGCTTCTGCAGAAAATATATAAATGTGGGTGTTAGGAACAAGTACAGAGCTGAGAAAGTTAAATGAGGGGAAAACAGGAAAGAAAAACCTAATCAGTCATACTCAGAGAGGGCAACTGTGAATCAACATGCCTTAGCCCGACAACATACTTGAAACAATCATTAGAAAATGACAAGTTACTATCCATATGTACCAGTTATTCAATCAATTCATTGTGTTCTGTGCTTAAGTTTTAAGAAATCAGAAGTATTTAACACATTTCATTTAGTGATGTGCATTGCTGAATGTGTCAAAGGAGGATAATAATTTTTCTGCTCATGATAGAGAGGACCAGAAAATGTCTCATAGCAAAGGCAGTATTCTGACCTGTATGAGATGATCAATTACTGATCTGAAAGCCTAAAGGAGGCCCAAGGACAAAGACTGATATGCCAGTGGTCATACTGTGCTTATTTACATCAGCATATATACTCAGAGGTTTTAGAGTAACATTGTGCTTTTCCTCTAAAGATTACTTTAGAAACTTTCCTAATATTATTCCCATTCCTCAAATGTTTCCCTACTTCTCTGGCACTGCTTATACATCAGTCTAGAAATGATAGTCTAACCTAGCACAGACTGAATAGAAGTTTTGGGTTACATTTGTGTACCAGGTTTGCGAGGGCAATGGCTTTCTTCTATGGGAGTATGATCTTGGTTTGCAGAGAAGAACATGCAAATGTGCCTGGGTGAGATGTAAGATTTTAATCACTAAGGATCTTCACTTATTGCTAGAAGCAGTCGTTCCTCTTCCATTTCTACTCCTGCATGATCATGAGAACAGTGATTTGTTGGATGTCCTCTGAGGTTTTCCCCATGGACTACTACATTAATCTCTCTCTTGTCCTCAGGACAGAATGTGTTTCACTCCTTGATAATTTTGGAATGTTCTTAATTTTCTTGGTATTCAGACATATCTCTAAAGTGATGCAGAACCTGAACAGGTCTGAAAATTAGCAATAGTTTTTCAGGCTGTATACCAAGTTTTTGCTCATTTTTCAACCTGTGGAAACAGGGAAAATTATTCATGATGTATACTGAAAATTCGTGTCTTCTTAGGCAACACTCAAGATGGCTTAACTCCAAACGTAGTAGAACACCTGAATGTAGTAAACATTATCTAGTAATTATCTCAAGCAAAGATATTGACAATGATTTGGCTGCAGTGATCATGAAATGGTAGAGTTCAGGATCCCTAGGGCAGTAAGGAGGATGCACAGCAAGCTCATTACCCTCATTTTATGATGAGGTTATCCTCATCAGGATAATTTCATTATTAAATTTAACAAGAGAAAGCATAGTATGCTGCACCTGGGGAGAAATAACCCCATGCAGGAGTACGAGTTGGGGCTGACCTGCTGGGGAGCACCTCTGAGGAAAAAGGCCTGGAAGTTCTTGTGGACAACAGGAAGACCATGAGCTAGCAATATGCCTTGTGGCCAAGAAAACCAATGACATCCTAGGGTACATCAGGAAGAGTGTGACCAGCAGGTCGAGAGAGGTTATCCTCCCCCCCTACTGTGGCCTGGTGAGGCCCCATTTGGAGTACTGTGTCCAGTTCTGGGCTCCCCAGTTCAAGGAAGACAGGCAGCTGCTGGAGAGGGTACAGCAGAGGACCACAAAGACAATTAGGGGCATGGACCATCTCTCTTATGAGGAAAATTTGAGCAACTTGGGTCTTTTTAATCTTGAGAATAGAAGACTTCTCAAGTCAACAACTATAAACACTTAAACAGTGGGTGTCAAGGGGAAGAGGTCAGTCTTTTTTCAGTGGTGCCCAATGACGGGCAAGAGGAAACGGGCGCAAATTTGAATAAAGGAACCTGAGAAGGAACTTCTTTACTTTGAGGGTGGCAGAGGATGGAATAGGATGCTCAGGGAGGTGGTGGAGTTTCCTTCTCTGAAGACATTCAAAACCCTCCTGGACATGTTCCTGTGCAACTTGGTCTAGGTGGACCTGCTTTGGCAGGGGGGTTGGAATAAATGATCCCTGGAGGTCCCTTCCAACTCCATATCATTCTGTGATTACCCTGGATTTTAGGAGAGCAGACTTTGACATCTTGAGGGACCTGCTTGAGCACTGGAGGGAAGAGGGGCCTAAGAAAGCTGGTTAACATTCAAGGATCACCTCCTCCAAGCTCAGGAGTGATGCATCCCAACAAAGAGGAAGTCAGGAAAAAATCCAGGAGGCCTGCATGGATGAACAAGGAGCTCCTGGAAATACTCAAAACTAAAAATGAGGCCTACAGAGGGCGGAAAAAAAAGACAGGTAACCTGGGAGAAATACAAACCAACTGTTAGAACAGCCAGGAACTGGGTTAGCAAGCTAAAGCCCACATAGAGCTAAATGTGTCCAGGGACATCAAATAAAAGAAGAAAACCTTCTATAAGTATTTCACAGACAAAAAGAAGACTTGGGAAAATGTGAGTCTTCTCCGGAAGGAAAGAGGAGACCTGATCACCCAGGATATGGAAAAATCGAGGTAGTGAATTATTTTACATCAGTCTTCACCACCTTTAGCCACAAATCACAGAGGGCAAAAAGAGAGGTCCTAAGAATGAAGAACTGCCCATTATAGGAAAAGATGAAGTCCAAGACCATCTAAGGCACCTGAAGATACAGAAGCCAATGGAGCCTGATGAAATCCATCCATGGGTCTGAGGGAACTGTGGATGAAGTTGCTAAACCAATTTCCATTACTTTTGAAAAATTGTGGCAGTCTGGTGAAGTTCTCACTGACTGGAAAACAAGAAACACATTTTTAAAAAGGGAAAAGAGGAAGACCTGGGGAGCATCAGGCCAGTCAGTCTCACCTCTGCACCCAGTAAAATTATGGAGCAGATCAACCTGTAATCTCTGCTAAGGCACATTGAAAACAAGGAAGTGATTGGTGACACTCAACATGGCTTCAGCGGGTACAAATCATGCAAGACAAATTTGGTGACCTTCTATGATGGGGTTACAGTGCTGGTGGTCATGGCAGAACAACAGATGTAACCTATAAGGACATATGAAAAATGTTTGATATTGTTCCACATGACATCCTAGTCTCTAAATTGGAGTAACACATATTTGACAGATGGATCACTTGGCGGATAAGAAACTGGATGGATGGTCTCACTCAAAGGGTTGCAGTCAATGGCTCAATGTCCAAGTGGAAACCCCTGTCCTCAGGGTTCCATATTGGGACTGCTGATGTTTAACCTCTTTGTTGGTGACACAGATAATGGGACTGAGTGCACCCTTGGCAAGTTTGCCAATGTCACCAAGCTGTGTGGTGCAGTTGACACACTGGAGGGAAAGGATGCCATCCAGAAGGACATGGACAGGCTTGAGAGACCATGAAGTCCAACAAGGCCAGGTGCAAGGTCCTGCACCTGGGTCATGGTAAACGCAGACACAAATACAGGTTGGGTGGAGAATGAATTGAGAGCAGCCCTGAGAAGAATGACTTGTGGGTGTTGGTGGATGAGAAGCTTGACATGAGCTGACAATGTGTACTGACAACCCAGAAAGCCAACCGTGTCCTGGGCTGCATCAAAAGAATGCACCCTCGGCCAGCAGGTCGAGGGAGGTGATTCTACCCCTATACTTCACTCTCATGAGACCCCACCTCTGTGTCCAGCTTTGGAGTCCTCAATACAAGAGGGATATGGACCTGTTGGAGAGGCTGCAGAGGAGGGTCACAAAGGTGCTCCGATGGATGGAGCATCTTTCCCGTGAAGAGAAACTGAGACAGTTGGGGTTGTTTAGCCTGGAGAAGAGAGGGCTCTGGGGAGACCTTATAGCAGCTTTCCAATACCTAAAGGGGACCTACAGGACAGGTGAGGAGGAACCCTTTATGAGGGAGTGTAGTGATAGGATGAGGGGTAGCAGGTTTAAACTGAAAGAAGGGAGATTTAGGTTAAATATTAGGAAGAATTCTTTACTGCGAAGATGGTGAGGCACTGGCTCAGATTACCCAGAGAAGTTGTAGATAACACATCCCTGGAAGTGTACCAGGCCAGGTTGGATGGAGCTTGGAGCACCCTGGTCTGGTGAGAGATGTCCCTGCTCATGGCAGTGGGGGTTGGAATTAGGTGATCTTTAAGATCCCTTCCAACACAAACCATTGTATGATTCTATGATTCTTTTTAAGGATGACTAACCTCTTCTCTGTAGGGGTGAAGATAATGTATTAAATCCCAGTTTCCAAATCTATAGTAAAAGTACGGTACTAAATTTATTTCAAATACAGTTTTAAGTGGTTAGTTTACAGTCCTAGCCACAACACCTTTATAAAATAGTGGTCAAACAAGACTATCTAATTTTACCATAAGTGTTTAAAATTACTCCCAGGAAGTATCTTACTCCTTAAGAAGGAATCTTATGAAGTTGTGTTTTTTTGGTGAGAAGATGGGAGTGAAAAACATATTTTATACTGGCAAGTTATTCAAAACACTTTTAGGATAAACAAAAAAATTTTTTCAGAATAGCTCTACAATGTTTTTGTAAATGTGTTGCATTCTTACTCACAATAGAGGCTCTTCACAGTACATTCTGACCTAACACTTCAATGATAGACTGATTGGACTGTTGATTCTTGAAGGAACATCTTGTTCTGTAATCCTGGGTGAATATCTCCTGATGCTGACTTCCAGGAGCTCTGTTTCTAGGAATCAAGTTTTGCAACGAAAGTGTACAAATGCATAAAATGGTTTATTGTTTAAATTTCCAAGTAGGAAATTATGTTTGCTAGTCTCATATTTATCACTAAGACATTGAATCACAGCCATCTTACCATCTGAAAATCACTTTTCTCAACAGTAATTGCATTTGTGGGACAATCTGTGACTCGAAGCTTTTTGGTGTCAACTCAAGCACTATCTTGGTATTGTGCCTGACAGAATGTAACATGAAAAATTTCCCATCAACTTCCCATCAATTGATACACAGTCACTGGGAAAAGGCAAAATATCCATTCTCTCAGGATCTTCATATTTAACAAACAGATTTTGTTTTTTACAATTTTGCAGATTAACATAGCATCTAGCAGATAAACAGAATATGTCTTTCATATTAACATCCCATACATGACTGAAGCAAGATTTATGAACTTCTGAACTTTCCAGGTTAAAAGCGTGATGTTCATACAGATTAAGGACCCTTTTCAGGCATTCTGACTAAATGGGTTGGTTTGGGCTAGTTGCCTTGGCATTTTGCTGTGTTGGGTAATTTTAAAAACACTAAAAACTGTGATGCACTCATCCCAGAGCTGCTACCAGGAGCTAGTTTACACTTCATCAGAGAAAACAAGACACAAAGGAAAACAGTTTAAGTTGTTCATGAATGGGCTATGGAGGAAGAAATCTTTTCTTACCCTGCTAGGCAAACAAGAAAGATCCTAAGGCTTGGCATTCACAAGATAAACATAAAATGAAAACTGCTAGCAACACAGCCTCCTATAAGACACAAGAAATGCTCAAGAACTCATAAGGCAAATATAATTTTCTGACTTTGGAAATTACAGTACAGTTCCTTCAATGTATTTATCGTTTTCATCAAAATCAAACCAAGTTTTTTGTTCTATGCTAATAATAACAATGACAATAGCAACAACAACAATAATAGATAATAAATAAGTAGAAACCTTAATCATCAATTTCTATCTTTTTAAAATTATGTTCTTAACTATTTTCACTTTAAATAATCTTTCTGTCCTGAAGTGTATCTGGAAATTGTACTTTATGCATACATTTTATTCCATCCCTCTGAATATGCTTACAGTTCCCCCTGTACCTGTTTCAGCTTAAATCCTTTGATAATGTCCACAGGCAAATGACAAAAAGATTACAGTATCCCCAGTTACTGTAAGATTACAGTACCACTGCCTTGTACTGTAACATTAAAAAATTGATTTCTTCATGAAATGAAAAAAAAATAATACCATAGAATCGTTTAGGTTGGAAAAGCTCTCATCAAGTCCAACCATTAACCTAATACTGACAAAATCACCACTAAACCATGTCCCTCAGCACCACATCTACACATCTTTTAAATGCCTCCAGGGATGGTGACTTAACCACTTCCCTAGGCAGGTTTTTCCAATGTTCCAAACACTTTTGGTGAAAAAATTTTCCCTAATATCCATACTAAACCTCCCCTGACACAACTTGAGACCATTTTATCTTGTCTATCACTTGTTACTTGGGAAAAGAGACTGACTGCCACCTTACTACAACTTCCTTTCAGATATTTGTGGAGACGTCTCCTCTCAGCCTCCTTTTCTCCAGACTAAACAACCCCACTTCCCTTAATCATTCATCATAAGATTAGTGCTATAACCCCTTTACCACCTTCATTGTTTTTCTCTGAACATGCTCAAAGACCTACATACACATATATCATAGAATCATAGAATACTTTCGGTTGGAAAAGACCCTTGGGATCATCAAGTCCAACCATCTACACTACTCTACAAAGTTCTCCCCTACACCATATCCCCCAACACCACATCTAAACAACTCTTAAACGCGTCCAGGGATGGTGACTCAACCACCTCCCTGGGCAGCCTCTTCCAATGCCCAACCACTCTTTCTGTGAAAAATTCTTTCCTAATGTTCAGTTTCCTAATGTTCAACCAACCCTGTGGAGCTTGAAGCCCAACTTGTTCTGTGGCTAATAACCTGCAAGAAGAAACCAGCACCAACCTCTCTAGAGGGTCTTTTCAAATAGTTGTAGAGAGTGATGGTTTCCCCTCTGCCTCCTCGTCCTCAAACTAAACAGTCCCAGCTCCTTCTAACACTCTTCATAAGATTTATGCTCCAGGCCCTTCACCAGCTTCATGAAGGTGGTAGCATCACCTCCTCTGCACTCGCTCCAGCACCTTGATGTCTCTCTTGTATTGAGGTGCCCAGAACTGGACACAATATGCCAGGTGTGGCCTCACCAGTGCTGAGTACAGGGGAACCTCTCTACTTCTGCTGGTCACACTATTTCTAATCCAAGCCAGGATGACATTGGCTTTCTTGGCCACCTGGGCACACTGATGACTCATATTCAGCCGCTTGTCAATTAGAACCTCCAGGTCTTTTTCTGCCAGGCAGTTTTCCTGTAGTGGTGCATGGGGTTATTGTGGCCCAAGTGCAGGACCTGGCACTTGGCCTTGTTGAACCTCATACCATCAATAGAATCATGGAATCATAGAATCATATGGGGTTGGAAGGGACCTCTGGAGATCATCTAGTCCAACCCCTCCACTGGAGTGGGTCTACCTAGAGCATGTTGCACAGGAACTTGTCCAGGCCTATTTTGAATGTCTCCAGAGAAGGAGACTCCACCACCTTTTTGGAAAGCCTGTTCCAGTGCTCTACCTCTCTCACAATAAAGAAGTTCCTCCTCATGTTTAGGTGGAACTTCTTTTATTCAAGTTTGTGCCCATTTCCTCTTGTCCTGTCACGGGGGACCACTGAGAAAAGACCATCCCTGTCCTTCTGCCACCCTCCCTTGAAGTATTTCTATGCATTGATCAGATCCCCACTGTGTCTTCTCTTCAAGATTAAAAAGACCCAAGTCCCTAAGCCTTTCCTCATAGGAGAGATGCTCCAGGCCCTTAATCATCTTTGTGGCCCTTTGCTGTACCCTCTCCAGCAGTTCCCTGTCCTTCTTGAACTGGGGAGCCCAGAAGTGGACACAGTGTTCCAGATGGGGCCTCACCAGGGCAGAGTAGAGGGGCAGGATGACCTCCCTCGACCTGCTGGCCACACTCTTCTTGATGCACCCCACTTATAACAGACTTCCAGCTGGATTCTGTGCCCCTAACCCTCTGGATTGACAGTTTTCAATCCATTTAACTGTTCATGCATCTAACCCACACTTCCTAAGCTTGCCTATGAGGATGCTGTGGGAGATGGTGTCAAAAGCCTTGCCAAAGTCAAGGTAGACAACATCCACTGCCCTCTTCTCATCTATCCAACCAGTCATGACATCATAGAAAGCTATGAGGTTAGTCTGACATGACTTCCCTTTGGTAAATCCATGTTGACTACTTCTGATAATTTTGTTTTCCTCCATATGCTCTGAATATTGGCCCAAAGATCCAATCTAAGTCCCTATGTAGAGCTTCTCTGCCCTCACGTGAATGAACACTCCTGCTTAATTTGGTGTCATCTGCCAACTTGATGATGATACACCCTATGTCCTTATCTAGATCATCAATAAAGGTGTTAAACAGAAATGGTCCCAACACTGAGCCCTGAGGCACACCACTTGTGATTGGACACCAGCTGGATTTAAATCCATTGAGTACCTCAAAGAACTTTTTGTATTGAGTGACCCAAAACTGAACACAATATTCAAAGCACAGAAATAAATAAATACATCTGATCCATTCTAGAACTGTTAGACTTCTAATGGCTCCACCAGACAGGTATCTCATAGTTATCTGATGATCAATGTATGTGTAAAGAACTTGTCCATCCTCACTAGTTCCAGAGACATTTTAAAATGTTTTTACTTTCGTCTTTGTTTCTCTCTTCTAGTAACCAAAGTCTATTGTTTTATGAGTATTTATCAATTCTCAGTATGCACTTTTAAGTTTCACTTGAATGTGTAAGCTCAAATTTTATAAAAGAAAATAAAATTAAATACATTGTCCTTACCTTTAGCCAAAGGAGCCTAACACTGGAGGCAGAATGATATGAAAAATATTATCAATCTAATATACACCAACTTTTCCAAATGTATTTTTCCTAGGGCCAGTAACTTATCAAACTGTAAAATATATAGTCAAATGAATTTTTTCTGTGCTGAAAGCTAAGATGTGTTATTTAATCTTGTCGCTATTATTTAATTGCAATGTAGCAGTTCTGCACTCACTGCATACATCCATTTTATGCAAGTTTTTCAGTGGAAAAGTTTGTCTATCTGATTTGTTTTTAAGAATCAGAAACATTATATAATTCCTGCTATATGTAGATTTTTATGACATTCCTAAGTAGAAAGCTGTACTAAAGCAGAAATAACAACTGGAAACTGTGTCACAACTGAACCTAGAAATGAAGCTGGAATGAAAGAGCTTATTTTCCATTTGCAGAAAATAAATTAATTGGTTTGGGATCAATAATAAATAATAAATAATAAATGGAAAGTCATCACTTCAAATACTTCTAATAAGTAGAATTGAATGGAGATTTTGCCTGAACTGAAAGAAAACAGAAAGAAAAAAAATCTCCTTTTAAAGTTTGTGCTATAACATCACCACTGGAAGTGGGTAAGGTGCTGGCCTCTTGACTCCAGTCATTACATAGAAGGGAGAGAGGAAAGTCAACTACTGACTGAGCTCAGGAAATATGATGGCCCTCCCACAGAGTAAGAAAGACTAAGAGGATTGTGCGATCAGACAGTCCCTAGGAATCTGCTTTTAGAACTGTCTACACAAAATTAAACATTTTTTTTTAGAAAAAGAAAAAAACCCCTTTTGGTGTCATTAAAAGGGTGTATATGCTCGATGCAGTCAGGAGGCTTGGGAGCAAATGCTTCTGCTTTAGTAATATTCACAGCTGGCTTTAGTAGTGGCCTGAAAGTCTCAAGTTTGGCGTGACCAAGCATTTGCATGGCTTTAAGCAGATGCATTTTTGACTTGAAATGGCAAGCTGGATGGATTAAATGGATTTGAGTACAGAAACAGTAACAACAACAAAAAACTGTTGTTTTTTGCTCACTTGACTTGCTCACTGGACAAAGCAGGACAGCATGAAACTCTTCATCTAAACAATAAGGGGAATTCAGAGTGGAGGGGAGATATAATGTGCAGAAATATGAACATCATGTGCCAGTCTTGTCCTGAATCTGTTTTTTTCCTGCACAGAATTTCTTATTGCTAATCCATATTAAATATCTGAGAAAGATGGGATAAAGAGTTAGAATAATATAAAGTCTTTGCTAGAGCAGTTCAAAACTTCAGTATGAAGAGTTCAATTGATATTAATGAGTTCTGGGTCCTGTACTCTGGGGAAATTCATGCCAAGCAGGAGAGGATTATTTTCACTAGACTTGTTTAAAGACTGTACCTAGGTTTTGCTCAAAGTGCCATACAGAAGTCAGACAATTTGAGTTGCAGCAGAAGTTACAACGTGAAATAATATTTACAATTGTTACTCATTGTATTAAACACTGCACAGTCAATAACCAAGAAGAAACTTTTTCATATAACTCTCATTGAAAATTTAGGATGATGCAAGATACTTGAATTCAAGAAGTGATGGAAACAAGTTCACAAGAACACAACATATGTAGCATGAATTATGATAACCACAATATCAAGTTACCATGTAGCCTCATGTTTTATTCTAATGTTGTCACTAATTGTTTAATTTTGAACCCATATAAAGAATAGAAAACCATTTGAATCCACTCCTAGCTTGGGAGTAAAATTGATCTCCCCTACCACAACGACATTCACAACTTTCAAGATGGTGCAGTACTGTTTTGAATTCTTTATATTGAATAGGTAAATTGGGGTGTATGCTCTTCCGAAAGGGAAATTTCACTCTGATATGTTTCTCCATTGCCTTGTATTTAATTTTTTCTATTTCAGCAGCAGATATAACCTCTAATAGAGATAGTGGCCCCTGGTGAACAAGGCACCTTGTAAATGTCTAATGAGTGACTATTACCAGACCTGAGGAGTTTATTGGGATCAAAACAGGAAAAAAACACCAGGGCTCGAGCCATTTTCCAGAAAAAGAAAACAAAGTGATTGTTCAACATAATTTCTGAAGTCGTGTAGGGACTTAAATTTGTTGATCTCATCTGCTTGCCAATTTTAGCAGGAAACAACTATGGACAGTAAGTGACGAATGTTAAATATTGATAGATTCTTCCTTTGACACCTCAAAGGTTCATGGTGAGAAATTTCTGCATACCTCTAGTCTCAAAGAAGAAAATGGTGGAAAAAAGGAAACACCAAGACACTGCTGAAAAAGAAAACCTTGACTTGAAATCAAGTATGCTTGAAATTTAAAAAAAAAATCAAAATCTTTCCTTCCTTCCTTCCTTCCTTCCTTCCTTCCTTCCTTCCTTCCTTCCTTCCTTCCTTCCTTCCTTCCTTCCTTCCTTCCTCCCTTCCTTCCTTCCTTCTTCCCCTTTCTTTTTCTCTGTCTCTCTTTTTTTACCTGTCTCTTTCTCTCTCTTTTTTAATCTTTTTTCTTTCTCTCTTTCTTTCTTCCCTCATTAACTCCCATACAAATGCATGCCTCTGCATCTTCTGCTCTCCTGCAGTGACAGAAAACTGAAGAAAATTGATGCGCTAACAGTTTTAATATGACATTCGAAAAGTGACTTTTTGATTTTCAATTAACCTTGCACAAAAAGGAAATATTTAAATTCACCCCTTTGTTCTTGGCTGTATATGTTAGCCAGACTAGTGTTGGTAGGAGTGAACAAGAGGGGTTGGACTGGGGAGGGGGAAATTGGCATCTCATTCAAGCACTCCACTGCTATTTGCACAAAACGAGACAAGACTACCCTGCAGTAATTACTCTCTGAAGGGGGAAACAGGTAGGAGAGAGAGTGCTCTTGTCATTTGTTTGACTTAATTGTATGCTTTTATGAGCCGTCTGGCTGGAGGGATTAAAGTTACTTTTAATAACACTTCCTTTCAAAAGAATTTGATTTGAGATTTCCCAGCAGGGCTGCCTACCAAGCAGCAGGACCCTTTTCTTCCTTCCAACCCCCTGTTCCTTCAGCATTCCCTTCTCCTGCCACTGCTTGCTTCCTCCATGAGCACTGGTATTGTTCTGCTTGTCTAAGACAGACAAGGCTGTACAACTAGTGAAAAGTAAATTTTGCATATATACTTAAATAAATTAAAAAATAAATAAGGCTAAGAAAAGAATATGAATTAGAATAGCCTTTCCTAAAACAATAGAAAAAGAGAGCCATTGCCATATAAACTGGTTTTCCTTCAGTTGGCTTAGAGAAAATGACATTACAAGAGAGAAAATATGCCCTGGATATCTCCAGAGCAGGCTACAGAATGGGTCAAGAGTACTTGTACACAGGATTTTTACTTTTAGAAAACAAAAATATAGTTAGTCAAAATGAAACAAATTTGGGAGGATACACGGAATAATCTAGAGAATAACTAGTTGGTGTCATGGGGTACTATTTCTTAGATATATATATATTCAAAGCTATTTGGAAGGTCCACATATTAATGCACTAGAATTTAGTTTATATCTTATGTCATCCAACAATAAAGAAAATAATATATAAAGAAAAACAAAAGAAGACAAGTGGTCATGGATTATAGGAATTAAATTGTCCCCTTGGGATATCCCATCTCTGTATAATTTGGGTTAATCTGATATTAAGTTTCTATTCAGTTAACTGTGGACTGATAGATGAGGATAGGCAGTTAAATGTCTTTTCCCTCACTGAATGTACACTTTTAAATGGCTGTTTAAGAGTTCATGTAGGAAATACTATACACTTGAACAGCAAACCCCAAAAACTGTAAGGTTTGTGTTTTTCTTTCAGTATCATTTCATGTGCATTTCTAACAAGCACAGCCTAATTTTTTGGTTTGTTTGTTTTCCTTGTAGCTTAAGAGAAACAAGGAAAAATAAAATCATATAATTTCATAGGAAAATAGTTGTTTTACTTAAAGGAGATCCCCTAAGATCCTTAAATTTGATATTTTTTACAATTTCATTCTCTATTTAGCTATCTGTTTGCAAACTCTATCCATCCTTTACATACTTTCTATGTGTTATGTTTAAATATATGAGCATCCCTTCTATAACACCAGCAGAATCCGTTTTGTTTGATTTTTCAACTACCTGGGAAAGAAACGTGATTTCTGCTAATGTTTTAAGATACTTGATGTCAAACTCCTAGCTTGCAAACATTTCACACCTGGCAGTGTGAACTGCAGGTCAATTGCTCTTCTGATTCCATTAAAAGGAAAAAGATACCCTATTGTACATGATTGTAAATCATAGTATACTTAATTCATTCTCACATCCAAAGTCCAAACTCCAAACCATTTTTATATCTGCAATGGTAATGAACAAAAAAATTATCTATCATTCTTGAAGCCTGAGTTGATTTCTAGGCATGCACTTCCATGGTCATTAGCAAGAACAGCTCTTGGATATATACTTGAAAATAATTGTTTCCAATATGCAAATGATTGTGAGACCAACCTCATTTGTCAACAATGCTTGTGCCTCATCATGATTACTCTTTGAAAGTTGCTTCTTCTTCATCTAAAATGAGCTCTGTTCCTCAGCTGACTGAAGAAACTCCACTTGACAATAACTGAATTCTGGTTTGTGGCCTGCTACGCTATGTATATATTAATTAGTCAAAGAGAGAAAATAGAAATTTAACTTAGGTCGTTAGTTTCTGAAATAAATGATTTGGGATTATTTTATTTTCAGTGATCTTATTTGCTCATGTACCTCATGAAAAATTTAAAAGATTTTAGGGATATAGAGATGAGTATCAGATTATCTGCATACGTTTGTGTTTTTTCTCTCTTGAAAATCTTAAAAAGATGGAAAGTGCATTTCTTTCACAGACCTAATTTCATACATATTTCACTTAGGAAAAGGTCTTTTTTTTCTGATGTTCTCACCATTCTTTGTTTCTGAAAGTTTAAATTGATGTCCTGTATACAACGAACATAATAATTTTCTATAATTAGTTTTGAATTTTAACACAAGTTCCCTCTTTGAGTGGTGGAGGATGGCCAGTGTCTCTGAATGATTCCAGAAGTAGTTACTGTCTACATAACTTCAGACAACTGAGTGGACAGAAGTCCCCTTTAAATGGTTCTCGTAGGAGATAAAACTACTTCAGGATGTCCCTCATTCAACACCAATCTGAGTTTTAATGTCAGATAACAAACTGAGCCCTAGAATGAGGCTTTTTTCTCCACAGAGGGTGAGGTTAGAAATTTAGAAAACCTGCATGCTAGTACATTTGTATGCATTTTAACATTTCCCGTGGAGCCTTTATTAAACAAACACAATTATTTGCATCTCTAAGTGCCCTGAATACATTAAGTATATGGTTTGAACCCTGGCAGAACAACGCTCTCACAGGAACTACCTCTGTAAGAAATTAATAAGTAATGAACCGAGAGATAATCAACTGTACCCAATAAGGGTAGTTACATCCCTTATCTAGGTAATAGCTTTTTTTTTTTTTTTTTTTTTTTTTTATTGTAAACTGAGACAATAGTAGCTAGTGTAATGTTTGATTTTGAAAATGACTCCTGGGGTATACCCCTAATCTTGGCAGCGTGTGGAATTTTGAGGAACTATATAGGAAAGTGAACAGATCATATGTTTCCCAAGCGGAAACACCTGAGAAATGACAACTCACTGCTAGCTTTGCAAAAAACAGGATATTTCATGTGAGTGAATATTATGGCTACAAATTATAAAAAGCTGTAAGATAACTAAAAATGAACTGTTCTATAAAAACAATAGTCTACAATAAGCTGCAAAGTTTATATAGCGAAATTTAGAAGTGGAAGAAAAGTGAAATAAGATTGGCTAATACACAGTTTTGACCCTCTAATTCTTAGATTTTGCCGACACTATTTTACAAAATCTCTGAAGATCGTAACACACTCCTCTTCCCCTTTTAGGATAATGTTGCGTAACAAATTTAAAAAATAATACCACTTCATTTGTGTTTATAATCCCAGTCCAAAAGATCCCAGTATCATTTGGGTGATGCTTTCACCAAAAAAATGAACACTGAACTCTTGTTAGATGATCAAGCACTAAACTAGTCTTCATAGCCTTTCTTCAGATTCCTACCCTGCAAAAAACCAACAAAACCCCAACCAAATTACAACCCCCAAAAAACTCAGTATCTTTTGCAGACCTCATTATTTCTCAAGACCAGACAGATGTTCTAAAAAGACAGCAAAAATATAAACTGCTTCTTTCTTCTATAACTACAGTTAAATAGGATGAAAGTTCTTTGTCTTGCACTCTCTCTCTCTAACCCCATGCTGCAGGTCACTACAGTAATGATCTCTCACAGCTGGTTCCCTCATTAAGCTCCTTAGTGACTATATCTTACTCGTTCTCTTATGTAAAACCCAAAAGTCAGACACATGATGAAATAACCTCTTGATTCATATTCACATACACATAGATTTCAAGTATGACATATGTAACCTTATAGGAGATGTATAAATAGTATCAAAATTGAATCCTATTGACAATTTCACCAAAGCATACTCACAAACAAATTTAGCAATCGAGTGAAAATCCACTTTAACTGTTCATGATTTAATGCTGAAGGAGATAGTCTGCTGCAATGAAGTTAGTAAATTAAACAGAAGATATTGCTGCTTCTGTTATTACCCATAACAATAGTACCTGAAGATGATTGGACTGCATAGTCCCAAGGATTTCTGTGCTCTATCACAGCTCTCTTTAGTGTTAGAAATGTTTTTCCCTTATTAGTGAATCCATAAATATGTTTTTGATCATTTCCAATTTAAAAAAAAAAAAAAAAAAAAAGGAAAAGAAAAATCTCCCTGTTTATAGTTTGTTATATTAATACTTGGGACTTGGGATGTGTTCTTGTCTGGTTGTATAACAACTCTGTCTGGTTGTATAACACTCTATCAGGAGCAATCGTCCTCAGTTGAAGAACTGATGGCATTGACAAAACAGATTTCTTTACTGCTATCTGCTCATTACCAATCCTGAAGCCTGATTGATTTTTCAGTGTACTTTCTACTGTTTCCTTGAACGTCATATTTTCCTCTTTTTTCCCATTTTTTAAAATCATTTTTAGATCCCTGAATTATTATGTTCTATAGGCTCTCTGCTTCTTTCCTAATTAAATATCCAATTTTAATATCTTCTCTTAATGTTGTGAATAACTTTACTTATAACACAATTCTGTAAAATCAAAGTAGATACAACCAGTATGTTCTTCAAAATCTTTTTTTTCCTTTTTTGAACAAAACATTTAGACTGCTTTTGGTGTCTGAATCTCTTTCTTGTCTGAACTCTAGCTCTTGGTAAAATTGTATTCAAATGTCCAACTTTTGTTCTCAAGCAAATTCTTTTCTTCTTCAATGTCTAGTTAGTCATGGCTATATTCCTTCAAATATGCCAATAACTTGAATTAGTTTGATAATGACTAATTCTATGTACAGCTGTACGGAAACAGTATAGCATCCATGAATCTGTGATTCAGCAACACAATCAATGCAGTTGTCTAGCATCTTTGTTCTGTAATGTAATATGGCACAGCTTTTCCAACATGTGCCCTATAGTCTTGCATCTCCTAGGCTTGGTCTCAGGCCAATGGCATTTCTTTGTCTGAAAAGTTTGAGTTGAATCATTTCAGCCGGTTCTGAGTTATCCGTGTAAGACAAAAGACAATGATGTTTCCATATGTTCCATTTGGGATTATTGTGCTTGAATAACTCCAAATGGCTGAAGCTGGAAACATCAAACTTAGCAAGCCTATAACACCCATCAAGAAAAGACAGACAGCAAAGCCTCAAAAGAAACAAGATTTAAAGTTATGAATATTTAAATTTGGCATATTTACAAATGCATGCAGACAATTTTTCATTCTGTTTTTCATGGTGCCCCCAGGCTAATACCGTTTAGTATATTTCGTCCACATCAGCTCTGTTTAGATTTAAATTATCTTAACTGCTCAATGCTTTACAGTGATAAGCAATCCAACGTTTCAGGTTCCATAGGGCAAAACAGTTCCTCTTGCACTTCTTGGGCATGAATTTAGCCTGCTAGAAATAAGGGAGCAACTCATCTTCATTAACATTGTAATGTAAACCTTTATGAGCTGGACAAAACAGTTACATTGTGAATTTGCTGCAAAAGGGAGTGAACAATAGTTATGTCTTGGATAGTTGGCAGCAAAAAAAATGAATCTTTCTTGTAATGCATTTGGTGTTGGGTACTCAAATTCAAAATCACATTTTGACTGTTCAGACACTTACAGTAACATATGGAAACACATTTTTAACTGCAATTTTAACTTTGCATGTTTGATGTTCTCTGTAAATGAAAGAAAGCACAGTTAGTTTTCCCTTTTCCCTCAATGTTGAGAAACTCAAGAAATGCTCAGGAAGATTAAGGACAATAAGCAAGAAACTACCTGTGAGGCTGACTGATGCTATTTATACATTTAAAAGTTAAGCAGTTAAACCTAAGCTGGCCACCCAGGTTTGGATTTAGTTATCAGTAAGAAATAGCCACTTTAAGAGAATGATTCATATCTTCCCATGGTAGACTCTAAAATAAAGTGAATGTATCTGTTGGAAGGTGCATAGTTTTGGTAGAGTATACATTTTATATTTATAGACACATTTATTTATATATATATGTGTGTGTATATATATATGTGTGACTTTTATACAAGATGTATTTGATGTACCAAGGAAACTTAGTAGCTGGCTGACAATTAAAGGCTACATATTCAATATCTAAAGTTAGAATCATAGAATTTTCTAGCTTAGAAGGTCCTTAAACATCATCAAGTCCAACCAAGTCCAACTCTGACAAAACCAGTCCTAAACCATGTTCTTAAACACCATATCTACCCATCTTCTAAATACCCCCAGGGATGGCAATTCCACCACTTCCCTGAACAGCCTGTTCCAATGTTTTATAACCCTTTCAGTGAAGAAATTTTTCCTATATCCAATCTAAACCTCCCCTGATGCAGCTTGAGGCCATTTCCTCTTGTATTATTGCTTGCTATTTGACAGAAGAGACTGATCCTCACCTTGCTACAACCTCTTTTCAGGTAATTGTAGAGATGTCCTCAGGCTTCTTTTTTCCAGACCCTTCACCAGCTTCGTTGCCCTTCTCTGGACTATCTCCATCACCTCAATGTCTTTTTTTGTAGTGAGGGGCCTAGAATTAGACACAGTACTCAAGGCGGACTGAACAGGAAGACAATCACTTCCTTAGTCTTACTCACCACACTACACATACAGGCTAGGATCTGTTAATCTTCTTGGCCACCTGGGCACACTCTTTGCTGATATTGAACTGGCTGTCAAACAACACCTCCAGATCCTTTTTTGCCAGACTGCAGTCCAGCCACTCTTCCCCAAGCCTGTAGCACTGCCTGCGGTTGTTGTGATGCAAGTACAGGACCTGGCACTTGGCCTTGTTGAACCTCAAATCCTTGGCCTGGTCTCATTGATCCAGTCTGTCCAGGTCCCTCTGTAGAGCCTTTCTACCCTCAAGTAGGTCAACACTTCTGCCCAACTTGGTGTCATCTGCAAACTGAGTGAGAGTGCACTCAATTCTTTCGTCCAGATCATTGATAAAGATGTTGAAGAGAAATAGCTCCAATACTGAGCCCTGGGAAACACCATTTGTGAACAGCCACCAGTGAGATTTAACTCCATTCACCGCAACTTTCTAGGCCTGCCTTCTGGGCAGATTTTTAGCCAGCGAAGAGGACACCCATCCAAGCCACAAGCAGCCAGTTTCTCCAGGGAAAAAGTGTTGAAAATTTTGGTGAGATGAATATTCCTATTAACACCTGGTGGATTTACCACAGTATGAAGATATATTTTGTTTTGTGCTGTGTTCTATGTGTTATATTGCAGCATCACAGTATTATCAAATGCTTATATGCAACAGACGACAATGATTGATATCATTATCAAAATAATGATATCACACGTAAAATAAGGAGATGATTTGAGACAGCCAGTATGGCTTCACCAAGGGCAAATCATGCCTAACAAATTTGGTGTCTTTTTACAATACTGCCACAGACTTGGTGGACAAGGGCAGAGGAACTGATGTCATCTACCTGGATTTATGCAAAGCACTGTTCCACACTGATCTCAAAATTGGAAAGTCATGGATTCAATGAATGGACCACTCAGTGGATAAGGAACTGGTTGGATGGCAGCACTCAAAGGGTTGCAGTCAACGGCTCAATGCCCAAGTAGCAGCCAGTAATGAGAGGTGTTCCTCAGGGGTTGGTACTGGGAGCCCTATTTATCATCTTTGTCAGCCATACAGACAGTGGGATAGAGTACACACTCAGCAAGTTTGCTGATGAAACCAAACTCAGTGGCGCACTTGACACACTGGAAGGAAGAGATGCCATCCAGAGGGACCTGGACAGGCTGGAGAGGTGAGCTCATGCAAATTGCATGAAGTTCAACCAAGCCAAGTGCAGCCAGGGTCCTGCACCTGGGACGTGACAATCCCAGGCACAAATACAGATTGGGGAGACAATGGCTGGAAAGCAGCCCTGAGGAGAAGGACTTGAGAGTCCTTGTGAATGAGAAGCATAACATGAGCTGGCAGGGTGCGCTGGCAGCCCAGAGAACCAACCATATCCTGGCCTACATCAAGAGAAATGTGGCCAGCAGGTCTCGGAAGGTGATTCTACCCCTCTACTCTGCACTCGTGAGACCCCACCTGGAGTACTGCGTCCAGCTTTGGAGTCCTCAACACGGTATGAGGAGGCCTTTCAATATCTGAAGAGAGCCTACAGAAGAGCCAGAGAGGGACTTTTTATGAGGAAGTGTAGTGACAGGACAAGGGGAAACAGTTTTAAATTGGAAGGGGGGAAATTTAGATTAGACATCAGAAAGAAGTTCTTTTCACTGAAGGTGAGATACTGGAAGAGGTCGTGGATGTCCCATCCCTGGAGGTGTTCAAGGCCAGGCTGGATGGAGCTTTGAGCAACCTGTCCTGGTGGGGAGGTGTCTCTGCCCATGGCAGGGAGTTGGACCTCAATCATCTTTAAGGTCCCTTCCAACTCAAATGATTCTATGATTCTATGATTATTGAATGAGCAGAAACTTGAGTAGCTAAAAGTGATCAGTGCAATCCAATCAAGAAGAGAAGATTATGGCCTAAATCTATGTCTTCACACTGATCTTCAGTCTTCACACTGATCTTCACACTTCACACATTTCAGCTAACTGCAAGTCAGATCCTGACACCTTTGTCTTATCCAATATTACTGCTTTGGGTGGCAAGTTAAAGGCCTTTTTAGGTATTTTGAAAACTTTCTGCAGAGCTGACTGTCTCCCACAGCTGGCTGCGTATTGCAACCAAACAGTAATGATGATTCCTCTTCCTTCATTGACATGCATCCTTTTGCCCAATATGTCTTTCTGTTGCAAAAGGGGGCAAATTAGACTCATCTGAGTCTAAATTTGTTCCTAACATGTCAAAATCTCAGACCTTA
This sequence comes from Scolopax mira, assembly GCA_004320125.1. Taxonomy (NCBI): domain Eukaryota; kingdom Metazoa; phylum Chordata; class Aves; order Charadriiformes; family Scolopacidae; genus Scolopax; species Scolopax mira. The sequence goes on from BJBW01002882.1 coordinate 49,156, forward strand.
TGTTGCATTTGATTATAAGCAGAATTGCCATAATTAACACTCTTTAGATGTTGAACAGAGATAAGAAAAGTGTGGGGCTTTTTTAGGAGAGGATTTTTTAGGTTTGGTTTTTTTTGTTTGCTTGTGTTTTTTTTTGTTTTTGTTTTGTTTTTTACACTTCTATGACTGAAATTATTAAATGAACAAAGGTCATTTTGACAGAGCAAATCATAGAAGTTACTTAAGCAGCTATTGAACATGCCCCTTAGCTAAGTTTTCTGCAGAGGCTTTTAAGCCATTTCCTTAAATGACTCTTCCACAGGTGCTGAAGGATATGAGCAGTTCCCAGACAGCACTGTTGGTTTTAGCCACAGGCAAAGTTGGTAATTTCCTGAGGCAGAAGATTGCTGATGTGAATAATGTAGTTATGGTACTATTTTCTGGTTTTTGGCATAATGAAAGGCACAGGTCTGCTGTTACTGCCCGTGAGTCAGGAACTGTGGGAGAGGTAATACTACTTCAGAGGAGAAGCTAATTTCAGTCAACAACAGCAATTATCTGCTTTTCATCAAGCAATCATTCTTCATCAGGGAAGACTTTCCATTCCATCCTCCCAGTGGAAAGAAAGGCAGCAGAACCACCAATAATATCTCTCCTGGGCTAATTCATTCTTTTCTTTCACACTTTTTTTTTTTTTTTTTTTTCTTTTTTTACCTCCTTTTTCCGTAAGAGAAACATTCACCAGATACTAACTGGAGAGGTAAAGTTCACTTTCCCTCATGCTGTCAAGGGCTTTGGTGTTTGCTCTGATTCCTATTCAGGGTCTTGTTCTGTAATTCTGGGGAATAATTAAGGATATTCCATCCAGCCGAACTTATGTCTTTTCTCCCTGTCAAGTTTCAGCTACTTAAAATAGAAATTTTTAATACAGGAAAGAGAATGAATTTTGATGCTACCAACCATTAAGTAATTTAAGTTGTAGCTGTACCAACCTTAACATAAATGAACCTAGATCTGGGAGCTGCATGATCAAAGTTACAGAATAATTTAGACCAGTAGAATATTTGAGTAATGAAATAGAAATTCATTCTAGGCACATTTCAAGCTCTCACTTGTCACTTGCTCCTGAGAGTCAGACTCCATATGGATGTGTGAGCTCCTGAAAAAACTTAGAATAAATTGTTCAACTTTGTATCACTAGCTGGGATTGTCAGCTGATGATTCCCAACCCTATAATATCATGCAAGTGTGACAGAACATGATCGTTTTCAGAAACTTGTACAGATAACTAGCACATAAATATCCAGACAAAAGATAGTCTTTTCTGAAGATAGGTTATAACCTTCTGGGTCAACAACTCTTCTCTTCTGATATTCTCTTCTTAATATAAGACTATTTTTAAATGACTAATGACACATCATCAGAGGTCACAATAATGACCACTGTAGTATATTCAGTTTTATAGCCCAAATGATTGAACAGGGTATGGTGCATTAGAAACCATATATTTTATTTGAAGACTAACCTATGGCCAAGTGGAAACCCTAGATGAGTTATTTTATTACAACTAGTCTCCTCTGTCGATAAACTGGGCATAATGATGCTTAACATCTTTAAATACTGGAGCTTGAGAAGACTTATAGGAAGTTTATAAATGTCATATAGTATTACTGGTAAAAAGATTTAAAATAATAATCATGTTATGTCTTTCCACTCTACTTTCAATTCTATTGCCTGCTATGTGTTTGGTTTTTTTCTGGGTAGTGATACTTCAAAACTTAAAGCATCTGTGACAGTGGTCATTTCATTTGCCATTGGAGCCCAGACACTTAAACAACTCACTGCTCTTGAAATATGTGCCTGATGCCTTAATATGTGGTGCTCCTTGATAGTCATAGCAACAGCCATGGTGATTGAGGTGATCAGACTCAAGAGTTTATTGACAGGGGAAACCACAAACAGACTGGGTGGCTTGTTCTTCCTATTCTTTCCTTATTCCTTTTCGGTGTTTTAATTTCCTTTCTCCCCACCCAAATGGAAAGGGTGATCTCCTCTGCATCCAACATTTTCCTTTAATGTTTAGGAACAAGACTTGATCTGGTTTCACCAGGCATCTTCCCCGCTTGTTCTTCATCCTTTCTTCTTGCAGATTTTACTACCTGAACACATTTCCTTTACACTGCTTGTATAGCTATCCCACAAGTCTCTGTGTGCCCCTTAATGATCACATATTATTTAAATATTTATGCTTAACTTTGTTTGCTTAAGTTACATAAAAAAAAAAGGTTTCCTGTTTTATAGTGATGTTAAAGAGCAGGATCACAGTGTTATAAAATGTTTATATGCAATTTGTGGTTACACGATTTTGACATGCTTGTTTCCTCTTAAGGGAAATACTAAATCACCACAGAATCAAAGTGGTTTGTTGGATTTACTTATTTTATAATGAAAGTTCAAGTTTATTTTTTCATAAAAGTCAGGAGTAAGTTTGAGGTAAAGGAAATATAAAGGGTGGACAGGAAGAGTGTTCCCGTAGGAACCCATCCATTTTGATGTTAGACTCTACAGGTCTTTAACTCTTGACAATATTGGATAAAACAAGGTCCACTAAATGAACAGATACATAAATAATTAGACAGCAATCTCCTCCCCATTTTTTTAATGAAAAATAGAGAGTATTTCCAAGGTAGCCTTCATTAGCAGGAAGAGAAGAGGCACTGAAGCCCTGTACAGTTGGATTGATGTGCCATGGCTTTAATGTCAGGAAACTTCCAAAAAGCAGGGGATTCAAGTTAACAGAGAGGTTAGCATGACTTCAAAACAGAACACCAGTGATTTCAAATTAAATTATTGTGAAAATTTCTATTTCAAATGATTTGGTTACTTTGGCCTTTCATTTCACTTCAAGATTAAAAGAGCTGTCAAGATACATTGATATATGATGAGCAGAAACTATATTTTTTTATCAACTCTAATAAAGTATGTTCCATAGGAACACATTACTAGAGCTATCAAAACCATTTTGATTATTATTGATTAGAATATATCTCTAACGGAATGATGTTACCAACTAGTCTCTGAATCTATTGAAAAAGGGGATAGTTGGAAAATTAGGAAAGATCCTAATCATTAGGAGAGTTTCTCCTAACTGCATCAATTACTAGTTTAAATCCTGAAACAACAGAGCTATTATATTTTTTGCCTTTTCTTTTTTCCTATTTTCACTGCTGTGTCTCGGAGAACTGCATTTCTTTAGAAAATCTTGTCTCATGTTTAATACATTCTTAGCTTAAAGTTAGTTTGTGCCAGTGAGTTACACTAGCCTGTTAATAACTTTAATTTAAAGTAGCTTTTTCTTTGATCATTTTTGATCTGTTTTCTTTAAAAACCCTTTTCATATTTTCAGAGACATATGGAAGAATATGAATGAATATCTAATATATTATTATAAAATATATTACTCTGTATGTAACCCCTAGGTTATTTCTGTTTCTTTCCAAATGAAACAGTCACCATTGCTTTAATATCTCCTAACTAGCTGGCATTTTTAAGCTAGACAACAAAAACATGCAGGTTCCAAGGCAACACTATATAGAATGTTTATTTAATGTTGTCTAAAATCTGTTTGTCTACTTGACCTAAGTACTGACTTAAATGTAATAAGAAAGCATTTTAACACCATTAGTATCTGGATTCCAGCCAAAGAAAAGCTCCTTACTTTATATCCCTTTAGAATGTATTGATGAAACAGCCTAAAAGTATGTTTAGTATCACTTAATTCATTTTAAATGATAAAGCAACTCACAGACTGTATCACAGGGAGACAAAAACCAAGATTCTGAAGGTTAAAGGACCTGTCCCAGGTTGGAGTTTTCCTAACATGTGTAACAGTATTATTGTTTAGTTTTGGACAATCATAAAATAATTTAATCCTATATGGCATGGTGACTTCAAACAGGGTATCCTTTTGAAATTCTGTTCAAGAGCCTTTTTTCTCATCTTTCAGTCCAAGATTACATTTTTTTCCTCTCTCTTGTGTTAATGCCTTTAGCACAATGAAATTAAGCAGTCCAGATTTCTAATGCAAACTGCTCAGGGACAAGATGCTAAGTGATTCTAAGTGTTTTGTTGAGAGCCACTGTTTAAGTAAACATTACAAATTATGGTTATGTAGTATATAATGTAGATTGAAGCCCTTGAGAAATGTATTATTCATAAAATACATCAGTTTATCAGTTTGATCGTGTTTCTTTTCTTTAAAGAAGAAGATGACAAGGATTTTAGTCCTCTTACTGAGGCGGCATGTTAAACGGCAGGAAAAACACATCCCTGAAAGATCAATTTTCTTTTTCAGACCAGGTCTTTGATTCTGGAGAGAAGATGTGATTTTCTTAAGATACCCTTTGTATTACAGATCTAGCACACTTGGCTATTAGAAAATATATTACACACTAATTTTAACAGCATGTTAAATCATGGCTTCAGCATTTTATTTGTCTGTATTTTGTTTATATTTTATCCATTTTGTTTATTTGCATTTATTTTTATTCACTTAAATGGAAGGTGTTTTGTAATTAAAAAAAAAAATCCAAATCCATCACTCTATGCTTATAAGCACAATCTATCAAATAAAGTTCAAGAAATAAATTTGTAGGTTTGGATCTATTTATTTAGGGCTGTATTAGGTATCATTCATAGCTTCTCATTGTAATTTAGGTTCTGCTATAACTCATATACTCAACATACAGACTAAAACCAGATAGCTGTGTGTTAGAACTGCAGTCCTTGTCTGATGGATGTGATGTTTAATGGATGTGAATCTTGTAAAGGAGAAAAATGTTCATGCAACACAGAAATTTAGTGATATGCAAGGATGGAACAACCAGCCTGTGCTTATGTGTGCATATGATATATTCCTTGATGACAGGTTAGCATGTATACATTCAGTATCTGTTGAGCTTATGTAAGGAAGCATGGACAAGAGGGAGCAAGGCATTTTGACAAAATTGTAGATGTTCTTCATGATCTGTGTTGTAATATCATGTCTCAGGAGTTGCAAACTGGACACTGCTTTACACACCCATACTGAAGAAAATGTTTAGGAAGAAGAATAAAACATTAAGAAAAAATCTTAGGTGAAAAATAGATTTATTATTATCATCATCATCATTATTATTACAGATAGTATGACAATGCATAAAAGCTTTTTCATCATCTAGTGCTGCCATAAATAATTTTCTAATACACTTTTGAGGGGTGACTAATGAAACAGTATTCATTTTAGGCATAATTCTTTTTTGTGTGTTTGGGCTTTGCCAATTTTAACTTTTTATATTTCCCCTCTTAATGGAGTTTCATTTAATATTAGAGTAGTATTTGCATATTATTTCTGAAACTGTTTGTTTATTCCCCAATTCTCTATTTTTTTTTCTGATTTTGGCAAAACCTGCTCTCAGTGACTGGTTGTCCCTTGTTGTTTCAGTGGTGAATGAGAAGACCAATGGACCTCCGTCTCTTCCTAACATCTGAGAGACAGATAAAATTTACATAGTCTAGTTCTAAGTCTATCAAGTGAGCATGACTCAAAGATGGTGTCAGGGTCTGTACGTATATGTGCTCTGGTGTATGAAGTGGAGGCAAGGAAGGGCAATGAATTTCTTAGTATCTCAGGCAAAGTCTTATATTTCATTAAATCTGAAGAGAGGGGAATAAAACAAACTGTTTGCAATGCCTCAAAGGTCCCCCACCGTAGTTTTACAAGGGCATCTCTTGAGGAGACTTGAAAAACATGGGTGTCCAGATTGCTCGCTCTCTGCCATTTTGTCTCAAACAAGCAGCCTATCAAGTCATACACTAGATATACACGATCCTAAGGTGGAGTAGTCGAAAAACATGTTTCCATCAGACATTGATTATTTCATCAAGCTAGACTATTTTAATAAATGCACATCTAGAAATTCCTCTGTTTTGCACTGGAGATCTTTTTTATAAAATATACCACTTTACCAACAATATTTTTTGCTAACAAATCACCCCAATTATAACTAACATTATAAGATCCCACAAATAAATTTATTTTCTTGGTTGCTGTGAGAGACTATCAGAAACGTGCTTCCTGCCACGAACATACAGTCCGACTTCAAAGGTCATACAATATGTTCTGAATTTGATGCTCATCACAAAACAGGATTAACCTAGCAGTAGTGTGTTAGTATTAAGCTTCATGATTTTGTGAAGTGTGAGGAGAAGGAAATATTTCCAAACTTTGGGAATATTCTCTGTATTTAAAGGTTTTACAATTACTTTTGTTTCTCTCTTTATTCCCCTTCTCCTCTTATGTGTATACTTTTTAATTAATAGACATCTATGTTTTTCTTTTTCTTTTCTTTTCTTTTTTTTTTGTTCCAAAGAAAACCACACTTCTGAGCATACTTATTGCATTAGCTGTATAGATCTGGACCATGTGAAGATGATATTGTGATAACTACGTACAATCACCACCCATCTGATACCAAAAAGGGGTTTGTTTATCACAGCTTAGTCACTGTAATAAGTTCAAAAGTTTAATTGTTAGGAGTCACAGAGTAGTTATGTGACAAGACCTTAACATTTCTGGGTGATGCAGGTGTCTATTAGGAACCCCTAGGCATTTCCCAGAATGATAAACCTGGTAAGTTTCACCTTGGTGATGACATCTTTTGTTGAACTTCCTTGTTTCTGAAACTGAGAGCACAGAGTCAGTTTTAACTTCCTTTCGATAACAACGTTTACATGGAATGTACTATCATATTTTTTTCTTGTTTTCTTCAGTGGCCACATATATATTTTTGCTGTACTGAAGACACTGAGTTTACCATTACTGCTCATTTTCCATAGTGAAAGCTGGCTAAATTGTTTTCATAGTTTATGACTACCACATTACATTTCACTACTTCTCTTAATATGTAATCCATTACGTTCATTCTTTCCTTCAGAACTAAATGCTCAATGATTCATGTATACCTTCATTTGTGACACAGTGACCTAGGTTAAGGTTAGATAGCAAGAACATCCAGGGTTTTCAACGAGTCTTTTCTTTGAAGTCTTTCTTCTCAGATATGAAATACTGGTAGAAAAGACCAGTTTACACACATGGTAAGAAAAGGGTCTTCATCTTTTGCACTTTGTCACCAATGTATATCTACAAATGCACTATTATGTGATAAATTGCATAACTGTTAGTTACTCTGGTCTTTTGCTAAATAATGGCATGTGTGGGGAAAGCATTCATGAATCATGCAAGTTGCCTCCTACCAGGCCAGCAAAATTATCTTCTCCACACTAATCATCAATATCATTGACCTTTGTCATAATACTTGGGTTGTTCATATCTATATCCCATTAGAAGTATCATCCCACGACCAACTCTTTGGGTCTATTAAAATCATGTCAGAAAGAATCATTGACTTCTTGTCAAACACATCCAACCTTCCACATTAATATATCCACAAATGCCTCACTAATCACTCAGCAAACAATGTATAATATGCACCAGGCAGTGAGAAGTGAGGGACAGATCTTTGGAGGACCCTATCCTCCTCCAGGCATGGATTTGATGGTGACAGTGATAAATGAGAGGATGCACAACAAGTTTTCTCCCCTTTCATGAGCTACAGGATTGGCTAGATGTTGCTGTTCATCTATTTTCTCTTTCTCCTCCCTCCTCTGCTCAGGAGTACCAGAAGAAACTTACTTAGTTAATTAGAAAAGTGATGAGGCAATCGTTTTGCTATTTGATTTTTAAGCTTACATTTTTTTTTCCTAATTTCATCGTAACTTCCTCCTAGAAACTTATCCTGTATTGAGTGGACATGTGTTCTTAATGCTGCTTTTTAAACTGAAGGTAGACTGAATTTGAAAAAATGCATTTTATTGAGGCCCAAACACTGACCACTTTATACAATGCCATACACATTTTTCAAACAATGTTGTACTGGACCATTATATCCATACTTCAAAATTTGGGCCAGCTATTATATCACTGGAGAATAATTCAGGAGAACTTGTCAGCATTTTAGGCTACTGATTCAATAACAGTTACCAGAGTTATGTGTTTCTCAGACCCTGTGTTCCAGCTTCAGCCTTTTCCTATTGTCTAAACTCCTTTACATTTGTCTATGTAAAGTGTTCTTCAGAGCAGGATCTCTTTTTTTTTTTTTTTTTTACATATTTGTATAGTATCTATCTCAGCAGAAAGAGAAGAGACATTACACTGTGGTTTTGGTAGGGAAGTAAGCTGAGTTACAAAAAAAGGCTCTTCAGATCTCCAAATATTAGATATGACACTTTGCAAAAATGGACATTGCCTCTGTTTCACACTAATTCCTTAGAATCATAGAATCATAGAATCATCTGGGCCAGAAGGGACCTTTAAGGTCGTCTAGTCTGACTCCCCTGCGGTCACAGGGACACCTCCAACTAGACCAGGTTGCCCAGGGCTTTGTCGAGCCTAACCTTGAATGTCTCCAGGGAAGGGGCCTAAACCACCTCCCTAGGCAACATCTTCCAGTGCTCCACCACCCTCATAGTAAAGAACTTGTTCCTAATATCTAATCTAAATCTGCTGTTCTCCAATTTAAACACGTTAGCCCTTGTTCTGTCATTGCCGGCCTTTGTGAACAGACTCTCCCCAGGTTTCCTGTAGGCCCCCCTCAGGTACTGGAAGGACCCTATTAGGTCTCCCCGGAGCCTCCTCTTCTCCAGGCTGAACAACCCCAGCTCCCTCAGCCTGTCCTCATAGCAGACGTGCTCCAACCCCCTGAGCAATTTTGTGGCCCTCCTCTGGACCCGTTCCATCAGGTCTATGTCCTTCTTATATTGAGGGCTCCAGACCTGCACACAGTGCTCCAGGTGAGGTCTCACCAGAGCAGAGTAAAGTGGCAGAATCACTTCTCTGGACCTGCTGGC
>BJBW01002883.1:0-90553 GCA_004320125.1 Scolopax mira
AGCCATTCCCTCTCGTTCTGTCACTAATTACCTATGAGAAGAGACCAGCACCAACCTCTCTACAGTGTCCTTTCAAGTAGTTGTAGAGAGTGATAAGGTCTCCCCTCAGCCTCCTCTTCCTCATACTAAACAGTCCCAACTCCCTCAGCCACTCCTCATACAATTTGTTTTTCAGCCCCCTCACCAGCTTCGTTGCCTCTGGAGACGGAGACTCCACCACCTCTCTTGGCAGCCTCTTCCAGTGTTCTGCCACCCTCAAAGTAAAGAAGTTCCTCCTCATATAATCATAGAATCATAGAATGGTTAGAGTTGGAAGGGACCTTAAAGATCATTTAATTCCCACTCGCCTGCCATGGGACACCTCCCACTAGACCAGATTGCTTGATGTTTAGGTGGAATTTCCTGTGTTCAAGCTTGTGCCTGTTATATCTTTGGGGACCACCAAAAAACAAAACAAAAATTGTATTTCTTTCCTTGACTGAGTATTTGTAGCTCAAACTATACGACCAAACAGAATAACTAGATTATATCAACCATTCTACTTGAAAACAAACTAAAGCACAATTTGGAATCATTATTCAGTGAAGATATTTATAGAAGGCAATCATAGAGGGTTTTTCACAACCTGAAGAAGACATAATATTTGTCAAATACAGTTCAAAATTAAAATATAAATTATTCACAAGGTAGTAATGAATGATGCTTACCCCATAACTTCTTATAGAAACACCAAAATCTATGTTTTTTAACAAAGTCCTGTAATTTCCTGCCTCCAAACCAACCTCTCCCCTCAACTCCTTCTCCAAACCAAAACAGCGTCTACCCCAGATTGAAGACAATGATTGCAAGTCCATTGGGGTTAATTGTGTACCAATTACTGTTTGTAAATTAGATCAGATCCAGAAGTGATAAGTATGATCTCCAAATAACCATAGCTGTGTATTCTCCAAAAACATTTTAATTCAAATATCTTGATTAATGTGACTCAAACACATTTAAACATAAGTGTCTCTCACATAACTTTATTGATATTGATGGACATCACTTAAGAGAGTGCTGGTGCAAGAAATCAAGTACTTATAAACAACCACAACAATAAAGGCATACAACTATATTTTTAAATAAGACTCAAAAACCTAGAATAGCTTCTTAAAAAGTATATAAATGTTTAGAACTATGAGTATATTCAAAACATACCTTTGGATTGTAGCTTATATTTGAATCAAGAATAAACAGTTTGTAAATAATTAGGAACTTTCGGAAATAATGACCTACATTGCTAGTTGAAATAGTGTTTTACATCATTAGTGTTTCTATAAGAAGAGTATGAGAGAAATTTGGGAGTATAATAGAGCCTTTCTTATATCAAGAAGAATTACACCATGTTTCACTTCCATTATTCTCATCCTCTTAAATTTAAAATTCAGGGCCAGTTTCTTAGCAGGTAGGTTTCACTACAGTAGTATTCAGTCCAATGCAGCCAAAGCAGTCTGGTTATGAACATTCTAAAGACAACACACTGGTAGGCACTGCTGTAAATAAATCTCTCACTATGATGTATATGGGTATAAAAATATAGCCAATGACAACATATTTAGCTGGCAAATTTTCAGCAAAAATTTACCCAACAAGATAAGGATGTTCTTATTCCATTCCGTAAATTTCCCCTTCCCCTTCAAGCAGTAGCACCTAATGCAGATGTAGTCAAGTGATTAGGAAGTCCCCACCACCATCTGATCACTCTTAGAGACGGGATGAGACTTAAGGGTTAGTAGGCTGATCCAATATGAATTTGTCACCTTAAGTGCTCCAACTCTTGACATTATCTATCTGGACTTAGGCAAAGTGTTTTACACTGTCCTGCACAATATCCCAGTCTCTAAATTGGAAAGGCATGGGTTTGATGGATGTATCGCTCAGTGGATAAGTAACTGGCTTCATGATCACACTCAAAGGGTTGCAGTTAACAGCTCAATAGAAACCAGTGATGAGTGATCTTCCTCAGGGGTTGGTATCAGCACTGGTGTTGTTTAACATCTTTGTCAATGACATGGACAGTGGGATTGAGTGCACCCTCAGCAAGTTTGCTGGTAACATCAAGCTGTGTGGTATGGTCAACACCCCGCAGGGGAGGGATGCTATCCAGAGGGACCTGGACAACTTGAGATGTGGTTCTGTGCAAACCTCATGAAGTTCAACCAGGCCAAGTGCAAGGCAGGGCCATAAAATTGATGAGAGGGCTGGAGCACCTCTCCTATGAAGACAGGCTGAGAGAGCTGGGGTCATTCAGCCCGGAGAAGAGAAGGCTCTGGGCAGACCTTATAGCAGCCTTCCAGGACTTAAAGTCGGCCTACAGGAAAAATGGGGAGGGACTGTTCATCAGGGAGTGTAGTGATAGGATGAGGGGCAATGGCTTCAGACTGGAAGAAGGTAGATTTAGATTAGATATTAGGAAGAAATTCTTTACTGTGAGGGTGGTGAGGCACTGGAACAGGTTTTCCAAGGAAGCTGTGGATACCCCATCCCTGGAAGTGTTCAAGGCCAGGCTGGATGGGGTTTTGTGCAACCTGGTCTAGTGGGAGGTGTCCATGTCCATGGCAGGCAGGGTGGAACTAGATCTTTAAGGTCTCTTCCAACCCAAACCGTTTTATCATTCTATGAAATGTATAACTACATTTCCTACAAGAGCAATCCATGCAATTACACAGCAAATGTAAAGATTAGAGGACTGAATTCAGGGAGAAGTGATAACAAGACATTACATGACTAAGTTGTATCTTTAATGAAGAATATTTTGCTCCCTACTGAATATTTTTAGTGTATGAAGTGAGGTAGAGGTCAGATGGAAACAATACTAACCACTTTAATGAAGGAAATATAACCTACATCCATATTCACCACATAATGAAAATGACGTTTCATGTTGGGTTGCAAGAAGATTCATAGAAAGAACCACAGCAAAGAGCAGAGAGAATAAGAGCAACTGCCTTCATTTAGTAGCCCATACCTATACTATGGAAGTCACAGGGGACAGTAATTAAATTTAATAGAAATCACCTATGATTTGAAGCTGCCCTCATTTTAGGAATGCAAGGGCAAGGAATTCGCTCTATAGTTCAGCTTCAATTATCCGAATTATTCAGTGTCTCATGATAATCATATGAAAGTGCTCATATCATGTTAGAAGTAACACTTTTTGAGAAACATACAAAATATCTAGATATATATGTCAAAGAAGGAAAGCAGATTAAAGAAGCTTTGATGCTGAGCGCAGCTGAATTTGGTAGAAAACTTCATGAGAAGAGCATTATAAGAGATTCAGTTTTGAAAATGAAAATATGGATTAAATTGGTGGGTTTTGATAGGGCATTCACTTCTGTTTGACAATAAACACTGGCATTGTGTTTCCAAAATGGCTTCAGATGATAGCATATAGAGGTCAACATACAAGTAAGATGTGATGCAAAGTGTTGTCCAGTAGGAAGAATGTAAGAAGGAGCATTGGGATGACCTGCATGCCTTTTTGAGAATTTACCGTTTCTGCCCCGCGAGAACATGACAGTTATACTATGATAACTCTCTTTTTATTTCAGCACTGAAGAGTCTGTCAAATCTCTTTTGTTCTTTGGTTTAACAGTTATCTGGTCCATACTTGTATCCAAATCTTTTAAATATTTTCCATGGCATTTGTTCACAAGCTTGCTAGAAACTGTCATCCTGCATGACTGCTACCTTCATGGTTATCAACAAACCCATCCTTTACAGAGCAAATTCTGTCATAAAAATTGCATCCCAAAGTGGAATAAACAAAAAATTATTGTGACTATGCTTTACAAACAGAAGAAAAATCTGCAGATTACTCATTTAAAAGTCTGGGAAAGTATTGCTTATGCAGAATGAGGATACTAATAGCAGACAAATATCCTTACTATTGGAAGAGTATGATAGTGAAAATACAAATTTGCACAACATCAATCCTTGCACAGCTTGGTCATCATAAGACAATAGGCTGGGGAAAAAAAAGGAATCAGCTAAAGATTACTTCATAACTTATAAATCAACACATGGATTGATTGAGAATTTTCAAAAGGGTTTGACAGAAAATAATAGGTGGGGAAGATTGTTTAAAAATTGAAATCTTGTAATACAAAGTTGCCATCTTGTAAAAGTTTAATCTCTACAGAGATGACAGTCATCATATAATTTAACTCTAAATAGTATCCTTGAAAGATCTTTTAATATTTAAATACAGAAAACTGTCCAAGAAATCTGTAATAAAAAAAAGAAAGTGTAGGTGGAACAACAAAAGATGCATTATGATAGACCTGCAAAAGTGCAACCAATATTAAATATTTTCCTGTTCATGTATGAAGCAATTCAGGAAGAAAATGGAATATAACAACACAGAGTATATTCATCATCTTCATACATATTTGAAACAAAGACCATAAATTATTCTGGATAATAACATGAGAAAATAAAAAGCAAGATAAAAATCTATAAGAAATGTAGAAAGGAATATAAGATAAATTATTTACATCTGCTGCAATATCAGATAATTTCTAAATAAAAAGTGGGAAAAATTGTAGATGTTCAGTAGAAGAATGATGTGTAACCCACCAAAATACCATATAAATGTTGACTAGTTGTATGACAAAAACAAGTATGCTAAGACAATCTACTCATAGAAGAAAAGAATTATTTTTTTCATTTTTTAACCAGTGTTTAGTCTTATGCATTTATAGCAATGGATTAGTATCTAGTATTATAATAGCTTGTAAAATGAGGTTTAAGTACATGAAATGCATACATACTAGTATTGATATTTAAATGCTAAATAAAAAGTAAGAACACTAGTTATATATTAGTAAATAATAATTTAATAAAATAAGTATGACAAAAAATTCTGGAAAGACTATATTACCATATATCTATATTTTTTAAACATTTTTTTTATAGCACATTGAGTATTTGTTGCTGCCTTGAAATCCTCAAAGCTTCAGGATGATCAATGCTACTGTGCAAAGATTTGGCGTACTTTTTTCCACTACCTTGCATCTTTCAGCACTGGTTATCTGCATTTTTGCATTGCAATAGCAAACAAAATTTAAAATGTCACTATTCCATCTGAAAGCACTGAAAAAATTAGAACACATCTGCAAAGGAGAAGAGCAGAATCTACATCATCTAGAGCAAAATCTTAGCACAATTGTCTTCTGATACCCAGTTTAAAGGATAACTTGGGTTCCTCTATCACTTCCATGTTCTCATCAGGAAAGAATTTAGTGTATGGAAACTGCAAAGAGACATCACACAACTCTATTTAACTTACTTGTACTAATATTAGTTACTGCTTTAATGAAAACATTATTGTTTTTATTATATATACCTTAAAGACTTGATTTATTTAAAAAAAAATATTAAAATATTCTAAAACCATATTAACTATTTTCCTGGCTTTAATTTTGCATCATTCTTCTCCTTTCTAATTGATCCTTATGTACATTTTTGGCTGTTGACTCTTCCATCCAGGCCACTAAAGGTGCCTTAAAGAATTTGCCTTCCCACAATGCTTATGACAGAGCCAATTTGTTGCAACAGAGATTTCAGCATTCTGTGCATTGACTCTCAGAACAAAGCAAACCATAAGCAGTCTTAGAGATACTGTCTTAAAATCTGGCACCATGTTCAAAGATTGATCTGTATAATACATCCTGTCCTTAAGCACAACTCTGAATGTCATTCCTATTAATTCAAAGGTCCTCTCAAAGATCAACCTAGCTGTTGTTGCTGCTTTTATAATGAAACTCTTCATACCCAAACCAGGTACTGCAACACAGCATTATTCTGTCTGCTGTAATCCACTATTTCCTCAAAGAAATATATAGACAGATATATCAATATGTCAATTACCTTTAATTAAATTAATATCATCTCTTTAGAATCAGATCTTTGCCAAAAAAAAAAAATTAAAAAAAAGTGTTGCAAGTTGGCTAGCCAACCCTTCATCAATTGCCTGATTGCTGACAGCTCAGTGGTACATGAATCAAAAGCCAGAATGTCATTTGCTAACATATCAGGAAAATTATTTCTGGCACCAAACTGCACCTGCATGTGATAATAAAAAGCTTCTATACATCTTCACGTCCAATGCAATGAGACCAAGAGAACAAGTCTGGTTGTCAGGCCTTGAATTAATATGGCAGTGAGAAATATTTGATTTCTCTAAATAAATCCTAATGAACAAAAATAAGAACAGCAAATTGATACATTTTGAAAGTCAGTAGGTAGCATTTACAAAAGACCCTAAGTAGCTTAAAAGCTGAAAATCACTACTGAAAGGAAAAAATAAAGACACACACATACATATATATATATATGTGTGTGTATGTGTCCCTAGAGGAGGGTCATCCCTGAATTTTAAAGTGGCAAGACTGAAGATACATGTTTTATCATTTCTTTATTGAGTAGTTCAAAACTTTCTTCCTCTCCTTGAGTGCACAGGGTCCCTTACATCTTTCTGCAACCCCATTCCTAGACAGTGTATATGACTGCAGACCTACGAATTCTACCATGGGACTAGGCAGACAGAAGTTAGGCAACCTTGTGTCTTTGGGATGGTTTTAAATCCTTTGACTACCTAAGTGAGAACTTATGGTAGAATTCAGAGCAAGTAATATCATCAGTGTAACCTTAAGCACTTCATTGAAGTACCTAAGAAATACTGCCTTAGATTCCTTCTGCATAGAGAAAAAGCACCAACATTAACATCATGCTCTCTTTTTTCATGGAATACTAAGTTTACAACAATGAGTTCTTGACTTCTGTGTCTCAGTTAGAAGGGGTGAATTTTCTAGGGATAGATTTCCTGGGACAAACTATCACCTAAATTATTTTATCCATATCTCCCACTATAATACAACAATAACGTACCTTCCAAGGACTGTATTTCTACAGTGTGTCTGGAGCTGCTCATATCTGTGTATCAAGGTGCCTGTCTCTTGCTTCAGCTTAACTAGGAAGAAACACAGTATTCTGCCTGAGAATCCCTACATGGTAGGATGAGAAGTGACCAGAGAGCACTTCCAACATGAGGTAGCTTTATTATTATTATTATTATTAATTTACTTGTTTGTTTATATAACTTTTTGCTTTGTTGTTCTATTGATAATGTATGTTTCCACAGCAGCATCTGAACATTTCAAACACACTTTGAGGAGATAAGGTTACTAATCTCTGCATCATGAAGTAGGCTATGGGTCCATCATTACATATCTGAAACTGTGTTACTGTGCAGAATTTGAGAGCCCTGCAGTCAGAAGCAGAGAATTAGTCCTTCTTTCCAGGAGTGTTTATTCAGCTTATATTAAGATGCTTCTTGAAAAAACAAATAAAGAACC
Source organism: Scolopax mira (assembly GCA_004320125.1). Classification (NCBI taxonomy): domain Eukaryota; kingdom Metazoa; phylum Chordata; class Aves; order Charadriiformes; family Scolopacidae; genus Scolopax; species Scolopax mira. Next base: position 7,401 of record BJBW01002883.1, read on the forward strand.
AAACAATACAAAAGAACCTAGAAATCACCAGGAAAACAGAAGTCTGAAGACTTCATTTGCTAAGAAATAGGATGCATGGTCAAAGCCTTTTCATCTTCTAGTACATCTTGTGCTCCCATCCTCATGAAACAGCATGAATAAGGTTAGCATATTCTATAGCCTGTTAAGTGTATTATTCTTCTAGTACATATAGAATGGTTGTATAAGGAGAGCACAGAATTTAGATCACCTTTTCCATAAAAGGACTTTTTAAACACACATTTTTAACATTAAAAAAACAACAAAAAATAAACAAACAAATAAACAAACCCACAAAAAAACCCAGTAAACCAAACCAAAACCAAAAACTGTATTCAGAACTAGCTGAATAGCAGAGCTCAGAAGATTGTGATCAGTGCCACAGAGTCTAGTTGGAGGCCTGTGACTAACTATGTTCCCCAGGGGTCAGTACTGGGTCCAGTCTTTTTCAACATCTTCATCAATGACCTGGATGAGGGGACAAAGTGTACCTTCATCAGGCTTGCTGATGACACAAACTGGGAGGAGTGGCTGGCACACCAGAGGTCTGTGTTGCTGTTCATTGAGATCTGGACAGGCTAGGCCTCTGGGTGGAGAGGAACCTAATGAAATTCAACAAAGGCAATTATACGGTCCTGAACCTATGGATGAATAACCCTATGTACCAATACAGGTTAGGGACTGACCGGCTGGAAAGTGACTCTTCAGAGAAGGACCTGGGAGTCCTAGTGGACAGCAAGTTGACTATGTGCCAACGATGTTCCCCTGTGGCCAAGGCCAGTAGTCCTCTGGGGTGCATTTAAAAAACTGTGATCAGCAGGTCGAGGGAGGTTATCCTCCCCCTCTACTCTGCTTTGGTGAGATCTGTAGTACTGTGTCCATTTCTGGTTTCCACAGTTAAAGAAAGACAAGGAACTACTGGACAGAGTCCAGTGAAAGGCTATGAAGATGATCAGAGGACTGGAATATCTCTCATATAAGGAAAGGCTGAAATCCCTGGGTCTGCTTTGCCTGGAGAAGAGAAGACTGAGAGAGGATCTTACTAATGCTTATATATATCTAAAGGTCAGGTGTCAAGAGGATGGGGTCAGACTCTTCTCAGTGGTGCCCAGCAACAGGACAAGGGGTAACGGACACAAACAAACACAGAAGATTCCAGCCAAAGCCCTCTTTACTTTGAGGGTGACAGAGCACTGGAACAGTCTGCCCAGTGGGGTTGTGTAGTCTCTTTTTCTGGAGATATTCAAAACCTGCCTGGACATGAACCTGTGCAACCTGCACTAGGGGAACCTGCTTAAGGTTGGACTAGATGATCTCCAGAGGACTCTTGCAACTCATACCATTCTTTGATTTTGCAATTCTGTTTCGCTTATTCTTTTTGACGAGGAGAGGCAGCTAGCTTTTCTGAAAAGATGAAAGACTCTTGATTCCAGATTGACATAGGTTTCTACTTGCAACTCTATGCTATATGCCTGAGATTTGCTAAAGAGGAGACAGCGAAGGCATATTCTGGTGTTTCCCAATAGGTAGGTCAAAATTTCTTCTAACTCACCATATTCATTGCCGGGATCTGAAGTACTATGAATTCCGGAAATTGCTCTGGACTGTAAGAGCTGATCTTTTTATTCTATACAGCATACAGGTTCATTTTGAATTGGATCCAAAAGTCTTAGTAATTTTTGGAAGTGGTCTTCAAGTCTAGCATTCAGTATCTGCATGTGGTTTTATGTTTTTTCTATAGGATTGAACAGATTATTATAGAATTAATATTCTTGTAATACTATGTTAACTAATAAAACTTCTTTTAAAAAGGTACAGTACATCTGCAGTGGCTTGATTGGAAATTTTAAATTTGAGTAGTCCCTGTCCAGATTCATTATTAATACTTAACCATTCTAAGTTATCCAATTGTAACTGGAGTTATAGAAGGAATGAAAAACTCTGCAGCCAGGAAAGCAATTTTAAAACCTTATTTTGCTTTCAAAGACCTTTTAAAAAAAAGGCAAAAATATTTTTTGATGTTTTCAGATGCTGAATTTTAGACCACTGGTCATTTCTGTTGTGAAGTTATGAACAACTGAGATACTGAAAACACTTTCTACTGCCAAAATCTGAACAAATATTATTATATAGACATAAAATAACAGTATTCTAAACATTTCATCATTTTGAGGACAATGTATAATGGCTCACTGCTGTATTTATTCATATTATGAAAACATTCTATATGTAGGGTCAGATAAAAAATAAATTTTAATTCCTGGATTAAATCTTAGTTCAAATTTAAATGATCTTAATTAAGTTTCTCTTGGAAATTTTGTATGGATATTTAAATCAGGGTAATTTTACTTCTTTGTGATAGAAGGAAAGTCATTGGAACAGATGATGATGATACAGCCATTAGAGATACCCACATCCGATAGTCATCCAAGACTGCACCTATAATCAGTACACGCCAATGGGCATTTTTTATGTGCAGTTCATTTGCTGTCAGATCATATGAATAATGTCTTTGACAATGCCTCTATCATTCCAGTAATAATAAATAAAGTATAAGACAATTGTTTATCTGAGCCCATTTGAAATATAAATGACTACATTTTAGATATCTCTGAATAATTGAATTTTAATCCTCCCCAGATATCCAAAATTATTTTAATGCCTTTTATACTATGTACAATATAATTTAATTTCTAAATTATTCTTTTTAAAACATACCATATAAAATGATGAAGTACAAAGACGTGTTTGTTTTTGTACAAAAGTAGGCTGCCCCATGATAAATTCTTTCTCCTCTTAGAGAAATTAATATTAAATTCAATACTTGCTTGAGGATTAGGGCCAGTATACTTGTGACCAAATTATTTTTATCTGCACAAGAAGTCATGCTGAGCTATGACACAACAAATGTCTTTATTCTCCTGCACTTTAGGTCTGTTCTACAGGAAATAGGTTCAGGAAAGCATTGTGGATTTCAATCAGCTAAATCATTGACACATCTCATAGTCTGCTTCACATGGTCTGGTCGTGAATTTATTTCATAAAATAAAGTGAAACTTCACTTTGAAAAATATGAAGTTCTCAGCTCTGAACTTCCAGACTTTCAGAAAGTTTAAGACCTACACCAATTGACTGAAAAAGCCATTTATACCAGCACAAGTGGAAAAACAGAGGCACTGCTTTTAATGTAATAAAATATAAGAATAACAATGCTTAACAGCTATATTGCCATGACTTTTCATCATTTCTAGCTTACACTATGCGTGACAATAACTATTTAAGTCTTTGCATCTTACTTCCAGGAGGCTTTGAGCCATCAATTACGCTAGTTTGCAGGAGACTAGTATTTGGACTGCCCTATGTCCTCTTGGTCTCAGGTTATGTAAAATGTCCTTAATGGACTGGAAACAGCTAAAAGGCAAAAAACCACTCTAGTACTTCCTTTCCTATTTGAAGAGAGGTGAGTAAGCCCAAGAGACAAGCAGGTAATTTATAGTTAAACATTTTCCTTTGATCTGTATATTGCTTTTTCTATTTTCAGCTAATTTGATTAAGTATGCACAAAGGGGGAGCCAAAGGAGAAAGGTTTTTCTTCAGGCAGCCAGCCAGGAAACACAGTAGCAGAGACCTAATTTATTATTATTATTATTATTGATCAATCTCCAAGTGATACACATAATTGACTCAAAATAACAGAGGAGCTGAATTAAATCTGAAACATTTGAGCATATTTAATATGGGGTTTTCCAGTGTGAAGAACTTGAATAGTTTGAACTACTTTCAATACCACAGAATATGTAGGTAAAATTGTATTATGGCTTGTGTCAGCTGAACTTCAATAACTGACAATATGGATGCTGTTACCCCACTGCAAATATCAAGAAAAATACTGCAGCTTATGTCTTCTCTTGTTAAGACTTAAGCAAATGCATTTCATATTACATTTCCTGTCAGTTACATAATCAAAGTACAAAGTAATTACCTACATCCGATTTAGTCATCTAGATGCCTTTCATAAAGCACAGGGAGAAATGGCAGCTGTGTGGAGTGATTCATCTCATTCTAAAGTAGATAGCCAAAATATATCAGAAGAAATATGCCTTAGAAGTACCTATTTCTTTTTTACTAGGGACCCTCCCAGTTCAGATGTAGACCTCTAATAAGACAAAGATGTAGACCGTTGCATGAGACAAACTCAGCCACAGTTACAACAGCACAGCCTGCACACCATAATTCAACTCTAGCAATAATTCATTTGTATGTTTGAGCTGGGAAGACCTTTTCTATGTAAAGACAGAGAAATGTAGTGTTGGCTTGAAGTACTTACTGCCTCTATATAACCCACATTGTCTTCCTTGCCCTGACTCTGAAAATATAAAAGCACGATGAATTATGGGTGAGCAAACTGCCACTCACTTCAGTCCTTCTGTTGCTCCAAAGGGACACAAGTCTATGTCCTCCATGGTAAGTGAAACCTGTGGACAGAAGAAGACCTTAGTTGTAGCTTCATAAATTGTAAATTCAGAATACACACTGCATTTAACTGTCTTCAGCAGGAAATATACAATGATGTAACATTGTAAGATAACTAACTCTGGTCTTATCTATATTGCCATCTTTTCGCCAATTATATACTTTTATAACTTTTTATAGTTAGAAATTGTGAAAGATTGGACAGCAAAATTGGACTAGGCATACATCTACTGTGTATGTACACAGTACTGTGGCAAAGAGGAGCTGTTACAAAACAAAGCAACCAAAACTAATAAGAAAGATCCAAACATCATCTGTTAGGTTAGCCAACAATTTGCAAGGTTTGCTCAATTTTCCAAATCTCTGTTCTAGCACAGAAAGATTTAAACTCTTCTTTGTGAGGTCAACCTCACACAGAACAAACCAGACTTCTCTGATGCAGAATATTAATATATATAGTGTCTAGACTAACATTTTACCAGGACAGATGTTACCACAACTGAACTACCCATCAATTTACACAAGTTACAGGAGGAATATGAACCGACTATTGCAAGAAAGTAAAAGAATTCTGTGCTTCACATATAAAATATATAAGCTGATCTATTCTAGGTTGCTTACAAATGATTCAAAATGTTTTTAAAAAACAGAAATAGTATATAATTTATCTTAAAAATTAAAATAGCTCTTTCACTGCCAAACAAATATTGCTGTCGCCTCATCTAAGACTGTGATTAATGGTATTTAGAAACAATACTACTGAGATATAATATGTTTTGCAGGGTGGATTCTGGATCTTAGTTACTTAGGAGATTATCTGTTAATTGCTGCTCTTCATTTGAATTCATAACATCACCACTGTAGCAACAGTTAAGTTGTATTTAAGGATGCACTTCATTATAATCCCATGTTTTCAGAGTCTTATAACTTTATATAAATTATCTGCTCATAAAGTTATTCTCAACCCAAAGATGGCATTATAGAACAGTCTGACACAACACCATTTGACTTCTTAGTATTTGCATGTTCAAAAATGTGTTGCTTCTTTTGCCTCCTTTTTGATGATACATTAACATACTTGTCAACCTATGTTGCACAAAATTCCCCAGGATTTTTAAGGCGCCAGCTTGTGATTCTCAACAAGAAGAAATTCTTCTGACACATTTGGGAGACTGCTTAGAAATAATACAGGTTTAAGTGTTGCTTAATTCAGGAAAGGTCAGTGATACTTGAAACTGACCAAAAGGAGCAATGGCACTGAAGAAACTATCAAGGTTGTTACATTTTCCAGGCAGTCAAAAGGGACAAGTCCAAAGGCATGGAAAATTCTGCTTCTGGCTTTTTCCCTCTCAAAACACAGTAGAGACATATTTGTTTATACTGGCTGGAAAAAATATTTACCTGTCCTAAACAATTATTATCCTGTAAAGATACTACAGCTAAACAGGTGACCATGCGTATCAACATCTGACACTTGGTCACAGCTCACTGGGCTTGAGTCTAGGCATTCTGCAATGAAATATGGGTCTAGACATCTAGCGGCTACTCTCACGTGATCCCCAGTCTAACAGTTTAGTGACAGTGTCAAAGTAATTAAACACCTCAGAAAAACGGCTGTAGAATCCGAGCTGGCCTCCTGAATAATGCCGATGAGGCACGGGCTGTCACATCCTCGCACTTGCTTAACAGAAAACAGAACCATTCCCAGAGTCACTGGGAATTTGGAGATGTAGAAGGAAAGAAAGAAAAACAAACAAACAAAGAAACAAAAAAAACTAAACCAAAACAAACAACTCAGCCTTGGTATGATTTGGGCTTCCGGCACTTGCTGAATCTTCACAAAAATGAAGGTGTATACACCACAACAAGAAACAATGGTCACAAACAGCAGTGCTATCACAAGAGGTATCCCCCTGTTCTTATGAGGCTGTCAGTCTACCTGACATGTACTGTGAAGTAATAAGAAACACCTTCACCAGATCCCAGAAAGGAGGGAGATAAATGGCACTGAATTGGCTGTGTTTCCCCAAAATGTCTCAGACAAGCTACAGCCGCAGCAGGCTGAACAGCTGAGCCCTTGGAGACTGGGCTCAGAGTCTCAGACAGAAAAGGAAGATTTATTGCCATCTGGTAACAATGATGCTGATGTCTCAGAGACACCCACTAGGCTACACAGCAACACCTAGCAACTCTGAACACTAGAGGGACGTAATTAGGTAGCTTAATTACTGGGCCGCTTATAAAAGTTGGAAATTCTACATTATGTTTATATTGTTATTACAGTTATGTTTGGCAGGAAAAGAAGGATGTGGGAAACTGAAACTTTAAGAGGCCAAGATGTGCCAAACCGAAGCAGTCACTGTCATGTACTGTCCTGTTTTATTATTCAGGGACTCCTGTTATACAGCATGCATTGCCGAAGATTCAGATGCTGAATGTAGCAACCCTCTATCATGCTGCTTGGCACTGAGTGACTGCTGAAAAACACAGCAACCTTGGTGGTTGACAACCTCTATATATTCACAGGACAGCTACAGCATGAATAGCTTATAGTATACGTTTCTCTACTCTGCCTCTGCCAAAATATGACGATACTCCCAAGCTTCTCATAGATATACAGCAATATGTGAAACTCTAGCCTCATTAAAATGCCTTGTTCTCTACAGACTGCTAATTATTAATAGTGGTGGTGGCGGCAATTTGAGAGAGATAAATACTCCTGTAATTTTGTGTAGGGGTTTGCGACAGCATGGCAGAGAAGACAGAAAAACGATTTTTTCATGCTTGCATCCATAAGTTTTTCCCAAACCCAAAAAATATTGATGGGCAAATAGGGTTGATAGCCACACATAAGACATACAGAATTCAAAGGACACAACAAAACCAGAAGCCGATCTCCAAGTCTGGAGCTTTTCTAGTTTTCATATCAAGACTAGATACAAATATGAATTTTTTTATTAATTTTCATTAGAAATCTTCAATTGGAATGTCAAACTAGCTGGAAATCTGAAATTCAACATAGAAACTTGGTGTCTTATTGACATTTTTAATCTCAAATTTGCTGGTCAATCATTGCATGAAATCTCCCACAGTTCCTGAACAAATCAACAATAATTAATCTGACTGTTTACACAGAACACTAAATGGCTTTAAACATGCTAATCTGACTCCAGTAGCACATTTGCTCTTGAGAAGTCATAGAGTAACAGCTTTGTAGGCCATATAGAGCAGACCCAACTAAAAGGTGAGTATATTGTAGTCCAAAATTATAGGTTACACAACCAATGCATACCGTATGTAAATGAATATATTTAGTGAAGGAAAGAACTATCTGCATTATAGCTCCTTTTCTGTTTGTTTTGGGGGTTTGGGGGGGTTGTTTTTTTGGTGGGGTTTTTGTTCATGTTGTTTTTGTGGTTTTTTTTAATTCTAAAAGGCGTGAATAAGAGACTTGAAGCCAAATTCAGCATCTGGAGAAAGCACTGTACTATGTTAACCCAGCAGTGAAAGGAACAGTAAACAGCTATCATCAAAATAATCCTCAAGAACTCTGCATAAGACAATTATTCATTTTGAGGTGAAGCCCTCACCCTTTACCCACCTTCCTTGTTTTCCTAGACCCAGATCCCATTTGTTTTTCATCCAAACAATAACCTGCTTTATTTCATTTTCTAACTCCAACAAACACAACTGCTATGCACACTAACTAGGGTTCTGTGTCAAGGGGCACAGTATTATTGCTAGTATTATTGAAGAGACAAATGGAAAAGCCTTGATTTGGCAGCGTGTTCTTGTCAACAAAGAACAAACATAAAGTACCCACATGAATGTTGAAATGCTTAACCAAAAAGGGAATCACATGGAATGGTATTATTTTAAAAGCTCTAAAAAATATCTCAGAAGTACCTAGCAGGCAAACAAGGAAATTTTTTTCTTGTTTGTTAGGGCTTTTTTGTTGCATTTTACAACATAATCTGAAGCCTAGGAACACGTTATAGTGCTTTGTAGTAGAATTTAAGACTTAGTAAGTGTCTGTATTTTGCATAAAACTATTGGATGAGGCTGTGTTTTCTGGCATAGCTTGCCACTGTTTGATAGCATTTTAAAAGCATACTGTGCTTGAACTATCAACATAAAATATTTGTTAGTTTTATGCTCTATAAGTTACTTTGTTATGTGCAATAGAATAATTACTATGAAGTTTTGTACTGTAGCACTTTTGTCACAGTTGTTTATTAGATATGGAGCCCCTTTTTGAACTTTTTATTTGCTTTCAATGCTGTCACTTCCGTGGCATTTGTAATGTATTGCAATTTAATTAGAAATTGGACCAGACAACATTAAAGGAAATTCTGTTGATTCCAATCATTAAGATTTTCCCTTCCTGGCATATAAGTAAGTGGGATTTTTTACAGGGTGCTTATTTGTTTGATTTGTACTTAAAGGATATGTTTATTTAAATACATTTCATGAAATAAACCACAGGGAAAAAAAAGTATTATCTAGTGGGTTTTCTTGCAATCGTTTCAAAGGACTAACATTATGACATGAATACAAATGTGTAACATAGAGTCATAGAATGGTTTGGGTTTGAAGGGACCTTTAAAGGTCATCTAGTCTAACTCCCCTGCAATGAACAAGGATATCTTCAACTAGATTAGGTTACTCAGAACCCTGTCCAATGACCATGAATGTTTCCAGAGATGGGGCATCTACCACCTCTCTAGGCAACCTGTTCCAGTGTTTAACAACCCTCATTGTAAAAATGTCTTCATTATATCCAGTCTCAATCTACCCTCTTTCCATTTAAAACCAATGCCTACTGTCCTGTTGCATCAGGCCCAGGTAAAAAACAGGCCCTCTTCTTTTTTGTAAGCCCCCTTAAAGTACAGAAAGGCTGCCATAAAGTCTTCCTGGAGTCTTCTCTTACCCAGGCTGAACAACTCCAACTCTCAGTCTTTCTTCATAGGAGATGTGCTCCATCCCTCTGATCATGCTTTTGGCCTTCCTCTGAACCTGTTCCACCAGGTCCATGTCTTTCCTATGGCTATGGGCCTCAGAGCTGGACACAGTACTCCAGTCGTCAGCACCCACTGGAGTCACTACCTCAGCACATCAGAGACCTAACCCACTTGGAGCTCCTGAAGGCAGATGCAGGTCTGCAGACAACACACAGCAGGTTGACCAGATTCTTCTCAATCTCAGGGCTGGGCATGATGGGGTCCTTGCCTGCAGGATGTGAGAACTAGCTGAGGTCTGTGTCTTACAGCATTAAGAATGCTGTACAGCATCAGGGATGATGAGAAAGATGTTGATTGGATCTTCTCTGAGACCCTGCAGAACATAAGAGTCTGACCCTCAGTTACACTGAAGGAGGACAGGCAGAGTCTGTACCTATTGAGGTAGGAAATGGAAAATCCCAGGATACAAAGACTGGGAGCTCATGACTTCTGTCACCAGGAGGACAATTCCTGCTCCATCTGCAGATCTGCAACTACAGATTAAAGCCAGTTACTTACAGAAAACTGTGGTGGATATTGGGTACAATACTCTTTAACATCTTCATTAATGACCTGCACTACATGACAAATTGCACCATCAGCATTTTCACAGATGATAGAAAACTCTGTGGGAGTGGCTGATATGTCAGACAGTTGTGCTACCATTTAGAGGGAACTCTACATGCTGGAGAAATGTGTCAAAAAGAGAAATGCTAAGTCCTGAGGAATAATTCCATGTACCAGTACAGACTGGAGCTGGAAAATAGCTACGCAAAAAAGGCCCCAAGTACCCTCAAGTTCAGCATGAGCCAGAAATGTGTCCTTGCAGCAAAGAAAAACTGCCTTCTGGATTGCGTGAGGAATAGCATCACCAGCGGATTGAAGGAAGTGTTCCTTCCTCTCAGCACTGGTGAAGCCACACCTGGAATACTGTGTCGAGTTCTAGACTCCCTAGTACAAGAGAGACAGTGACAGACTGGAGTGAGTCCAGCACAGGATCATGAAGAAAACTAAGGGACAAGACACCTATGCATGAGGAAAAGCTGAGAGATTTAGGATTGTTTAGTCTGGAACAATATGTAGAAATACCTGAGGGAAATTGGAGGTGTTAAATAAGACAATAGCCAAAAATTAAAAACCAGGAAATTCAATTTAAACATAAGAGAAACAGTCTCTACTGTGAAGGTGATTAAACATTGGAACAGGTTGCACAGAGAAGTTGTGGGGTCTCCATGCTTGGGGGCTCCATTCAAAACCTGTCTGGTCATAATTCTGGGAAACTTGTTATAGCTGATCCTGCTTTGAGAACAATGTTGAACTAGTTTTTTCTCCAGAGGTGCCTTCCAAACTCAACCATTCTGTGATTTTGTGAATCTATCAGATTTAACAGAACTAAAATATCTTTCATGTTTTTCAAAAAGAACAAACCAAGAACCCACGTCCCTTAATATTTGCCTGCCATATTTGCTGAAAAGTCAATATTCATGCTACTGCCCATCCAAAATGCTTAATCTCTTTGAAAGAAATGATGCATAAAATAGTCCAGCTTCTAGCTTCACCTGTTCAACAGATTTAGATACTTAGTTCTGTTTGATGTACCTGGCGAGGTAAAAAAAAATGGTTTGATTGGTTTGATAGGCTGTGATTGAGGTATTTTTTTCCTCCTTCTTGCTTATTTTAAAATTTTTTTTTGGTTAATAATATCCCTTTCTGACTTAAGCTGTTTCAAGTTCCAGTTTTGCAGAAACAATTTCTAACCACAACATAATCAAAACAACCAGAACTGGAGCACATCAGTCCCTAGAACTCTAGGTTCTCTGTTCCCTAGTGAGAACCTTTGAGAAATATAAATTAAAATTAGTTTCAGTGCATTGAATTAATTATTCCATTTATTGGTTATTATCTTGCTTTGTGGTTTTACGTGCCTCTGAACTGCAGATGGAATAAGAAAAGAAGAGAGAATCAACTAATTAATCTTGGGCTTCCAAAAGAGACAAAAGGGTTTGAAAGATGGGAAGAAAGTGAAGTAAAAACTTGATTAAACTAGGAAAAAAACAACCCAAACTAAAAAACTTTTCAAAGAGCATATATCTATATGAAATATATATTTAATTTATGTTTATGCACCACAATTACACAGCATATGTGGGTATATATGTGTGTATATAAATTTAATATATTGGCAGAAAATTTCATGTTTCTATATCACTCCAGAGATTATGAATAAAATATTTAATTCAGGGGGTTGCAATTACATTTGCTAAATTATTTCACTGACCTTTTTGCATACTTATATTGGCCCACAGTAGATGCATGAACACTGCCAAAATAAGAAAAACATCTTTTATCAGTCACAGATAGTGGTTCAGTAGTAGGTGCTATTCAAAACAGGCTCCAGGGATAAAATTTTAGAACTGGCACATATTGTGAAGATAAGTCTTAGACTCAAGTAATATATGCCATGTGTCTAAAATAAAGTATGACAAATGATGTTCTAGCAGAGATTTTTGGTATTTGCTCTGTACAGAGTAGCACCAAGCTAGGCACGAGCTAGTCTGACAAGTGGCACGGCAGCCCAAAAAAACCCAAAAAACCTCTGTCAAAAGGAACCACGCTGCCAAACTGCATCTTGACTCTTTGTGTCACATCTGTTAAATTTTATTACTACTGGGTCTATGCTGAAGCTGAACGTAAATTTTGCAATGCACATTGCATGGTGATGTACATTGTTGCCTTATCAGCCTTGTTCTTCACAATCATAGACATCTCTTCCCATTTCACAGTGAAGACATACTACAGAAGAGCAAGACAGCTTCTTCTTAGACCAATGTCTGTATCAGTTCTGCTCTAGATTATATACGTAAATCTTTACTTACTATCACTGATAGTGTATGTCCCTTTCTCTCCAGAAACAAGATACCTATATTACTAATACACTAGCAGTATTGCCTTTAACTGGATGTCTTTCCTTGTATTTACGAAAAAGGTTTATATTTACCTTAAATTACATCACAGAATCACAGAATGATAAGACGTGAGAAGGGACCTCTGGAGATCATTTAGTCCAATCCCCCTGCCAAAGCAGGCCCGCCTAGACCAGGTTGCTCAGGAGCATGTCTATCAGGTTTTGAATGTCTCCAGAGATGGAGACTCCACTACCTCTCTGGGCAGTCTGTTCCAGTGTTCCAAACACAAACCACATTGGTTTATAGGAAAAGGAAAGCAGTGTAACCAGGTCTTTAAATAAGACACAATGACTTATGCAAAATACTGATAATTCCAGTACTGTATATGCGTATTATCTAAATACATATGTATACCTGCAAGACTTTACTAACTTGGTACACTTCACAGTTTGAAGCCTGCTTATAGTCTTTCTGATTTTGTAGGAGATCTATCATTAAACAGCTCTGAAAGTGCTATTTCTTTTTTTTTTTTCTTTAAACTAATTCATATTTTATATTTTTTGAAGAGGTCTAAGACCCAGCAAAAGTGTAGTCTGGCAAGGCTCAATGCTGAATTAATAAACACATCCAGAATTGACTATGTCCTAAAATATTCCAAGACTAACCCTCTGACAAGTGGGGTATTTAAAGCAAAAACAAATGAAGATGCATCTAGATTATCTGCCACTTTGGCTGCATTACTTTAGTGAGATGAGATTTAATGAAGACCAAGATAATACTCAGCATAGATATAAACAAGAAAGCTTCTCTACTAAGTCATAAAGGAAGAGATTTAGGAGCATGCAGAGGGTAATTGTAAATAAATCAAATGAGCTCCCAGTACAGTGCCTTTTGAAAAGTTCCACTCTGGAATTTATATACATATGACACTATTGTGAAGCAGGAGAAATTATTCTTGAGGTTCTACTTTGCTATTCTCCTGTAGGCACTTAAGCACAAAGAAGTAGATGTACTCACAAATGTCAGTCTGTAAAATTATTGTATGTATCCATCTCCATTCCAGGAATGCCTAGTTTCTAGTGCTAATTTCCACATAGTAGTGGAGAGCATTTAAAAAAAAAATAATAATTATAGAATTGCCTATTTCCAATATGATAGTCAGAATTCAGAAATCTATATCTTTTTTTTTTTTCTTAACCCAGGCAGATTAAAACTAGGGTAGCCAGTTTGTGACAGGCTTTGGCTAGAACTGTGAAGTGAATTTACCTGTATCTTTTTTTTAAAGTAAGCAAACTAAAACCATCAAAAGCACTGTGAATAACTGAAGTGAGGTTACATTTAAATGCAAATTAAAGTAGCATAACTAGGGTAATCTGTTCATGTACTATTTGAGCTGACATAGTTTTCTGTGTCTCCTGTGGTCTTCCACTTGAACCCAGACAAGACAGGAGAAACAAGAAATATTTATTTCTACTGCTCAAGAACAACTTTTTAAAAAATCAGATCAAGTGAAAACATGCAAATTCCATAAGCAGTGGCTAAATAAGAAAACAGGACAAGTCAGTCATAGCGTCAAACCAATCTGCTGCCCCAAGGTGCAGTCTTTCAGGAGCACTTTTCCCATCTATTTGGATTGAGTCACCACTTCACTGTGCAGGCTTAAAACTGTAGAACACATTCTCTCAATTTCTTTCATTTGTCATATAGGTGAAATGTCACTTTTCTTAAAATATTTCCATCTTTGTGTATCCTGTGCTGATCCTTAATAGTAATTTTTCCTTAGTTCCTGGTATCAGTCTCTCTCTCCTACTCCAAATATAGAGATTTCTTTTTAGATACTCATCCTACAGGTTCATTTTGCAGTCCAGCCGGTAGGAAAAACCGTAATTTCCTGTCTGGTTTGTCCAATAAAATGTTATTGGGTTTTTTTTCCAGACAACCTGAGGGTAATTCTGCTGGTCTGTTTTACATGCCTATTTGAGAATGTAATGAAATGCAGTTTGAGAATCCTTATTCTTTTTGAAGACAATCTAGGATAACCGTCTCAGACTTGGACATCTGGAACTAGGTGAAATTAATATCACTCCTTGTAACTTAACTTTTAGTTCATTGCATCATAGATGTGTTATCCAAAAGTCAGCTGTTAAACTATGCAGGCAGGAAGATTATGTTGGTGCTTCTGCTTCTTCACACTTTGTCAACTGCCAATCAAGTCTTCCCCTTTCTCAGTTTTTTTTTTAATCTAACATTCTAATCGGTTTAAACACATTTGCACTTCTTAACGCCTTCATGCATTCCTTTTCACATTTAACAGTGTGGTTTAAGGATCATGATAATCCTTTGGAGATAAATGTGTTATCACTTTTTATTTTGTAATGATCTATGGTGAATCACAGTTTAAAACTTTGCAACTGTTCAACAGTTACTAGGCTTAAGGAAATTTGGAATAGAATAAGTAAAAGAAACCCCAAAACCACAACAAGCTGAAGTTACACAGAGATAAAAGAATAAGATAATAACTGGTACATATTAAAGCTGTGGGCTATGTGTTTGAGCTATCCAAATGGCAAATGTAACAGAGCCACCTTCAAAAACAAGCCAAGGGGCCGTTGCACAAGTCAAGATATCATACTGGTAAGAAGGAAGTGTTTCTGGACTGGAATGACCACAGATGCACTAGCCCCTTGTATTCTGGCAAAATTGAGCCCCCTCACAGTGAGATAAGGATCACTTCCTAGAGTGAGGGAGAAGAATTCTTGTGAACATGTCTTCAGTAAAGGGTTTCTGATCAGATCTACAACTGTCATTTTCATGCTGCTGGATGCTTCTTCTGGGGAATTTTAGCAGTGTCAAAGGGAAGGTCACCCCTCCTGTTGCCCAGATCTTTAGCAGTTGATGAGGGCTGCTTATAAAGCAAGAGCAGCTTTCTGCAAATTCCGTGCAGATTTACTAATCCAGGATATGCTTAATGTTGCATCTATGCATAGTACTGAAATTATTGGGATCAGGTTCAGCACACAGCTGGATGGCTTTTGGAGGCACATTTTGCAATATGGGACCATGGTTTGGCACACTAGATGTCAATAAAAGAGAGCCGGCTCGGAACCCTGGACATTGGGCACTGTTGAAAGGTCAGGTCTTTCCCTGGCTCTTTCTTTGGACATTTCAAACAGTTCTGCTGAAGACAGACTTGCTGCAAGAGGAGCTGATCGAAGCCATCTATATATGCCATATGGAATCAAGGCCCAGGTTTGGTTCCTGACACTCTCTGTTATGTATTATAGACATAAATCTGTCACTTCACATGTGTCTGTGTCCCTCTGCATAGCAATCTGCTCTGACAAGGGTAAAGCAAGCAGAATGGAAAAGCTAAGGAACATTTCACTCCCGCATGATAGGCAAGGTAGAGCCTCCTCTTGTCTTCTTGCTATCTGGATGGTTTACCCAAAAAGGAAGTAAGGTGCATTTGCAAAGCACAGCGAAAAGGATGGCCAGGCCAGTCATTGGCAGGCAGAGAAGCCACCAGAACTGCAGCTGGAAGATATAAAAAGGATTTAGCAGTATTAAGGAGAGGCAGCAGGCAGAGGGTAACAGTTTCTGAAGCAACAGAAAGTAAGAGAGGATGATAATCACAAGAACTACCAAAATACTATGTTTAATTGCTATAGCATCTCAATTTTGAGAGCCATCATTTTTTATCATGGCAGCAGTGTTTTGCAGGGAGGCTGTAGGGACAAGAAATACAGTTCCCTTGACCTGGCTTAGATGTCTCAGATCCTGACATCTACACTGCAGGCACCTGCATGGGCATTGGTGAACCTTAGCTTTACAATTAGCAGAGGCAAATGCTGTCTTGAATAGCATACTCTAGCCAAAATACTGCAAGCACAAGATTTCATAAATTTAATCTAATCTAGCTCAGGCTAAGGGAACCCTTACTTAGGTAGAAGTAGCAACATGATAGGGGAAAAGATAAAATAAAACAACTGTCAATATGAGAACAGGGTCACATTTAAATAAAAGGAAACTACAGTCTTGAGTACTAGACAGATACCTCTTGAAAAGTTGACAATTCTTCCATTAAAAACAGTCGGTTTTATCTTTGCATCTGGCACTGTGCATTACATTTGTTTTGACAGAAGCTGAGATACTGGGAGTATGCTTGAGATGATAAAATAAAATCCAACATCAAGATGAGTTGTTGAAAGGGAAACTCATTAAACAAAATGAAATCAATCTTACTTACTAAACAAGGTTCAAAGGCAAAAAGCAAGCTAGGAAAATATAAATGAAATAGGTTACTTTTCTAAGGAACAAAATCATAATTGTCCAAATGGGAAAAAAGTTATTGTTAATACTACTGTTATAGTTCTTTCAACTTGTGTGGGTAGATTTACAATATATACTTGTGATGTAGAATGATAGAGTCAGAGCAGTAGATAAAAAGTAAGATGATGGGTGGAGGTAAAACCGAATGTGCATGAGATTAATGCTTTCCCTTCCTCCCAGCAGTGCAGTTGAAGCTAAGTGCGAGCAAATAGACTTTACTTACTTCTAAATTGGGCAGAAGTGAGTTTATTTGTTTGCTGTCTTCTAGGAATACCGTGCAATGTAGCTAATGTGCTTTTTTTGTTTTGTTTTTTTTAATGTCTTTAACTTTTGCTACTGCAAGTTCTCCTGGGAAAGAGCTTTTCCTAGCAATGCCTCAAGGAAGAAGTGTATTGAAGCTGTGAACCTCTGCAGGAAATAATTATTTGCAAGGAGCAATTACTGAGGAAAGGCTACCTTCAGTAGTCCTAACTAACAGCTAGTTGATAATTCAGCCTGGCTATTAAGGATATTCTTCCCCAAGTGCTTTGTGACAATATTGATATATATTTTTAATGCTTTTATATAATTCCCTTGAATCCATGTAAATCTTTCCTTTTAACAGCATGTAAGCAAGTGAATTCCCTAAAGATATTTGAAATTACAATCTGAGGAAAGAAGCAGCCCTCAAAAGAAGGGCTTACTGATTTCTAGGATAGGAGTTCAGTACATTTCACTAGAAAACAAGCTTGACTTCTTCAACAGCATAACAAAAATGCTCATTTAGTGATAGAACGTTTCTCGGACTGCCTAAAACAGTAGTTAGAAATTCTCATTTGGTAAAAAAAAAAAATAAATATGTATTTTCAATATATCTATGAAAACTGAAGTAATAAATTATATTTTCAGAAGAAGTTGAATATAAACTAACTTCAGTAATAAATTTAAATAACTGTACATTGTTTGAATTTTCATTCATATATGCAAATAGGCAGTAACAGTATGTGTATGTGGAACTATTCATTGCCCAAGATGAGAACGAGTTACAAGAGTGGGTCCTGCAAAGTGAGCTATATTCATGAAATGAAATGTCAAGGTCCACTGTGCTGGTAAATCCTCCCAGTGCATTTGGATTCATGTCTCCTCTGATTACTATACAAAATCCTTTATGGTCCGTTATGTCAGCAAGACACAGATTAAGAGACATTACTGGCATGCACTGACATGAAGGAAGTTAACGTCTTCAAAGGTGTATATTATTTAAAATATAAAAAATATTTCATTTGCTCTTTTGTGTGATTAATTAAAAATAAATTAAATATTGCATTTTTAAAATTAAAGGAATAACCTTCTCTAAAGTAATGAATCACAACTGTAGCAACAAATAGTAATTTCGACTGTTCAAGATTATTGAAGATTTTTTATTTTATTTCTCTGAGGGTTTTTTGTGAGGATATTAAAAGGAAAAAAAGCCCACAACATTGAAAGCAAAAAATTCAGAATTTAGGTGAGAACTACTGAACTTAGTGAACTACTCACTTTGAGTATTTACTGAACTCTGGTGTAATATTCGATCAGCAGCTATTTAATCTATGCTGGTAACATACATTTATTTTTGTTATGGACACTACTGTAGCATGAAATTGGAGGAGGGTTTTCTTTCAGCTGAAATGGATTACAATACTTTTGTAATGAAAAATGAAGTTCCTGCTAGCTGGAAGTTTCTTCTTTTTTTTTTTTATTATTCTGTCCCCTCAGGGACAGGTCCATATGTGGAGGGCTAAATTTTTAGGTCCTTTTAGGGCTAAACTTTTCCTTGTACCGTGTGTCATATGGGAAAATACTCAGTTTTGCAGCCAGGTAAAGGCTAGACACTGGGTATACTGTTATGTGAAGTTTCTTGGGTATACTTTTATGTGAGGTTTCTTGCGTTTCATTATTCCTCAAGGGAGAGAAGGTGGTTGGGGACATGAGTCCCCAGTTACTCGATGAAAACTCAACACAGAGCCCTGCAAAGGTCTCCTCTGACCACAAAATCTGAAACTCTGCTTAGTCCCTAAAGAAGTCAGCAGACTATTTCGCCCATGAAGTTAACAGTGATATCAATGTGCCAGCAATCCCACCTCTCCTCACATGATGGGCAGAGTAAGTTACAGCTGCTGTAATGATTTTCAGTGCTCATTATTTATCATTATTTAGGTTCTCTGAGGACTATGCAAAAGAGAGCATCTGATAGACCTATCTCCTATCATCTCAACTGATCAGGAGAGTCAGGAGTAAGCTATGTATGCATTGTAACAGTTTTAATAAGTCCTAGGATAATGTGCTAAAGCTTGGCAGGACCTAAAGTATTATTTAGGACCTGCCAGCATCATACCTCCTTTACCAACATTTTTACAACATTATTTTGCAATATTCCTAGTGCTTGAGTCCCGTGAACTTTTTAATAACACAATAATGTGCTTTCTTTTTTTTTTTATTAATGTTTTAAATTGTTCATGTTCTGGAGAAAAACTACAAAATAACCACTGAGAGTCTCAAAAACTCAGAATGCAACCACTTTTACAATTCTAAATTTTTATCTGTTTCTTTGCTACTTTTTAGAACAACACAAAAACTGAAAACTGACTAATGATTTTGACACACTTAGGACTGACAGTTATGAATTCCACATATTGCTAAGGGAGAAAAGAAACAGGTTTTTTCTTTTAAAGTTGAAGAGGTTATCATCTTTCTGTGCCAGAAAGCACTTGCAAAAAACCCACATTTCATTTGGTTTTTGGGTTTTTTCCCTTCATCATTCACTATTGTACAGCACTTTGCTTCATTTCTGAAGTTCATCTCTCCCAGATGGTTGTTAATTGATAGAAGATGGCTTTCACATTTACCATTATAAATGAAATAATGATATGAAATTCAAAACTTAAATATTAAAACTACACATTAGGCAGAAATGTCCAAAAGGTTATACAATGGAATAATTTGTCAGGGGAGAAAGAGTTGAATCATCATTACTACTAGAATTCAAGAACAGACTAGATAAAACAGATTATTCGGAGATTGTAGTAAAGGTCAAGCACCAGCTGCCCTCTGTTACTTCCTGTTTTCTAATGTAGCACGAATAACATATTATGCATCACAAGAATGATCTGCAATACTCTGTAATCTATAGCATGCTATATTGTGATATTGAATATACAAGAGAAAGGGGATCTGAGCATGTGACAGGCCAAGCAATGAAGTAAATATTTATGTAAGTATATATGTACTTAATATATATTCTATAATATATAAAAACAATATTAAAAAACAATCACAACCCACAGCCCTGAATTTTAACTATGATAGTGCAAATGGTACACAGGGCACCATTGTTCTCTCTGGTGTGCAGTAATCTTCCTATACACATGTTTAAACAATTTTATATTAAAAGCTTTTGCTCACTTCCACAACCTTTATGTTCTAAACAATTGCAAGGTATGGGAGACAGACAACTTTCAAAGATATACTGTGCCTGTTGTACATTTAATTAATTTGTAGATTGATAATAACTACAAGCAAAATATATGGAGGAGGGTAAATGGGAAGTAATAAAGGGGTTTTGACCATTTTATTTATATAGTTTATTTCAAATCTCATCTTATAAGAAACATAGAGCTCATTTCATCAAGGAGAGGAAGTATATTGTCTCATTTCAGCATATGTCAGTGTAATTAACAGTGTGTTTTCCTGCAAAAACTGAGCAGAGTTTAACCGTAATTTATTCATAGTGACAAGTCTTCCTCCCCAGCTCTGATACTGCTCTGATAAAAATGACTGCGACATACCAGGACTCCTCATTTCTTATATATGATACTCAGATAATACATCTTAATTTAACATTGATTATTAGTGCTGATATTACTGTGCCCATTGAATTTGCATTAGCCTTTGATCGTGACAGATATCAGACCTCCTGCATCACCTCATGTAATAACGTTTAACCGAGCACCGCCTCCACCTTTTTCCAGCTAATAAAACCCAGCTGAAATCCCTCCCTCATCTGGCAATAAATCTTGCCCATATCACAAATCTGAATAACGGGTGGGTGGTGGGGGAGACGTGTTGGACAGGCAGCGGGCAGCCCGGGAGGAGCAGCAGGCAGACGGGAGCCCTGTCCCGGCACGCAGGCAGACTGCCGATGAGGCAGTGCAGGTCAGGGAAACCAAGGTTTTGAAAACAGAACTTGCGACTGGCTGAGCATCTTCCAAGCTTTTATGTCACCTACAGAGAGTACACGACAGCTTTATTAATGCTAAGCTTTTTCAGCCTGGTTCACCACCCCTTTACTGCAGCTTCGCACCCAGTTAGCCCCACGTGATGGTAAATCAGCAGTCGGCTGAAGTGTGCCCCGCTCTCAGATGGCCCAGAGCATGGGGACTCAGAAGTCCTGAAGTTTCTAGGGGTTCTTCATTACTGAGCACACCTGAGCAGTGAATTCTGAGTAAACACCGTCTGTGCTCAGGCTGAGTTCGTGGCATTAAGTTCAGATGTGGTCTTTACCTTTCAAACTGGAATTAACTATGTAGCCTCCTTTCCAGGAGGTTAGATGATATTTCTGCTAAGTATTTATTTCTTGAGAGGAAGTATGTGACTCATCTTTAAGGTTTTTTTCCTGATAAAAGCCATCAGAACTTCTATAACTGGAAATTTTATATTTACTGAGTTCTAGAACAACCCACAGGTTCATTTATTAGCACTCATTTTGCATATGCACAACTTTATGAAGGCAAATATGAAAAAGTCTGCATGGAAATTGTTTTAGCATTTGTAGAGTTGTGTGGACAGAAAGAAAATATCATACACAAACAGCATCTCTGTGCTCAAATTCAGATTTTTTCACTGCTTTCATTCAAGTTCTTAAGCATGAAAACATTTTGCAATGAAAAGAGGACAGATCTGAATCTCTTTACAAGTGCTGGATTTTTTTTTTTCTTTAGAAAGCAATCACAACCTGTGGTGTTCCAAACTCTTGCAATTGATGCCCTAGATAAAAATAATCAAAAATTTTAAGATAAATACATAAAATTTAAAAAGAACGCAACAACAGCAGAAACTATATCAGATACATATTTTTGCATAGACATGTACATGGATGCAGTAGAATCTCTTTCAGCTAGAATACAGTTGATCCATATATTTGATGACTAATTATAACCACCTTTCTTAGCACAGAGCAGACCAAATGCTTTCTCTCAGCAAAATGCAAAAAAAAAAGGTACAACTTGTTTATCAAAACTTATCCTTTATCTTAGAACAATTTACCTAAAACCAGAGATTCACAGAGCTCTCAGTATCTTTCCTCCTGCAGCTTAAAAAAGTACTCAGAATACAACATAATAATAGCAATACAGAGCGATGATCATCTTAAGAACACAGGTATCTACAACTGTAATCAACAAAAATCATGTCCCTTTCAGTCATCAAGGTTTCTGAGAAGACTGTCTCATTCATTTCCTTTTTTTCCCACAATTGAATGGAAGTGAAATCCAGTGGATTCCATGGAGGACCATGCAAGAACTCAGCATCAGCTATACATCACCATACAAATATGTTGCTTCAACATATCACTCCTATGGTTGTCTATATATTTTTATCTCATTCTGTTTTTTTCCCACATGACTTTCTTTCTCACTATACTTGGTATTATCTATACTTTCCTGTGGAATATGTGCCAGTGTTGCCCTGATCTGCCACGTGAAATTCTCACTGAAGTTGGTGGGATTTCCCTACACAGGTCAAGGGAATCACATTAGTGTAAGTTTATAAAGGGTCTCTAAAGGCTGGTACTTTGCTGACAGAATTTGATTATGGACAGCTGTCACTCTATTGCTAAAAGAGGAAGAAGAAAAAAACTGCACATCAAAAGGTATTCTTCTTTGCCCCACTCTACTGAATATTTATATATATATATATATTTATACCAACAAATATAAATCATGCACTTCATGTAGGACACCAGTAAACCAGTAAGTAGCTGCTTTCTTCACTGTTCTTGCTACATTACACATGTTATCTGCTATGTAACTGCTACTCAAACAATGACAATGCAAAGGGCGGAATTAAACACCTTTTATTGTCTTTACATAAATCTATTTTCCAGCCCTTTTTAGCTTTTCCAGATGCAACTCACTCAGTTTTTGTGTTTTAAAGCACAGCAATTTGACATTCATTCACAATCAAATGTCAAATGCATTTTATGTACCTGCTGTATAATTATACAGTTCTCCTAGGTATTGGAAGAGAGTGTATAGTAGATTGAGTAAAAATTTGCTAAAAATAACATATTTAGAGCTTCTAAACTTTTCTAGATTCCCTTGACAGTAATAGATCTTTCAAGAATATTATCAGTCAAAACTTACTATAGCTTTTTTTTTTCACATGTTATTTTTATAGGATACCAAAAGGAACACAGTTCTCTTGCAATTCTGGACATGAGTACCCAGAGAACTCCTGAATACAGTAAGTTAACCAGAATTGGCACAGAAATGTCAGATCCAGTACTTCTTCTCAAAGTAATTGTATTTCATATATCATAACTTCTTCCAGAACAAGTCTAGAACTTATTTTATGAAATCTGCCATTGAAAGTTTAATGGAGGATTCATCCCCTCTGGAGAATCCTAGGCTAACCATTCTATGATAAAAGATAAAACAAACCACCAGCAAAAAAGATCAAAACCATCCACGACTATAAGGGTATTCAACCTGCCAGGTATTTCTTCCATGGAATGGCACTTTCATGGTTACTGATATCAGTGCTTCTCCTTCAGGAATTGAAAATACTTTAACTTACTCACCAACTGTGATTGAAACACATCTATTTACTCCTTACAGTTTGTTCGTGCTTGAACATTTCATGTTGTGCTGTGTGATGAAATAAATTAATGGTAGTGTAAAGCACTGTCTAATGTCAAGATTTTTACCATAGTTCTATTATTTTCTGCAGACAAAAATCTACATCTTCCATCATGTGAAAACAATTTTATAACAAAGATTTTGGTAACGGGTAATGCTGTGATAGTGAGATTTTTGACCTGAAAAATAGATGTTACCATTTTTGTGTAAGAAAAATCTAAATCTGGGTCAAGAGTGGAGATAATTTGACCTCAGAGTTCTAATGAACTGAATATTAAACTTGAATTACATAATTAGTCCTGGACAACAAACACTGACAGAAGATGATTTTTCAACTCTTCAGCTTTCTCTGTCTTACAATTAATGAGTAGTTCCAGAAGAACATCAGTATTTTTCCCTTCATATGAAATCCACTTTTTTTTTTCCATATTGAAACAACAATTTGGTGTAAAAATATAAGGTGAAGAGGGATGGGCATCAGAAACAAAAATATTTCTTTGTGATATATTATTAGCAATTAAAAAATATAAAAACATATCACAACAAACAGTCTGGAGGAAAAAATCCTCATTCTCATGTATAATTTAACTTTGTCATGAATTCTTAACAGACCTGTAAATTGGAAAATCAACATCTGCTCAGTGATAGCAGATGAAGGACATGGAGGGTGGCACCAAGTTTTCACCAGCCTCAGCATGAAAAAATAAAAAAAGGTCTTACCTTGATGCCTGTTATTGTAAATATGTCCTGTGTAGAGAAACTTTTTTCATTTTTTTCTAATCTTATTATACACATCCTTTTATAACATAGTTCCCTCTAAATTTTTTCATTTAATATTATCAATATACAAATTATGCTGTGTCATGAAGGAGAAATAAGTGAGTATAAAAAGGTACCTCCCATCTTCCTTTCATGATCTCCAAAACATAGAAAAATGCATTGTAAGCATAAAGTACCCACTGATCCCTCATAGATAGTTGTATAGAAATCAGGTGCTGTCCCAAGACACTAGTTATGAATAGACTGTATAGACTTTACACACCTTTTGTAAGCTTGTCTTCTGACTCATAAGGAAGGGGCTTTGAAAAGGAATAGGCAGTCATGATACTGCTCTAGAAACAAGATAGCAAAACACACACACTATACAGAAGAAGCTAATGTACTGTGAGCATTAAAGGGCAAATTACCATCCACTCAGCAGATCTGTGCAGAATTTCTCCCAGTGGTTTTCATGGAGTGACACATTAGCTAACAATCACAATTTAGCTGTGTTTAATCATTAGCAGATGCAAGAAAAAATGTTTCCTTGTCCACACTTCAAGCTACTACAGTTTTTGTCAGAAGACTTTGGAATTCATCCACAGAACAATCTCCTTTTAAATCTCCAGAACACAGATTTTGCATGGGCATTAAAGTTTCCAGAGCAACCTATGTTAACAAGAGTATTTACTCATATGAGGTGGACCCACATGCCCTCATATAGAAACATGCCTTTTCTAATGTCACATAGTTGATTTGCACTGAGACATAATAAATTTCATCCTGATCCATTTTTGCCTTTCCTGAACTATTTTCCCCCTTCTTTAGATTTAAAAATTGAACTGCTACAGGACAGAGCATGTGGGTTATAGTCTCACAAGTAATTACAGTGTGGGTGTTGAATTACTGCAGCAATAATATTCTGGTCAGTTGTTTTCTGTTCCAGCATATGAACTTCTGTGGAGCATCTGGCCTGTGTCTATGAAAAGTTCTCATATTTATTTAATTTTTTGGACAGGGCTCATCACCCGGTTATGCAGTGAAACTCAAATCATAAATCTCCCAATTCAACAACAATGATTTGGTTGGGCAACTCTTAGATAGCAACATCTGCTTACACAGCAAATGAGATATATGTTCCAATAAAGAACCTTGTTCTGCGTATCTCAGGGTATCCAGTGTCTTAAAACTCACAATCGGAATAAATTGTGAAATACGTTTCAAAGGTAGCTTTGATGTCAGATGGTCATCATGTAATGGTGATCAATAAGGTCCCTTCCAACTCAAACGAATCTATGATTCTATGATCTACAAAACATAAACTTTTTATTTATTATTTGGCTTTCTGGCTACTGTTTTTATGTAAGTACACAAAACATTTTTCTGAACTCTAGATTCCAATCACAATTACTTCTGTCCTCCAATTAAGATCTATATTGCTCGCCACTAAAGACTGACACAGATGAGCTTGCATAAAACAATTCCAAGGAAAGAAGAAATGTCACTAATGCAAATATGAGATTAGATAATGCAAAATGTTGATTAGAACATAAAGCAAGTCAAAAGGGATAACTTTCCCCAGAATATTACAATAAAAATTATCGTCCCATTTCCTTTTCCTGTTTTAAGTTTCCAACAAAACTTTTAAAATAAAATACAACTTTTCTGAAATGAGACTACTGTCTGTTAGGGGACTTGTAGTTTATATTGTTTTCATCTTCACAGGTCTCTTGATCTCACTGGTTAAATTAAAACTTCCATGGTGCTTCTCTAGCCGTATTACAATAACCACCTGCAAGATATGCTTTCTGGGAATCTCCTGAAGATTATAGTTTCATAGAACAGGATAGCAAGTCGATGGCTCAGTACTCAAGTTTCCATGATCCACTTTTATATCACTTTAGAAAATAAATATTTTCAACCAAACTATTTTAGATATTAAGAGAAAATACCTGAAATTTGCACAAGAGCAGACAGATTTGGGTTAGATGAGAATGTCATTCTTATCAAAATTCATTTCCATGGAAAATTCTCGACCAGGCCTATTAAAAACTCAATTTTCTTAAAGACAAAGGCAAAGAAAGCAACATCATTATTAATAGTTCTCATAAATAAAGAACGTTATATATTGCCATCTCTGTATAAACAATGTAATAACTAGAGTAAAGTAAGATATAATTTCCTGATCTGTACTTGAAGGAATACAGCTGACAGCTTCTCTCTGAGCAAAACATATGCTCCTAACTGAGCATATCAAATGATTTGAATGAGCTAAAAAAAATACTTATTGTTTTTCAAGCATCAGGCTAGTTTTTTCTTTGGTTTTTTTTTTAAAGAGCCTTATCACAAGTGTTATCAGGAATTGCAACTCTAAGCTACTGATAAACCTGTCGTCTGATAAACTGTAAATGAAGATAGCTACAAATTTGTGCAGTTGTAACTGAAAAACGCATCCAGCCTTAGTTCATGATTTGGTAATGTTCATGGACGATAATATTCTTTATTTTCACATGATTCAAAATAATGATAACAAAATGAGATTTCTCTATACTCTCTAGGGAATTCTTTATCAATATTGTCAATATTGAAAGCCACTTTTCTTCCCCAGCATTCATTATTCTGTGATGGCTATAATTGCAAGTCCATTCTTTTATTCTTATGTGCATAAAACAACAGCTTGCCATAAGTATCCTGAAGCAAAATCATCCATTCCAAAGTGATGATGAGTTGCACAGTACCCAACACCTGTTCAAGCTGTGGGAAATAACTCAGGACAGTTGTTACCAGGAAGTCCAGTTTGCACAACAGCAACTTCATGCCCTACAAATTCAACAGTTCATCATCCAGATTTTGCAAAGACAAGCTAATCAGCAAAAATCTTTTTAAATATTACATGATTAAAAAAAAAATAATTACCAGACACTTATATTTTAAACAGGATTGAGTTTTGATGACACAGCTTGAATGACATAGTTACAGAATGTGAAGGTCTTTAAGCTACCTCTCAGTGTGTCCTTAGTTGGTTAATATGGCAAAGTATTCTGGATTGTTGTCTGGAAGTTACATCAGAAGATTTGCATACAATTCAGAGCAACTGAAATATTAAAGAACACCTGATAATGAAACATACTCAAAAGAAAAAAAACAAAACAAACAAACAAAAAAACCCCAAACCAACCACAAAATCCTGATTCTAACTTAATATTAGCAAGTTTCAATTTAGGTTGTAAAGAAACAACACGGGGACCAGACTTCAAAATCTTCTCATGGCAGGAACAATTAAAAAGCAGGTTATTTGCGCACTGTTCTACTGAGTTTTAAACATCTCCTAGGAGGGTATTCCACAACATGTCCGGGTAACCTCTTCCACTTATTAGCTATCTTCAGTGAGAACTGTTTAAATCCAGTTGGAATTTGCTTTGCTGAATCCTGTGCCCAACACCTCTTGGCTTTTTGCTGCATGCATCTGCCAACCGTCTGTATGACCACCCATTAGGTCATAGCAAAGAGATCCCCCTTAGCCCTTTCTTCTTAAGGCTGAAGAAACCAAGCTCTCTCAGATTCCTGTGTCATGTTCCCAAACACCACAGTGACTCTCCTCTGGACTCAGTCTACTTTGTCACTGCCTGCCTTGTACTGGACAACCCAGTCCTGGATGGAGTAGCCCATTTGTGGTCCCAGAAGTGCCAAACAGCAGGGAATGGCTACTTCCCTCAACCTATTGGTTTCATTCTTCCTAATGCAGCCCATGCCACCATCAGCCCCAGGACACACTGCTAATTCTTGTTTGAGTTATTGTCCTCCAGGAGCCCTTGTCCTTTACTGCAAACTCCATAACCCTACCATTTCCCTTAGGCTAGAGCTGGCTCACAGGCCATACTGGTGCATGGGGTTGTTCTATACAAGGTGAAGGACATCACATTTCCCCTTATGGACTTCATGACGTTTCTATCCATCCATCCATCTCTCCAGTCTCTCAAGATTTTTCTGAGGTGCTTGGTCTTTACTGTGTTGATTGATCTATTCAGTGTGGTGCCATCATTCAAATTTGTTTTAGGTACAGATACTAAGACTGACAAAATGGAAGATCTTCACGTGTTCAGATAACTGACTGAAAGAAAGAAAACAGAAGGTAGGAATATTTTACCATTTGTCTCAGACGAGTCCCATAGGGATATATGTCTAAGTCTCTTCTGCGCAATGTATCCATTACAGGACTGAAAAAGGGGTTAAACAGCAAAAAGATAGCATTTGCTCCAGTACAAAAAGTGTAGGTGGGAACCAAACTCCAAACCCAGAGATCATTGATGTAAATAAAGTTATGAATATATAGAAAAAATATCCCAAGATATAATAATTTATGTTTAATAATGACTATTGATACCTAAGAATGGGTTATTTTATGATGCATTCATAAGAATGACTTTTTTGGTGCTCAGAAAATTTTCAATATGACCATGGGAGCTGCTATTGGTTTTAATGTCAGGTAGTATAGCTATCTGAGACAAAGTGATCTTTGCTCTGGTAAAGAGTAATCTGGTACTCTGGTATTTGAACAGCCTTATATTCAGTATCAAAAAAGCCATTATATGTACAACCTATCAATGCTTTTTAATGTAATGCTCATACAATTACCACAGGCTGGATTCTAATCCATATAACTCTGTGATCTGATTTAGATTTTAAGTCCTCTTCCAAAAAAAAGTAACAAAGCTTCTGATGTAGTTACCTGAATGCTGCAAGTGCCGTTAAAGCCAAGTTTGAGAAACTCAAGATCCATTAAAAGAGGTGTGATAGTAATTTTCTGTCATTTATTTATCCTTTACCCATAAAGCATGTCATACTTCTTATCATTAGTTCCTCTTATCATTAGTTATTAGTATGTTTATCTTTTGCCTTTTAATGTATTGCCATTAAACTCAATGGCAAACAATGGGCAGGGAAAATTATCTGATCAGTGCCATAGAAATGTAAGAGTAATGGATGGATGGACAGTAATGATTCACTTTCTGCAATCAGTGTTATTCCCAGTCACTTTTGTGCTGCAGTATTGGTTCCATAGGAGATATCAGATGAGAGGGAAAAAAAAACCAAACAGATCAATCTACATAAATGGGAAGGAAATAGCAAATAGTTGTGTCTTCAACCCTTCTGTTTGTTACTGTTTTCTAGTGCTTTGAAATAGATAGATGAAAATTATAGGAAGACCTAAAATGGAAATTAACATTGAAAAAGGTTCAAGGTTGCTGTAGACAGGTTTGAAAGAAAGTAATCTGTCTGCAATGCATTTACAACAGAAGGTTTCAAGACATAACAAAGCAAGGTGAAAAAGCCACTTAGGTTCTCTTCTTTCCTCCCAGAAAAGGGGTGAATCTCATTGGACCTAGAAGAATTTCCACATACAAAATCGGTCTATTGAGAAAAAGATATTTTGATATAAGCCTCTCAGATCATCTAAGAATGAGAATAATCCCACTGAACACAGTAAAATTACTTATGTACTGCAAACTGCAGCTGCATATAAATACTCTTCAAGTAAGGACCTACCTTGTTTAAAGCACAACAAAGTCCATAGGACTTTTACCAGCTTCATTAGGGTTCTGCGTAGGCCTTTTCTTCAAATTCTCTCTTGCTTACCTTTTAACTCTTACATGCTGCAAATGCATTATTTATTCTTAACTTCAGCAAGTTCAGCTACTGGAAGAATAAAATACTGATTTATACATATATATATATATATATATAATTTTTACAACTATAAAACTAAAGAAAAGGCACACTATAGATCCTAATGACACCAGATAAAGTAGAATTAAGTGGAAAGTTCAGAGACTTTAATGTGATGATTTTATTTAAATGCTCATTTACAAAAGAACTTTCTAGACATTAGATTCTTGAACTTGTTGAAAAAAAAAGAATTAATTAGTACCTTGAGACAGTATTTTTCATATTTCTTTTTCTCTTTTGAGTGTATTTTCCTGGTTTGCTGTAAAACAGAAAGCTGTTTTACAAATAGTTTCTGGAAGAATTACTAAGCAAAGCCAGATTGAGCAGGAGGTGTTGAGAAAGGCATATATTTTTTATTGATAGGAGGATGCAATGCTGAAAGAATAATAAGCAGTGTTTAGATAGCAGCACAAGAAGGTTTTCAACTGTTTAATAAAAACAGTTTGTTACTATACACATATAACAAGAAACAGAATGCTACTTTAGCTTTGTAGAATTTAATTTGCGTATCTTCTGAAAACAAGCAAATATAGCAGCTGTGTTTCTAATCTTCAACTTTATAAACTTTGCTCTCATCTAGTGAAACATTCGATTATGTTTTGGAAACTGGAGGTAAAGATGCAATTTCTTTACATGTTTAGCCATGGAATTATGAAGAAGATAACAACTGATGGTTTAAAAATACGTCTAGTACACTTCTTGTAAAGCCTAAGTGATGCATGTAATTACATTTTTTAGTTCCACATAATGTTTTCTAGTGTACAGGTATGCATATTACAGGTCTCTAGCTAGACATTCATTCGTGCCTATGTAATCTAAGGTTTTAAAAATACAATTAACAATCAAACAATATCAAGGTAATCAAATAATATAGATGTAATCTACTGTGGCAGAACTGAATGTAAAGCTCTATCCCAATAAGGCTCGTTGCAGTGGAGGGAGGCTTGTTCTTCTGTGGCACATGAGGAGGAGCGTGGGCAGAGCAACTATCTCTGCTAAAAAAGGGGTTGCTATTACTGCTGCTTCTACCCATTTTCCTAGTAAAGCCATGCCTGATGATCCTGTATAAACACATCAAGTTTTTACTCTAAAGATAGTGTGGTGAATCAGTCCAAATAAACAAATTCTCTACCACTCTATCATTTATGTTAAGTAAGTTTATTTACAGGTTAAACTACATACATCACTTTCTGGCAGAGGAGTTAAACATTTACCATTTTTCTGCTGTGGAACTGATTTCTCATATGAGTTTCTCTTAGATGGTTTGGGAATGCAGGAGGTTATGTATTGCCCTGGAGTTCAATAAGGTTTGGACAGTTTTACAGATGAGTGGCATGCTCAAGCATAATACAGACAGAACGCAGGCCACAGTACTCCCCAAAATCAAAGTCAGTTTGAAATCTTTTCCTTTCTTCCCATGTCTTATCAAGAAGAAACCTCCCATACTGTCCTCCAAAGTTGTAGAATTCTTCTACTCTGTTAAAATCCCCAGCCAACCACCTCCCACATGTTGCATGTACAGAGTGCTATTTTTCATGTGGGTGCAGTCAGTGTAAGACAGGAGAGAGGGTCCGTGCAAATCTCTGTTTAAGAAAAATAATAGTACAGTTAAAGCAGGTTATATATTTCTTTCTGCTAGAAGGGAAATTAAAAGTTGTCCATAGTTCATAGTAATTCACAGGATATGAATAGTTTATGAGAAGAATTGGTGAGCCAAACTGAAGTGTCGATCTATGAGACAGGATAACACCTGAAAAGGTAGAGCAGTAATGTTTGAGTTTTGTGAAATGATTAAACTAAGATAGCTTAATTTAGAGCAGCAGGAGCAACAGATGCTGTTGCCTGAGTTTATTTTCTTTTGTTTCCAGATGGGGTTAGAGAAATAAACACTGGAACATGGAAAGATCTGTAATGATGTCTTTCTAGTCCTTCAGCACAGCACAGCACAGCACTGCCCGCTACCTACCATGTGACTTTGGGTCTTGGAAACTTCTTTTCCTCAAACTAACATTGTTGTGGAATTCTTTTAAGGGCTTTTTCAGAGTAAAGTTTTAGTAGCCAATTTGCAATTTGCAGATCACTGAAAAAAAAAAATCTTCTCCAGCACTACAGAATGGCAGCAATACTCTGTGGACCACTGTAAATTATATTCTTTTGGGTTCTTTTTTTTTTTTAATAAACCATACAGTGCAATTGAAAGGACGTTCTTGATGATTCTGTTAGCTATGATAGACATTACTGAGACACTTCCAGCAAAGTTATTACTGCTTTGCAGAAGGGTTCCTTAGAAAAATAGGAAACACAAAAGTGTCAGGAAGTTATCATTTTGCAGTATGACATAGGCTTCAGATTAGAATGTGGTGTTGGGGGGTATGGTGTAGGGGAGAACTTTGGAGAGTGGGGTAGATGGTTGGACTCGATGATCACAGAATCGTAGTGGTTGGAAGGGATCTCAGAGATCATCGAGTTCAAACTCGATCCCAAGGGTTTTATCCAGCTGAAATGATTCTATGATTCTATGAATAAGGTTATAAATTATTTTTTTAATTATTGTTATTTGCATGCCTAAACTGGTAACTAAAATTAAATTTTGAAGGTCTAGTTCTCAGAAACTGCTTTTCAAATTCCTTTTTGAATGCAGATTCTTAATCTCCTCTAAGGGTTCTGGCACATTAGACATAGACATACAATGTTCTTCTGTAGTGTCATTCCACCATGGGGTTGACTTGGTGTCTTAAAAAAATTATCAAGTCCTAATTGTAGGTGTGTCCATTTGTCTCCACCTCACATTACAAAGGGAATGAAAGAAGTACCCAGAAAGAGCTCCAGCCATGATAGTCTAAGAGGGAAGCTCTGTGGACAATCAAGATTGAAGAAAAAGTTTTTTGTTGATTTAAAACAAACAAACCAAGAAATAAAAAAAAAAAAAAAGAAAAAAATGACAAACACATTAAAGCATTAATATTAAATCCTAGGAAAGCAATTACATGGATACTATTGCAAGTCTTTCAGTTGAGGATAGACCAAGGAGGGATTCAGTTATGGCTTCAGGTATTACCAAACCTAAAGCTGCCCAGAACAAGAGCGCTGCATTTGCCTATTCTGCCTGTATTAAATCCCCAGAAAATCAGAGCTGCTGTGGCTGAGAGATATATTGCAGTGTTTAGAGAAACCACCATTGATGGAGTCAGAACAGCTACCCTCTCTTAAGTCAGCCTTCCATCTCTGTCCTCCCTTCATCTAGGTGGGAACAGCAACTCCTTGTTTCCCTGCCTCACTATTCCAGATCCTCTCCTTCTCATGAGAACCCTGTTATTTGTCCACCTGCTTGTGGCAGACAACCCCAAAATTAAGTTTCATCTTGCCTTGCTGAGAAGCCAAGGGCATTTCATAGAATCATAGAATAGTTTGGGTTGGAAGGGACCTTAAAGATCATAGAGTTCCAACCCCCCTGCCATGGGCAGGGACACCTCCCACTAGAGCAGGTTGCTCAAAGCCCCATCCAGCCTGGCCTTGAACACCTCCTGTAGCATCCACAACTTCCCTGGGCAACCTGTTCCAGTGCCTCACCACCCTCACTGTAAAGAATTTCTTTCTAGTATCTAATCTAAATCTCCCCTCTTCCAATTTAAATCTGTTACCCCTTGTCCTGTCACTACACTTCCTGACAAAGGGTCCCTCTCCAGCTCTTCTATAGGCTCCCTTCAGATATTAAAAGGTTGCTATAAGGTTTCCTTGGAGCCTTCTCTTCTCCATGCTGAACAACCCCAGCTCACTCATCCTGTCTTCATAGGAGAGGTGGTCCATCCCTCTGATCATCTTCGTGGCTGGACATTTGGTTTAGTGTTCTTGAGTATTTACAAATAACATAGATTCATCTAGTGTCATATCTAAAATATATTTAATTAAGTTCTGAGTTGTTGATTTGTTGATTTCAGGTGACTGTTGATCACACTGACAGAGTACATAGGTCATTGTCAATCAGGGGCTCAAAACATTGGAAGAAGTCTAAGAATGACTGCAATTATGTAAAATCATGCATAACCAATAATAATGAAAAATAATTTGTCCCCTCACTCTGAATGTACAGACAGTAGTGGAAACAAAATGGAGAAACAGAACCATACATATTAATGAGACAGCACCATCTAATCAAAACCCATTGTCTTCTGCCAGCTCAATCAACAAATTATTATAGAGGATAATGTTACACTTAGGAACTCTAAATGTTTATAAACAATCTCAATTGCTATACTGCAGTAACTTTTCTTTGAAAGCAATCAGGTTTAATATTTTACCAGAACAGGAGAAGGAGAATTTTTTATAAGATCAAGCAACTGCATTGATAAAGACATTTATTTATGTTGAATAAAAATGCTTAATTTAAAATAAAACTATATGATTTTTCTGAGTTTCTCAATAGCATAAAAAACCAAACACCAAGTTGCCAATGTTAAAAGATCATTCAGAATGCAAGTCTTAAAAAACTAGTTGAGTTCCTAGGAATCTTAAAGACATTTCTGTAAACTGTACTAAAAGACTGTGAAATTGAATACATTTGTTTGCCCTCATTGAATACTCTAAATGCTTACAGGACTACTTTCAAATCATTATATAAATGCTAGTGTCATATCCAGCATTCATATTGGGGGCTTGTTAGTTCAGCACTTTAAAATATTCATTTTGTGAAGTTACCGTGTTGCTTTCCTCCTTCCACTGCCTTTAGTTACCAATGGATACTACATTTTTTAAATTTCTTTTATTTCCCACTGCCCTATGTTGTTTTCTTTTTCAAATTCTCATTATATTTTAAATTCTACGGTTATACACTGCCTTTAGGATTTTTGACAGATTATGTAGTTTT
Source organism: Scolopax mira (assembly GCA_004320125.1). NCBI lineage: Eukaryota > Metazoa > Chordata > Aves > Charadriiformes > Scolopacidae > Scolopax > Scolopax mira. The sequence goes on from BJBW01002883.1 coordinate 42,352, forward strand.
ATTTGAATTTGAATGTGTGAATACAGACACACGTACACAAAGTAATATGTATGTGTGTCTGTATATGTTAGAGATTTTACGTACATTTGCATCAATATATGACTATATTGTTCAAGTCAACCCGTCTGTAGAGCAAGCATCTTCAGTCCCCATGCATCCCTGTACATAGAGTATTTAACAAGTTAGAAATTCTTCTATGTGCACATATTTATGCATAAAAAACAACAAATTTTGTTCAACCTGAAGCACAAATATTTCACATCTGTGAAAATTCTGTTTTAAAATACTTGATACTAATTAGGCAATGTTGGTTTGGAGTTTTTGTAGAGTGATTTTGTTTTTGAAACATCATATGTTACCATATTTTTATTTTAATGAAGCCATTTACATATGCATGATGCCTAGCTCTATGTAAGAGGAAAGACAAGTAGATGTCAATAAGTATTGTAAACACTGAAATAGCAAAAAACATTTCTTAAAACAAGAGTTATAGGTCTTACAATGAGTTGTTAAGCTGACTTCTTAAGAAATAAAAAAGTCAAAAAGCACCCTAAAACTGTAATTGGCACATTATCAACCTTTGTATAAACAATCAAGGTGTGCCAGTCAGTTATTGGAAAAGCTATTCAAATTCAGTCAACATGTTCAACCTCTGTAGCCAGTGATGAAGCTCCCACTGGATTTACTGAAAAGAACAGTTGGGCTAACACAGACAGCTTGATCAAATTTCTCTGAAGTGTGTTTAGAAGCTACAAATATATCTTTATTAAAGGCAACCTAGTTTCAGGTGCAACATTTAAAAGGCATTAATATAGAAGGGGTTTTTCATCTCCAGTTCCTCTGAGCCTATAACTAATTGAAATAAATATCTCTAATTGTATATGGTTGTAGTCATTCCCAGGAAGACTAACCCATGCTTCTGTGTTCCCTTTGGCAACAGCCCTAAAAAAAGCTTATCACTGAGTGATGGCACTATGAAACCACCTTCACTTTCTTCTTCTTTATTGTTCTCTCCTCTTTTTTCCCTGGACCCACAAGACAAATTATTTAGTGAAAAGCAGAATTATTCAGAAGTGGTAAAGGCCTATCATATTTTTTAAACACTGAAGAGAGGTAGAGTGATATAAGCCTGGGAGTGACAGCTGTGGCTGCTGAAATTTGTTGCCAGCACTGGGAATGGCTTGCTCTGCATCTTGCCAACTTTTCTAGCCTATCTGTAAAATGGAACTAACATTTTTTGATGCCATAGACCTAAGCAGTTTGAAATACTTTGAAGATGCAAAGAGCTTTAATCGTGTTAAGTATCACATTTTAGCTACATAGACTAAAGAAGAGAGTTTGGAATTTTTTTATTTCTTTCCCCAGAGAGACCCTGTAATGCAAATTAAATCTGATTCTGGACCAACTATGTATCTGAAACCAGTGATGGATGGAAAAATCATGTTTTCAAAGGATATCCACATCTAAACAGAGAAAAATTAGCATATAGTTTCTTTGGAACCTGTCTTAAGGAATATGAATTTATTTATTATTATTATTATTATTTGTATCTTTTTTATTCTGCCTGATTCTCATTATTTTTTGTCCCAGTTACATGATTAACTCTTCACATGTACTCTTTATCTCCTCAAAGTTTATGAAATGTTAAAAGGTGGGGATGATATGAAATGGATCGTACAAAAAAATTTCCAGAAAGTTTTAAACAATGGTATACTAAGACCTAAATAGAACTGAAGCATTAAAATAGGAAGTATAACCCTTCTGTGATATCAGAAGAGAACTACTAGAGATCATCAAGTCTATATAACCATTTTTCGAGGTACCTCCATGAAAACTCACGATATTGAATAAAAAAAAAAACAACAAAAACACAAACGTGCAGAAAAGGAATTAAAATGGTAAAAATATGGTCCAGGAAGTATAAAAGTGTTTCTATGAAATCAGTAAGGACTTATCTTTCCAGTGCAATGGAAAACAGCACAGAAAGACTTACATTGATACAGATTGAGGTAGGTACAACAGCATCGTACAGCATCTAGCAGAAAAACAAGTTTAGACATCGGAAATGAAGTAGGACATAGGAGGAATGGTATCTTGTATCAAATTATTTCCAGATCATGGAAATTTCCTTTGCAAAAAAATATTGCTATTCTGCATCCTATTATGGAGCTTGTTTATCTTGCTCAGGCATTTTTGCACTCCATTGTATGGTGGAGAATGTCCCTAAAGGAGTTTGATTTCTATAAACAACAAAATGAAGACAGAGAAGGTGTCCCAGTTTGCCATGGCTGTATATTTTTGCTTTAATGCAAGCAATAAACCAAAGGTCTGAAAATCTGTATGAGGGAAGGCACACTTAAGCATATGTAGATGATCGTGTAAATGGGCCTGAAAGGTCTGAGTACTGCTTATTTTGGAATTACTATAATGGAGGAAATAGAAAGACACAAGGACGATAATCAAATAACCTCACAGTATCAAATTTAGTTTTCTAAATGCAATTATGAGTAATGGGTATTTGTAGGAGGCTTGTTAAGATAAGAGTGAAAATGTAGAACAACAATACATGCAAGTGCAATGACTGCACACTCAATACCATAATAAACTATTAATATAGATTTATTTCACGTTTCTGTGTGTAGTGAGGTATTTAACCAAATATACACATTGAAACTTCACCAAAAAAAAATAAGTTCTTCACCTCCTATGTAATTTGTGACTAAAGGTTACAGGAGAACAACTATTCATAGAATCATAAAATCACAGAATTTTCTAGGTTGGAAGAGATCTTTAAGATCATCTAGTTCCAACCATCAACCTATCTCTGATAAAAAACGATCATTAAACTATGTTCTCCAGCACCATGTCAACCCATCTTTTAAATACTTCCATGGATGGTGCCTCAGACACTTCCCTGGGCAGCTCATTCCAATGGGCTCCAGTAGATTCCAACCCCAGCTCCCTCAACCACTCTTGCTCTCCAGACCCCTCACCACCTTTGTTGCCCTTCTCTGGATTCATCACTTCTCAGCACCTGAAAACTAGGCAGAAGAGGTAAAATTATGCAGCATCATATTTCAGACAAAATGAAACATCTTTAAACTGAGAAACTCCTTGCCACGTGATTATGGATTTAAAAACTGAAACACATAAGTGGAAGGAGAGGCTATCAGTATTTACTAAACATCAAATAATTAATATCGTATCTGGCTCAGAAAATCACAACATCATTAGCAGCATTCTGGAATTCCATGCTCAATCTACAAAGAGAGTATAAGGAGACAGAAATTAATTTCTGAGGATATTGGAACCAAATACTAAGTCTGAAGAGGTTTGTCCTTAACAAAAGGTCTGCACGCACAGGGGTAACCAGTAACCCCAGCAGGAAGTTAACTCCAGTATATTGTGGACAGTCTAATCTTTATGTTTCTCTCCCTTATGAATTCCTTGATTGCCTTAAGAAAATTCACCAGCATTATCTAAAATGCCTCTTTTCCAGGCAGCCAGTTTGAAATAATCCACTGAGAGAGAGGTTTTCAATTTGTCACTTTTTTTTCCTGAACTTTGCCTTAGCTTCTGCATTCTTCTGGGAAGAAACTGAATTTATGTGACTTAGTTGCAGTACCAATCCATGAGATATGGCTAAAACACTGAAGAATCAAAGACTGATTTTAACAAGGGCAAGGAGCCTATTAGGAGTGAAGATCTAAGTGAAAGACAAAAGAATTTCTTCAAACTTATAAACAAAACACAACAAACAAAAAACCCCAATCTGCCCCAAAACCCCCAAACCACCCCAAAATCACCAAAACAACAAAAAAACCTCAAAAAAACCCAAACCCAAAAAAAAGGTGGAAAGTGGATTTGGATTTGAGATTTAAGATAAGATCTGAGCTCAATATGAGTAATTTTTTTTTTCCTGAAACAATTTACCACTGAAAATAGATGTGTAATTAATTGAAATGCCAGCAGACCTATAATTCTACAGTTAAAACTTGTATTGCCAATATATCATGGCTTTCCATTGAAAACAATTAAGTTAATTTTTCTGTGTTGCCAAATTGTAATTTACAGTACATCTGTAAATTTTCAGAGGTAAATAAGGATTGGTTATATCACAGCTAATTAGTAAAAGATAAATAATGAAAATTCCTATCTTGTTTCTGCTTTTTTTTTTCTCGAAAATAACTTGAAAATGCTGACATTGCTTCATGTCAAGAGTATGAGGTTTATGTGTTCAGAGGCTATCTGTATTTTCACCCTTGATCTGTACTCTTGTCTTCACAGCTGTCATAAATGTTCTGTAACACTTCACATTTTATGACACTAATTTCATCTAAAATGCTTGTGTAACTAATATGTAAGTATATTGTAAGCTTGTGCATAGCTAAATGAACTTCTAGAGAAATCGCAATGCTTCATTTATAATTTATGTAATTACACTCTGAGTGGTATTAGATCTAAGAAAATTTGCACATACTGTACAATCCCTGAACTTACCTAATGAGTACATATAACGTTAGAACTGATTCATAGTTCCTGCTGCTCAATGGCATAGAAATTATCCCATCAATCCACCTCAACATCTTATCAGTGAATAGCATATTTCTTATAGTCAGAAATACCAACTCAAGTATGTTACAGACTGTTTTACAACTGCATTTGTCATTTACTTCATGTGATTTTAAAGTAGATTTAAATATCAGAGTACTAGCAATCATCTGCCAATGTTCAGTAACAATATTTTGGAGTTTTCTAATCCTTGTACCATTTCCCCATGCACAAAAAGATATCCCATCTGCCTTGAGTACAATATAAAAGAGAGGGAACAAGTTGGCCTCCAGCAATCCCTTTTCTCCTCAGACTGCTGTTGGTGGGAGTGCATCTTCTTTGCACAAGAGAGGAAAAGAAATTATGATAAAGGCAGACACAAAAAAAAAAATAATAAAAAAAGAAAACGAAAAAACAACAAACTAAAACAAACCAAAAAGAAAATATTGCTCTTTCTGAAACAATAATCTCTGCAGGGATGAAAGAGGAGCTATCAGACTGCCCTCCATGAAAAATAAAACAAAGGCTACACCAAATATTCCTGTACATCTAGTGGGAGGTAATTGAATTAAAAATAGCCACCCTGAGGAGAAAATAGTTCCTCTGTCTGTAAACCAAAGGCTTCTGGCTACATGACACGATTTCAAGAACTACTTTGCCCCCCTCGGGCGATATTTTACAGCTGCACCTTCAAGTTCCAGAGTTTACCTGGAAGATACCAATAATGAGAATTGCGAGGGTCCTTTCCAGGAATTACAAATGAGAACTGGATTGGATAGAATTTATGGAAAGGCAGAGTTCAGGACTAGGGGCATACTTGAGATCTTGAAGACAAAAGGAAGGAGAGTGAGATGAGAAGCTACAGAGAAAGACAGTCTTAAAAGAAGACTTTTCAGCAGAAATATGTAGGAAGGCATTCAGCCTACCAGAAGGATTCAGAAAGGAAATAGGTTAGTAGAATATATAGGAAATGTAGGAAATGACAGAAGTGATTATGCCTAAAGTGTTACATGCAAGAATCAAAGTGAGGGGAAAAAAGACAAACTGTGTAGGAATATTGGTTAAAGTGATATCGTATACTACCATCCCTTTTTCCTGTTCAGATACATACTGGCTTAATGTTTTCCAGATGTATTTTCTCAAGATTTGGCACTTGCTGACTCTTGCAGTTTGTGAGGAAACAGACCTCAATTTGCAAGATCGTAAAACTTTTCTGTGCCTGGGTTTATGCACAATGCAGTTCTATCTGTCCCTCTTCCGTTGACACACAATCTGCTTTGCAGTTAGTAGATTGCTCTGCATTTTGCATTAATACTAGATAAAGTTCAAAAGAAAACAAACTTAATTCTAACAAATGAAAGTGTTAATGTCTCGATGATGAAATCAGAAATAAGTTCCCATGATGGAAAACAACAATAAAAAAGAACCATCAAAACCAAAACCAACCCTTGTTGGATAAAACTCAACATTAATAGTCATTGAAGTCATTCAGTACCTCACTTAACAGCATCTGGGTAATTTTTCAGTAATTCAGTAGGGCTGGATCATCTCTCTGTTCAATGTAGACTGCACTTTTTTTTTTCTTTTTTTCCATTTATTCTACTCCTTTCTTTACTCTTTTCTTGGTTTTTTATAATCCATTAGGAAGATAATTTGAGTAATGGAAATATCTTTCATAAATATGGCTTCAATAGCTAAAAGTTTTTCACTTTAAATACAAACAAAATCTTCAATGTGGGCTCTTAGGATTCACTAATTGCAAATAAAGTGATCTTTCTTCTCTTTGGGGAGATATTTCCAGACCATGAAATTGCTGCACTACTTTGCAGATGGTATCTCTTAGAAAGTTTACATTATCCACATACGTTATTAAAATAAGCCACAATCTCATTCCTATTTCTTCAAAGAGACCACACAAAACATAATGGATTAGCTGTCAGACTTGTTTCTTCTGCACTCCATTACGTTTTGTCATTTCAGGACCTTCGACATCATATGAGGGAGGTCACTCCTGAAGAAACAAGGGGAGCAGGACATTAAAACAGACCAATCCCAATCTGAACATTAGACAAGAATACTGACAAAGAGACACTCTGTGCTGCTTGGAAGTACCCTTAAACATCAGATCCCTGGTCCTTTGCATTGGTTAATTGTTATCTTGCTCCTGGGTATACTTTGCACTACTCAACTGCCTTTCTAGAAGACAAATCTATTAAAGGGAGCTAATCTACAGTGTGGATGCAAGTCAGTCTTCACTGCTTGGTTTCAGAGTCAAGGACCACCTGTCATTTAACCACATTGACAAAGTCAACAGAAGACTGAATGAAAAGAGGAACATTTTAAAAGATGTACAAGCTGGAACATAGGAAGTTCCACTCAAATATCAGGAAAACTTCTTTACAGTGAGGACGACAAAGAACTGGAATAGGCTGCCCAGGGAGGTGGTGGAGTCACCTTCTCTGAATATTTTCAGGACCCTCTTGGATGCAGTCCTGAGTAATGTGCTCTAGGCAAGTTACTCCCTGCTTTGGTGGGGGACTTGGACTTCCAACTTGAACAATTCTGTGCAAGGAGCACAAAAGGCAAATTAGAAGAAAATGTTCATAGTAGATTTGTTATAATAGCACTTTGAAAGCATTGTACTAGGTAAAGGTAAAAGTACAGAACAAAAAGATAAGCTTGGCCTGCACAAAGATTGTAATCAAATTTATAAGACAAGAGGCCAAACTAGGATGCTGTCAGAGAGCAGGGGAGGAAGAAACTAAATTCTGAGTTGATGCTCCCCAGTAGTACTGTTTTGTTAGGCTTGTTTGTTCGGTTTGTCATTGGAAAACAATAGACAGTACAAGTATTTTTTCAGGAACTTAAAAGGAAAGGAGGTATACAAAGAAGAAAAAGCAGTTAAAAGTAGAAAGGAAGTAACAAAAAAGAAGAATAAATAAGAGAAGAGATGACATTCATCCTCCTCAACTACATGTCATGGTTTAGGCACTGAGTATTTTTATATTCACCAAACCAGTTACAAAATCAAGGAGTACTTTTATCCTTAACTTAGGAATTTCTGCCCATATTCTTATTGTTATTTCATGTAACTTTTAGATTAATTCACCAGCTGTAAATTACTGAAGTTATTACCAGTAGGTTTCACTGAATGTTTTCTTATTTTTTATAGTTACTGAGTTGAAGAATAACTAATCTCAAAGAATGCAATAAATTTATCAGTATTTCCTAGAACAATTGTATATAATAAATTTTCTTACCTGAAGTTAAAATCTTTATGCTTGTTAGAAATAATTGTTACGTATCAAGGGAAAGATACCCATCAGATACTCTCAGTGAGATTCCAGAGTGTATTAGCTGATATTGAATATGCAGTCTTCAGAATGCCACTATAGTCAAATGAATAATGAGGAATCTATTTGCTGTGATTTCTGTTGCTATTAAACTTGGGGTTTGTTCTTTAAAGGAAGCTATATAATGTTGCTCTGATTTTTCTCATTTTTCATTATACTGTTCTGGTTTTTCTGATCTTCAGTGATAGGAAGAATGGAAGTTTCTATTGTCCCATCTGGAGGGTCATGAGTATACTAGAATAAGTACCATACGAAAGCTCTATGCATTGCATTATTTCATAGAAGATTCTTAACGGTGCTTGGAAAACAATCTCAACAACTTTTTTCAGTGACAAATGCAAACACTCATGTTTCAGTCCAGTACTCCTTAATCCAGTATTTTATCTCTAACAGTAACCAATGCTGTGGCATCCTGAGCATAAACAAGAAAATGAAAAAAAGAATGTTTCTACTTATCACATACAAGCAATTTCAATTACCAAATTACCAGAAAGTCCCATACCTGCACAGCCTGTGAGCTGAAGCTTAGAAATTATGTCCTCAAGATTGGACAATATTATTCACCCAGCTAAACAGATTGTAAAAATAAGTTTTAGAAATCAATTTTAATCTCCTTTTGCAGAACTATCCAGAGGTTTGTATTGCCTACTGTCCTCAAACACTCAGTGGGTACAGGAGTCATGTGGCCAAGTATAAGCAGCAATCCCATTTCAGATGCTCCACTGTATCATTATCCCCTACCAACTTCATCTCCAGGTCCGTCTACTCCGGCTTTCTGAAACTGATTCCCTCATGTTCAGACTGTGCTTCACAGGTCACCTGTCCCTGCTTCTACCTCTTGCACAGTTCCTTTTTATGTTTGAGTTCAGTCAGTATTTCCTTGCTCAGCCAGGTAGGTCTGCTACTGCTGGTCCTGCTCAAGAAGACTGAGCATTTTTCACCTTGGAGGAGGTGAAGCCTGAATATCAGCCAGTTCTCCTGGACCCCTTTTCTTTCCAGCGCTGTATCAGTTTATCATTGATGTAATACAGAAACTTCATGGATTGCTTGTGTCCTGCTGTTTTATTCTTCCAGCAGAAAATGGGCAGCCTGTATCACCTTAAGTTCTGAGTACACATTAGGTTCCAAACGTTTAGATATATGTAAAGTAGGCAAGATGAATCCACTTATTTGCCTGTTACAGGACAGTCTGTAATTCCATAAGATCCATGGAGCTGTTGTTAGTCCTATATTTTTATACAGGAAAACATAATAAATGGTACCACTGCAATTTGCCCTTTTCTGTCTTACAAGCCACGACCTTCCATGACTATGTCAGGAGGCATCACACTGTTGTTTCTTTCATTTTGAGCACATAAGTTCGAGAGTCACCAGGATTTTTTTCGTTCATTATCATGGGATGCAACTTTGTGTCACAGCTAACCTTAGTTCTACATGTATTTGCCAAAGACTATTGTTCATAACAAAAGTGCTTTTTTCCTTTCTATCTGAATTTCACTTAAAAAAAAAAAATCTACATGAGGGCAGTCTGTTTCCAGGGAGGTAATTCTAAACTTTGTGATCCTCTGAATCGATAAAAGCAGCAGCCTGAAGTTAGAAAGCTGTAAGATATTTATCTTCTGTATTCTTCAGTAAAGCGGCTGAGTGGAGAAACTCTTAGCATATTGATATTCGCTCCAAAAGCTGAAGTATATGCACTGTAATTGTTATTAATTGTTATTAATTTTTTCATTTCATGACTGTGTTATGAAAGGAGAATAAAGTACTGCCCAACTATAACAAATCCAACTCCAAATCTCAGGGTTAGGTTTGAAACATGAATCTGTTTCCCCAGGGCTGTAATTGTAGAAGTTGGATAGCACTGATGGAAATCATCCAACTTTGTCTCTCTTCCTCAGCTGGCCAGCAGCTCACTAGCAGCATAGTCCATAAGGATTTCTTAGTTTGCACATACTATCTGCACCACATGAATCAGTTCTTTATAGTGCTGCCCTCAGTGGACAAGTACTGCCAGTATCTACTAGTTCAGAAACTCAAGTCCATATCTGAAAAAAAAAAGGGAATTTAGGGAAGAAAGGGGAGTACTGATGATTCATAGTTGCTTGTGCTCTAAAATAAAGGGTAAAGGTAGAGGTAAGCCTGAGGTTATCATTGGTTTATTCCAGCTTTAGTCACTACTGTCTATCAATAACTAAGTATAGTCAGGCTAGTATTTCTATGTGCTCCAACTATAGTTCAGTGACTGAAAATTGCTGTATATAATAGATGTCTCTCTTTCCTACCAGTAAACACTAAGTTCTAATTCAAAGCAATTTCAGTGTTATCCAGCCCCATACGCAATAGGAATTGATGATCTGCTCTTTCACCTGTTTCTGTTCTTTGTGACAAATTGATCCGATAAACCAGAAAATTAAACCATGTCTGGAGGAGCCAGACTAAACTCCACAAAAAAAAAATAGAAAAACTAGGATAAATACTTATTTATATCAGACAAGAATTTTGATGAAACCTTAACTATAAATCAGTGACTAATCATACATGACAGTGTTCAGAATGACATACAATATACTGTTAAACACAGATGTGAAAAGGAGTCAGCACAAATTCAAGAATAAATAAAAGCAGGAGTTATAAACATGTAGAGACTGTGATTAACCTTTTAAATACATAACCTACCCTGAAATCTTCAACTGAATTAATGAGAACATACTGCTTCTCCAAATACTGAAGAAAAAAGTAATATCAATAATGACACAGTAGAAACTAGAAATCATATCAGTGATAACAAACAGCAAAAAGAGAAAACACTTGAGAACATCATATATACTGTAAATTGTCTACTTATAAATAATACTTATATATTCTAGCAAAAGAATGCTAGAATAGAATGTTAGAATTTGCAAAACCTCAATATGGAACTGTTTCTGTATTGTCAAAACATAGAATTTTCCACACTGAACTGAGGTACTAATATCCCAGAAGAGACACAAAATTCCTGAAAAGAGTGAAAAATGCAGTACCTAGCTGGTTATCAAGGAGGAAAATATCTCCTGTTTCACAAAAGATACCATTTTATGTCTTGAAGAATCATGCTGTATTGCTCTTCTCTTTCAGAAGTCATTGGGACTAAAGAAATAAGTGACTCCTTTTAAAATTATTTCATTCCCCTGAAAGACACGAAGTAAGTGTTTAATTCTACAGTATTCTTCACTTAGGAAATTCCATTGATCTCAGAACTCTACTCTGGATATACACAAGAATTGTAACTTTTATCCATTTTTTCCCCAGGCTTGGGGAATCTTGAGGCTTGCCCAAATAAAAATGTCATATATCTTTTCTATCAGGCTACAGAATACAAAAATTACTGCCTCAGAGTCTGAGCTTTGTCTGTATTCATTTCTACTGTATGCAAGAATTACAATGAGTTTGCATTGAATTTGGATTTCACTGATTTAGGAAGAAAGATTAAAAGTCTTCACTTCAGTGAAGCCCTGAGTTACACTGCAGTAATTTCTTTTTTAAACGACGTGCTGCGATTACTGTGCATCATAGCTGTAGCACTGGAAAGCTAGTTATGTTTTGATTGTGCTTACTGCTCATATGTCTTTAGCTCACAGACAGTTATTATACTCATGGTATCAGGGACTTTTAAAACAAAGTAAAAAGATGAGCCTTCAAAGGATTCTAAAGAAAAAGGAAATGTCTGCTTGATTATATTATGTTCCCTTAGGCCTTTATCCAAAGTCCACTGAAATCAACAGATTGACTCCCATATCCTTCAGAAGGCCCTTACTTTCTCTCTGTTCCTATGCTAGATGAGCAACCATTTTAAAATGGTGAAATAAGGGCAAGTAGGGTGGGTAGAACATTCCTGTTCTTTGTGAGGAATACAGGCAAACAGGAGCTTCAGAGTATGTAATATCAAATGTAACTAAATAAAAAAAAAAAAATCACAGAATGCGGTAACACAGCTCTCGTCCTTGGGAGAAAACAAAGTTATAGGTGTAAAGTGGTTGTTACTCAAAAGATCTAATCATCCTCAGTGCTCTTCTAGCATACTTGCCACAGTTGAATTGACACAAATGGGCACGTTACGGGTTTTAATCCTTCCTTCTGAGTAATCTGAAGTAAAAGCACTTATCTAAGTAAAGAAATTTCCTGCACTGGCATGTTGAAAAAGTTCAACTTCATCATCTCCTCAAAAAAAGTAGAGATTTAGGTGTATTTTGCAAAGACGGTTTCTCTTACTATACCTATCTTGAAATCAAAATGCAAGGGGAAAAAACCCAAAATGGTCTTTTGTTCTTTGTTCACAGCAAGAGAAACATTTTTCTCCAATCACCTACTGATTGAGATTCTGAAAGAAAAAAAAAAAAAAAAGAAATCTATAGCCAATAAGAGTATTACTAGCATTATAATTTGGCAATATAAGCTTTATGTCAATCAGTCACTCTCTGCTACTTCATTTGAACATGTCTGTTGGGAAAGGCTTTGATCCACCTTAGCACCTGAAGTTGAGAGAAGTATCAAAGTCACTCTACCACAGAGATAAAAGTGAACATTCATCTGTAACATAACAAATAGAAATAGATGAGCACAGAAAACAAGACACACAGCTAAGTGCTTTCCTGTATCTAGTATACATAAGCCAACTAACTGGTTGCATTATGTTCAACAGGAAAAAAAAGGGAGTCTTTGTACTATAATAGCTCTTTGCAGGTTCAGAACTAAGATGACAGCTGGAGGAAGCAGAGTTCTATTTTTTATTCTGAAGAGTGTAGAACAACAAGGGAGATGATAACAGCACTCTATTAGTTTCTGTTCTGAAAGTATTAGTCTTGCTCTTAAGTTAATATGGGAAATATGGTTCATGGCAGTGTATTCCAATATGCTATATAGCCATTACTTACTGCAGTTGATATTGCAAAAGCTATTGTAATGAAGGGGCTGAATTGCTTTTCCTGCACACGTGATCTTTGTTTTTGACAAGGTCAGGAAGAAATAAGAGCATTTATGTGACTCACAAACTAAAAATATGTTAGCAAAAATTCTGAAAATATTATTTCTGTTCGAGTAAATGTCAATTTTCCTACCAAATGGAAAATATGGTTACAGATAATAAGATAACAATGAGTCTTCAGATACTGTCGACAACATCTTATGGTTGTACCTGGTCTCTCCCACATACAAAATTGGCTATGCAAATATGTGCCCTGAGAATCATGATGCTCCTGTGTTAGAATATGATGTACATTAAAGACACAATTCTGCTTCAGATTCTGCCGTGATGCCAGGCACTCCAAACAAAGGTTATGAAAAAGTTATGAAAACTTAAATATTTTCTCAGTTCTTCAAACAAATATTGGTATGGCTCACAAGACAACTGGCCAGCAACATCTCAGGAAAACAGTAGTGTCAGGAGAATCTATGGAGCCATAAGCTATTTTGTGTCGGCACGGACCAGAGAACATGTTAAGCCCTTGTAGATGATTATAAAGACAAGACTGACCAAAACATTACACCTCTCACTGAAACTGCTAAGAAATATACATATTTATAAGACAGACTGCAGACACTGCTTCTGTTCCAACCTCATAGTAAACAGGATGTGCTTTACGCGGAAATAGTAACTGCCTTGCTCCAAATGCGGGAAATGTTCACTTGGCATATTAATCTTTTAAAAATTCAGTTAGCATATTTCTTGTGATGTGTCAGGATCAGGTTGGAATGGCCAGCAGAGCATACAAATGTAAAAACCACAAATATCCAGGATCATTTTTGAACTGAATGCCATGAAAGTAACTTGTTCATATTCCTATACTTGCTGTAGAATGTAATGCCGACATTAAAATTCAATAGCATATGTGAAGTTAAAAAGAGTTTTTTCCAACCTACTTGATAAGGAAATCACTGAGTTTTGGGATAGCTTTAAACAAAATGAAGAGGCTTTCTGGCTTAACCTGTAAATTTCTTGCACAGTAAAATGGGAAAACAATCATTGTCTCCTGTAGAGTTCTACTCTGGCAAAAATATTCCAAAATTAGGAGCTCCAACTATTTATCTGAAACAGAAAATAATTAAACCTTACTCTTCAGAAGAAGGATCTTCCCCATCATCTTCAGCATCTTCCTACCCAATCCTTACTTAATACATTTTATCTCCATTGTAGAACAGATCAGTTTTTCTGTGCTGAACTCTGAGAGCTGTGGACTTTAGGGCATGATTTCCAACTGTTAATCATAGATAAGGTCCCATGCCAGAAAGAAATAAAAGGGTGAACTGAACAGACAGAAAGCAGTAATAGTAATCACAGAATCATTCAGTGGTTGAGGTCTCTCAGCCTGACCTTTCCTGTTCAGAGCACAGTCAGCTAAAACAGATGATTCGGGACTCTTTGAGTCCAGTTTTTAGTATCTCCAAGGGTGGAGACTCTGCAGTCTCCCTGCGAATCCTGTTCCAGTGTTTCACCACTCTCACAGTAAAGTATTTTTTCTTGTGTTCCTGTATTTCAATTTATGCCTCTGCCTCTTATTTTTTGAATGGTCACCACTAAGAGTTTGTTTCCATCTTCTTTGTTTCTCCCCCTGCCCCAAATCAGGTATTTATGCACATCAATAAGAACCTCTTGAGCCTTCTTTTCTCCAGGCTGAACTGTCGCAGCGACCTCAGCCTCTCCTTGAATGTCAGAGGTTCCAGTCCCTTCATCATCTTTCTGACCCTTTGACAGTGTGCGTCTGTCTCTCTTGTTCTGGGGAGTCCAGAACTGGATGCAACATTGCAAATGTTTCTCACCAGTGCTCAGAAAAGGGAAAGGATCACCACTGTCCACCTGTTGGAAATGTTCTTCCGTTGTAGCCTAGGAAACTGTTGACCTCCTTTGCTGCAAGGTCACACTAGTGGCTAATGGACAACTTGCTGGCCCTGGACCCTAGGTATTTCTTTGCAAAAATTGCTTCCCAGACAGTTGGTCCTCAGCCTTGGTATATGGCATTGTTTCTACACAGGTTCAGGATTCTTGGCATTTCTCTTTGTTGAACTTAATGAGATTCTTGTTTTCTCATTTCTCCAGCATGTCAATGTCCCTCTGGATGGCAGCAAAATCATCAGTCATATCAACCAATATTCCCAATTTTGTAATGTGATCTGCCTTGCACACAGAGATTCTTTATCCTTTTCTGGATAGAGGAAGTATTCCTGTAGAAAACCTGAAAAACATTGCTACTTAATCAAGAGATATAGAGGCTTCTTTCATTTGCTTATGAGATAAGGAAGACCTTTGTCTTCAGATACAAAATATTTTTGTTGGAATAGCTGGAGTACCTATTCCCTGTCTCTGCTGGGATGAATTAAAACATGACTTGTACCCTGATCTCAGGATACTTTCCAAAACCTTTTGGGTAAATACTCCATCATAATCTTCAGTAACTGAGATTAACTGCCACATACTCCACAGATTTCAAGCTACTCTTCTATGAGCATGCATACCATTTCCGAGACAGGATTATATATGCTATTCAAGCTCTTAAATTGCTGCATCATATCACCCAGACATAGGCTGAAGGAGTGATTTTTATAAAGACTGTACTCAGTGAATATTCAGTTCCTAAACCGGAAAAAACTTATGCTAAAGAAACTTTATTGGAAAAGAAATGTACATTCCACTTTGTCAAGTTAAAATACTGCATATCAGTATTTATTGTCTCTAAAGAGGACAGAATCTACCTAACATCTAGAGCTAGGTGGTGTTCTTTGATTGAATAGCATTCAGTTTTGTTGCATTGCGCTAGTGCAAATATCCTAAAAGACATTTATATCTGCAGTTTTAATTAAAATTTCAACTCCATCCTGAAATCCTTATAGCCATTTCTTGCAATTCATGGAGTTTTTACCTTCAATAGCTCTCGGAGTTTCAGTTTTCTACTCAGTCTTTAAATTTTTTTTTTCCATTTCCATTTTTTTTCCATATTCATTTTTATTTCAGTCAGTACAAGTAGATTGACAAACCTATGTATGATATCAGAGAATCATGAAATCATGGAATACAATAGTTTGTGTTGGAAGGGACATTCAAAGGTCACTTAGTCCCCCATGTCCGATTGAGCTCTAAGATGCCAAGGCCAGGCCCATTAACAATGGTGGTAGTGCCTCTTGAATATAATTAGTAGTTAGGGGAAAAAGACTGTGCAACAGTAACTGCAACAAGAGAGAGAAGTGAGAATATGTGAAAAAAACAACTCTGCAGACACCAAGGTCATTGAACAAGGAGAAGGAGGAGGTGCTCCAGGTGCCGGAGCAGACATTCCCCTGCAGCCCTTAATGAAGACCATAGTGAGGCAAGTTGTTCCCTTGCAGCCAATGGAGGTTAACAGTGGAGCATAGATCCATCTGCAGTCCATGGAGGATCCCATGCAGGAGCAGGTAGATGCCCAAAGGAGGCTGTGATCCTGTGCAGAGGCCACACTGGAGCAGGCTACTGGCAGGACTTGTAACCCCTGGGGGAACCAACACCGGAGCATTCTGTTCCTGAAGGACTCTACCCTCTGGAAAGGGCCCATGCTGCTGCAGGGGAAGATGGGAAGGATGTGAGGACTGTTCCCCGTGGGGAGGAAGGAGTGGCAGAGGCAATCTGATTAAATGACCACAACCCCCATTCTCTGTCCTCCTGTGCCACCTGGGGGTGTGACACTTCAAGAGTGAAGTTGAGCCCAAGAAGAAGGGAGGGGGTGGGGGGGAGGTGTTTTACAATTTAGTTTTTAATTTCTAATTATCCGGCTCTGATTTGATTTGTAATAAATGAAACTATTTTCCTTATGTTAAGTCTGTTTTGCCTGTTACAGTAATTGACGAGTGATCTCCCTGTCCTTATTTCAACCCATGAGACTTTTGTTGTATTTTCTCTCCCCTTTCCAGCTCGGGGTGGGGATAAAGCAGCTTTGGTGGGCACCTGGCATCCAGTCAAGGTCAACCAACCACATTCCTTTAAATGTTGGCCTAACTTTTAAATATTAGTTATCTACACTAACCTAGTAAAAATCACTGAATGTTCAAATAGACCCTCTTTTGTTTCATTTTGTGCTCATTTCCTTTGGTCCTATCACAGGGCACCACTGAAAAGAGCCTGGCTCCATCCTTTTCAGATTCCCTTTGTACAGATATTTACATACAATACAAGATCTCCCTGAGTCTTGTTTTCTCCAGGCTGAACAGTCCCAGCTCCCTCAGCCTCTCCTCATATAACAGACACTTCATCATCCTTTTGTCACTTTGCTGGACTCTCACCAGTTGCTCCAAATCGCTGCAGAACCAAGAACTAGACACAGCACTCCAAGTGTGGTTTTACCAGTGCTTAGTGGAGGGGAAGGATCATCTCCCTCAACCAGCTGGCAACACTCCTCCTAACACAGCCCAAGATGCCATTAGCTTTCTCTGTGGCAAGGACACATTACTTGCTCATGTTCAAGTTGTCCAGCAGGACTCCCAGGTTCTTTTCTGCCAAGCTGCTTTACAGATGAATGACCACAGCACATATTGGTGCCTGGAGCTGTTCCTCCCTAGGTTCAAGACTTTGCACTTCCCTTTCTTGAACTTTGTGAGGTTCCTGTCAGGCCATTTTGAGTCATCAAACTTTCTTCTGCAGAAATTGGAGAGAAACTACTACTACCAGAGAGATCTGGGAGTATATTCAAGATGATAGGCATCATCTTTTGTAAGTATTACTCTCTTTCCATCCACTGACATAAGGGATCTATGTATAGCAGTATATAAAACCAGTCAGAAAACTACAGCCTAAGTTGCCTATTCATATCCATAATAAAGGGACTATAAAGGAAACATGTGAGGCAAGTTCAGATACAAGCATTACACTATACCACCTTTTGCCAGACACTACATTTGGCCAGTTGATCCATCCTACCACAGATGAATTCCTCATTGAATGTGACCTAGGAATATCTCTGGGACATCACTTGTGATGTTATTGGCTGTCTAATGAAACAGTATTGAGATTCACAGTGTCATGGAGCGTAAAGAGTGGGGCTGCTCCCTGAAGTAGAATGAGCCATGAGCCCAGCATGATCCCACCACAGGCAATGATCCCACTAATGGGGCACAGTCCCAATGGGTTTGAGAAAGAGCAAAAGTGGTAATAGCAGGGACATTGGTAGCCCTTAACAGAATGTGATGCGCCAAGACCAGTCATTCCATCAGAAGCAAGAGGAGACTAGATCAGAGGCAGATCTGAGGGCAAGGCTACAGTGTACATCCAAAGGGTCCATCCAGAAAGCACATCTTGAGACAGATACACCTACACCATACTTCATTCAGTGAATGAAGTCCCAGCCTTGAACTGAAGTGGCGCTCCTGGGCACAGGGACAAAGAGTGTTGGGAGGGTCTCAGGTAAGGTTGCTTAAGGCCGTTATGGCTTGACACAAAGTAGGGGAAAAAAATGAAAATTACCATATCATCAAGTGTTTCAGAATTTTTACCAAGCGTAGAATTAATTCATAATGTTCATAATTGCACTGGTTTGGGGGTAAAAATGCACTTGTCATACTATACAAATTGGAAAAAAAACCCTACTATTTTCTTTTTCCAGACCAAACAAAATCTGGATTTGATTTCTTAACTCTGAAATCCATTTTCCTGAATTACCTAAGTAGAGATAGAAAAAGAATCCAATGTATCAGATAATTTTTTCATGTGACAGGTTTAATTAACTAACACAAATATTCTAATTTATTAGCACTTTTAATAATGTGACCTTCAACTGTTCCTCAGGGAAAAACAAACACTATAGACAAAGACATTTGTTCTAAAATGACAGTCACTAGTGAAACATTCTCTGTTGTGGATGTACATACACTGTATTTCTAAAAGAACCATATAATGTTTTTATTTAGGAAACTTTTATGCACAACACATTATTCTTGTACTGCAACTAACAAAAAAATGTATTTGACATTTGTAATACTATTGCATTACGAAGGGGGGTAAATAAGGTAGTAGACTGAGCTTCATATTCATATATGATGAAAAACAGCAGTACTTTGAACTTACATGTTATGTTTCATTCTTAAGTTGTCAAAATTATTTATAATAAACCCCAAATGTATATTCTTATTTTATAGATGGCAATCCAAGGATATCTGATGAAGAAAGACAGAAGATCCTGCAGCTGTTCATGGGAAATGTAATTTCACTATAACAAGTCTGTATGATTTACAAAGTGAGAGCAGAAGATAGCTGTTATGCTAACCTCCAGCAAGTCCTAGCTGGAATATAACAACAGAAAAGTGCTATTTTTTTCCAGTCATGGGTGTTTCAGGTCCTCAGAGGTGAAACTTGTAGATATATTATAGTTCCAAAATATAATACTGGTTGTATTGCATGACAACATAAAGTTCATGTCTTTTTTACTAAAGGAAAAGTTGAAACAGACAATTTTCATATTTTATTTTTAATGGTCAGTTAATAAGAAACATTAAAGGAAATCAAGTTCAATTCATACAGCATTTAATTCTTCATTCCTGTTAAATAGTTTACAGTATTTAGAGTAAGATAACCACATTTACAGACTCTTGGGAAGGAAATCAGGTCATGAGCACAAAGGTGATATGTTTCTTCAGGGCTTTTCTGCACAGTGGTACATATTCAGTGAAAAGACAGACCACCGGAAGCTCAGGACACTTCTTAGCAAAGAAGTATATAAACACACACAGTAATCCTGTCATAGAAGTACAGTTGTCAGCTAACCACTATCATACATTAGCCAGGGCAAAAGAAAAGATCTTGAAAGTATGGAGAAAGTTAAGGACCACATGTACAGCTATACTAAGATCTTGGACACTCTCTCTTGGTTTCTTTTCTCCAGACTTAGAAATGTGTTTTGAGGAATGGCTGTGAAAGTAGTTTTAACATAGTTCCAGCTCCTCCTTCCACAGTTATGGCCCCTGGAAGCTCATCCATTCCTTCTCTAAAAAGAGAGAATATTGTTGATGAATACCTTGCATTCTGGGAATGATATCAGGTATCAGAAATGTTGCCTACTCAACAGGAAGCACCACTAAGCACTCTACTGTATCAAATAATCCACCTATCTGTAGCATTTTTTCCAAGGACAAACAGTGCCAGCAGTTGGAGCTAGTTTAAATAGTCAGGTGAACTGGTGTTTAGAGATAAAATGACACACAATATATGCTTTGAGTTGTTTACTCTTAAGATTACACTCTCAAAAAGTCATAGTATAACTAAAAGAGCTAAGTTATATATGTACATAGCTGGACTTCATCCAGAAAATTACTACCACCAAATTCAATAAGTCAAACAGCGAGTCAGTAAACCAAATGATACAAGAAGGAACCATAGCACCCAGAAAAGGGGACAGATAACTAAGGCAGCCAGTAGTGAATTCATTCTCTTTCCCCAGACTTTAATTTACTGGTTTGGTTTTCTATAAAAAATTATATTTGAAATATTGCCCATTTTGATTTAATTTTGTATAGCAAGCAGAAACCTTATTTCATTGTGAAAGTGGTAAGGTTTCTCTAGTTTCTCTAGACATAATCACTAGACCTAGATAAGGGGATTTGGATTATCATGTGCATAGTTTATCAGAATGTTTTTAGATTTAGTGTGAAATATACTGTGGATATCATTCATTGTAGTTTCAATTATTTTGACAGATAACTCATATTCCATTTGTATTAAGAAAGAGTCAAGTTTATATTAATAAATAGTCTAACATACAGGTTTGAAATGAATCATGGAATCATGCAATTGTTGGAGTTGGAAGAGACCTCTAGAGATCATCTAGAACAACTCCCCTGCTAAAGCAGGAACGCCTAGAGCACATCACTCAGGACTGCATCCAGGTGGGTCCTGAAGATCTCCAGAGAAGGGGACTCTACCACCTCCCTGGGCAGCCTGTTCCAGTGCTTTGTCACCCTCACCCTAAAGAAGTTTTTCCTCATATTAGGATGAAACTTCCTGTGTTCCAGCTTGAGCCCATTGCCCCTTGTCCTATCGCTGGAAACCACTGAAAAGAGTACGGCTCCAACATCCTTTAACCCACTCTTTAGATACTTATAAATAAGGTCTCCTCTCAGCCTTCGCTTGTCCAGGCTAAAACGTCACAGCTCTCTCAGCCTTTCCTCATAACGGAGTACTCCAATCCTTGAATCATCTTTGTTGCCCTTCGCTGGACTCTCTCCAGTAGCTCTCTGTCCCTCTTGAACTAGGGGGCCCAGAACTGGATGCAGTATTCCAGTTGTGGCCTCACCAGTGTAGCGAGGGAGAATGACCTCCCTCAACCTACTGGTCACACTCTTTTCTATGCAGCCCAGGATCCCATTGGCCCCCATGGTAACAAAGGTACACTGCTGGTGCATGGAAAGTGCGCTATCTACCAGGACTCCCAGATCCTCCTCAGTATTGCTTCCCAGAAGATACATCCCTGACCCGTACTGGTGCCTGCAGTTCTTCCTCCCCAGGTGCAGGACCCTACATTTGTCCTTGTTGAACCTCATTAAGTTCTTCTCTCCAGCCTGTTCAGGTCACGCTGGATGGCGGCACAGCACTCTGGAGTGTCAGCCACCCCTCCTAATCTGGTATCATCAGCAAACTCGATGAGGATACACTCTGTCACCTCACCCAGGTCATTGATGAATATATTGAATAGGAATGGGCCAAGTATTGACCCCTGAGGGACACCACTGATTACAGGACTCCAACTTGACCCTGCTCCATTAATTAGAACCTTCTGAGTCCCGTCACACAACCAGGACTCAATCCATCTCACTGCCCACTCATTTATCCCACACTTCCTTAATTTTCTAATGAGGATGATATGGGACATTATTTTCCCCGGGACAGTCGTGAGACTAATTGGTCTGTAGTTCCTTGGGTCCTCCTTTTTGCCATTTTTGTGGACTGGCATATTTACCTTCCTCCAGTCCTCAGGCACTTCTTTTGTTCTCCAAGATATCTCAAAAATGATGGAGAGTGGCTTAGCAATAACATCCGCCAGTTCTCTCAACACTCATGGGTGCATCCCATCAGGGCCCATGGAGTTATGGATGTCTAGTATGGTCTAGTCTCTAACCCAGTTCTCCCCAACAGAGGGAGAACTCCAAACCTTCTCCATTGTCTCCAGGGTCTGGGATTCATGAGGGGCAACTTTGGCAGTGAAGACTGAAGCAAAGTAAGCAT
This sequence comes from Scolopax mira, assembly GCA_004320125.1. Taxonomy (NCBI): domain Eukaryota; kingdom Metazoa; phylum Chordata; class Aves; order Charadriiformes; family Scolopacidae; genus Scolopax; species Scolopax mira. The sequence goes on from BJBW01002883.1 coordinate 64,462, forward strand.
TCAGAAACTCCACCTTCTCTGTGTCTTCCACTACCAAGGCACCCACCTCATTCATTAGCTGGCCCACATTTTCCCTAGCCTTCCTTTTTTTATTGATATATTGAAAAAGGCTCTTCTTATTATCTCTAGCTGTTGTTGCCAAGTTAAGTTCTCCTTGGACTTTTGCCCTTTTTGTCTGATCTGTTTGAAGTAGGCAGCACTGGGATCCTTGTGTATTGTGTGCTATTCACAAAAACCTCATGCAAAGGCTAAAGAATGCAGTTCAAATTTATTGTGTTCTTTTCACCTTGGATAAGCATCCAGATGCCTATCTGGGATTTATTCAGGCCTGTCTGATAAATAAATAGCCAGAGAATCTTAAAAGAATGTGTATGCTTATATGATTTCCAGTACATCCTATTTTCAATTAATTTCATAAAAAAATAATTAAAAAATAGTTGTTATGCTATAAGGTCAGACATGAGATTAACCCTATCATCGCACGTGTATCATGAAAATATTTTACTTCCATTTTGCAAAAAGGTTGAGAGTTTTGCCTACATACAAACAAGTATGTAACAGAGAAGTGAGAAGTGTATGCACATAGCATTTCTCAGTTTTTATTAACAATTGGAAACAAGACCTGCCAAAGTGTATCTGTCTATAATAAATCTTGCATTTTTCTTTTCCTTAGATTAATTCCTAAAGCTATTTTAATCTTTGATTTTGTCTTTTATAAAATGTAATGTATACTTTTAAAAAGTGAAAATATTGTGGCTATTGTAAATACTTTTTGAGCAATAGATGGTATGGAGAGATGTTGAATACCACAAAACTTTCTCTTACAACCTTTCAGGCAGAATCCACATGCCTAATTCTGGTGAAGTCACTTTTATTTATGCGGTACCTACAATTGTGGGATAGCCATGCTGAAGTCCTAAATAATCATTCTGACCTACAGATGACAAGGAGATTTTGTCACTATCTTCATCATTGGAACTTCAGTCTTTCTTTTCTGAAACAGTATACTTTACTTGTCTAGACCTGTGGCAGTTTAAGACAATGTTACCTTTACAGATGTTTGCTCACAAGGTTACAGCTGGCACAGCAGAGTCCACAGAGGAAACCGGTGCTTCCGTCTTGGTCAGTTCCCTGTGATGCCTGATTATTATTTTGATCCGAGACAACAGATCTCCACTAACAGATGCTAATATTAAGGTGAAAGTTTGCTGAGTCTTTAGGAGGACAGAATCTGGCATCAAAAGATTCATAACAGATGGTACGGGAAAATAATAACTTAAACCAACAGAGTTTCACCGATGAAGCATTAAGGTCTAGAAAAAACACCTTTTTATTAAGCAAAATAAGTTGCAGAACTTAGTCAAGCTTTCCTGGATTTTCCAGTTTAGTTCAGTCAGAGTTTTGTTTTGTTTTGTTTTCCCCAGTATTTACCCAAACCTCTACAGGAATTTTTACCTTTCCTAAATTTCAAGAAGAATGGAAAAGAATGTTAAGTAACATAAACTACTTCAACAAAACTTTCCCTGAATTTATGAACCAGATTTTCTTCTCTTCTCTTTGCAAATTCCGTTCAAATCTTCACAGTTACTTGTATTTTTGCCTTGCAAATATGAAAGCAATTACATTAAACCCCATAAATTTTCATACATTTTACATATCCATTGCTCTTGACCATTAACATAATAAAAAGAACAAGAAAACATCTTAAGGATATTTATTATGTTTTAGCATCAAGGCTAGGTAGATTTGCATACATCTAGGTTAAAGTCTTTGCTGATTATGCAGATATTTTCTATAGATTTCTCCTAGCCCTTACCTTATATTATGCACATTACATCTCTAGAGAATTTAAGGCCTGGTTAATGTTTTAATAGATTTATCCAAACCAGGTCAAATTATAATGAGTCTAAATAAAATGATTCGTTGACTATTCCTAGTAAAAGTACCAGTAAAAATAATCCTGTAAAAAGAAAAAAAAAAAAAAGAGTTCTGAAGCAAAGATATAAATCCATGGGGCATTCAGAGATACTCCCCAAGACATGGGATTCTTAGTTCTGATAAGCACATCAGAGGTGATTAGCAATCCAAGCATGATACCATCACAGAACAACATTTTCAGTGGTTCTGATACTAAAGTCAGTGATTCTGACTGGCAATGGCCAGTCATCAGAAGGCAATCCTGACATTATTTGTGATAGAAACAGAGAATGAAGAGGACACTTCATTCAGCATACTTTATAGCTTTTTTGGTGTTTTTGTTTTTTTTTCCCCACTGATGATCTTCAACATAAAAAAATAATAATACCTAATTTGACACTGAACAAAATATACCAAGTGTACTGAAAAACAACCAACACACACACACACAAAAGCCAAACCTTTGAATTTCTTTGATGAGATTTCACTCCCTCTTCATTTCTCATTTTCCAGGACTCGTGTACTGAATCTGGTTGGGTTAAAATTAATTTTCTTCATAGCAGCCCAGACAATGCTGGTTTGGGTTTGTGACTTAAATAGTGTTGTTAACTCACCAGTGATTTGGCTATTGCTGAGCAGTAGTTGCACAGTATCAAGGCTTTCTCTCATTCCCACTCTGCCCCTGCAAGAATCTGTGAGGGGACACAACCTGGACAGCTGACACAAATTGACCAAAGGAATTTTCTATGCCATATAGCCTCATGCTCAGCAATAAAAACTGAGGAGAGGTTTTTTTAGGTGATATGAGTAATTTCTCAGAGATTGAATGAGCTTTCGTGCACTCATGGGAGATGGTGAGTGACCACTTTTGCATCACTTTTTTTTCCCCCTTCCTTCCTCTTTCCTTTGCTTATTAAGCTGCCTTTATCTCAACCCATAAGTTTTCTCACTTTTGCTCTTCCTATTCTCTTCCTCATCCTGCTGGGATTAGGGAGGGAATAGACAGCTGTGTGGTGCCTAGCTGCTGGCCAGGGTCAAACCACCACAACTGGCATTAGGGGTCTTTAAATTGTCTTTACATCAAAGAAGGCATTTCTTACTATCTTAGTTCCTCCACATCCTGTGCATTGGTCTGTGCTCAGTGGTTCTTTCCTTTCCAACTTCCAGCCTTATCATCAGTTTTTATCCTGAGTGCATGCTGAAATTTGATACTAAATTCAACACACCCAGTAAATCTGAGTTCTGGCAAAGCTGTCAGGAAGCAGAGATTATGAGGATGAATCTAATCTTATTCTACTGCCATAGTCCAAGAATATCTTACAAAACTCATACATGTGTGATTTTCTGAGTGAAGTACCATTGTTGTACAGCCAGCAACTTAAGAGAAGAGGCATCAACAACCAGGACAAAATACCTCAGACAAAAATATTATACACAATTTATATGATAACAAACATAAAGGACAGTTTAGGCTTTCACTTGAGACAAATTTTATCTTTCATTTAAAGAAGTACTACAGAGTGCTAGATTGTCTCAAAACTGCTGCTCATAAAAGCCAATGTATTTCAGATGAGGGCAGGGAAATGCATAGACACACAGAGATAGAGAATAATTGGGTGAAGGCTATAAGAGATTCAGCAGAATAATAGGATAATAAAGATATAAATTCACTTTTTATAACAGCTAGTTCTTCTGTAGGTGACTAAACAAAATATGTCCATATAGAGCTTTGAGAATTTTTTTTTTAATAAATGAAAATGAGGTAGAATTTAGAATTACAAATTCAAATGTATGATCTCCCAGAACTTGTCCAAGCTATAGCCAATCTCCAAGTTGCTTGTTGTGCATTCAGGCATTGTCATCCTGGCCTCTACACCTGACTGAGTCCGAATGGATCCTTAGACTAGGTGTTCATTTGCCCAAATCTTAGATAAATCTTAACCTGGTAGGCATGTGCAAAACATGCTTAACCCACACCAGCAATGATCCATACAAAACACTAGCAGTACACATGCATCCATTTTAATAAATTAACTTCCACTCTCTTACTTTACCTAATAGCTCTTGTATGGAAAGGTGATCAGGGTTTACTGCTTTCCTTTACTGAGAGCATTCAGCCAGTAAAAGAGTGTTAATCTCTTCTCCAAAAAAGTGTTGGTTTTCTTTGTTTGCTTCTTTGCATATTTTTTTCCTTATTATTTTTTCTTATTTTTTTTCCCTAGTGATGCTTCTGGAGAGTCCTAGAAGCAAAACACAACATAGTCACTCACCTCCTTTTCAGAGAGTCCCAGATTACCTAAACTAAAAGAGATGTCCATCTTCTTTCCATTGTGATGCACAGTGGATTGTTTTCTAGAAAGGTACAAAAAGGTGCTTTTAGTACCTTAACTTCACTAAACAATGTTGTGGTTAGGGCATCCCTTTGTAAAATAGTATTTATGAATGCTAATGTAGGATGACAGAGAAGTTCTTCCTTTAAATCTGCCCTTTTCAGAGCAACCAAATTTGGGGGGAAAAAATAGGACATTGCCACTGTTTTTTAAAATTAAGAGCTCCGTCTTCAAAGTAGGTTCTTTATAATAAGGCTTGAGGCTCTCTAACAAAGGTGCCTCCTTAGGCCTCCTGAGTAAAGTGTCTGTACTCTGAGAAGGCATGGAATGTAAAACTGAACCTTGAACTTGTGACTGAATCAAATGACTTACAGATGACTTTCAGGCAAACCAGAAGATCATTAACCTCCTTACTGAAGGACTTCTCCCTCCAGGCTTCTTAAGCTCAGGATGTGATATCCTGTCAAAAGATGAGGAACCAAAAAGTAAGGCTTAGCAATGCTAAGAAAAAATCCCAGAATTGTCTAGATTGGAAGGGACCTTTAAGACCTTTAAGAAGGGTTCAATGATCAACCTAACTCCAATAAAAAACCATCACTAAACCATATCACTAAGCACTATGTCAACCCATCATCTTCTAAAAACCTCTAGGGATGGTGCCCCAACCACTTCCCTGGGCAGCCCATTACAATGCTTAGTAAACCTTTCAGTGAAACAAAAAATTCTTAATATCCAACCTGAACCTCCCCTGGTGCAGCTTGAGGCCATTTCCTCTTGACATACCACTTGTGACTTGGGAGAAGAGTCCTTTCAGGTAATTGTAAAGAGTGATAAGGTCTCCCCTCAGCCTCCTTTTCTCTAGGCTAAGCAATCCCATCTCCCTCAGCCTCTCTTCATAAGACTTACTCTCCAGACCCCTCACCAGCTTTGTTGCCCTTCTCTGGACCTGCTCCAGCACGTCAATGTCTTTTTTGTGGTAAGGAGACAAAAACTAGACACAGTGCTTGAGGTGGGACCTCACCAGTGCTGAGTACAGGGGAACAATCACCTCCCGAGTCCTACTCACCATGCTGTTCCTGAGATACAGGCTAGGATATTGTAGGCCTTCTCACCTGGGCATACTGATGGCTCATGTTTGTCTGACATTCCTTTGGATATCTAGATCTGTCTTCATCAAAGTTACCTCTGGAAAATTGCATACACCCCTTCATGTTGGTACTTACATACAGGAGTAAAAGCACATAATAAATTAGCAATAAATTAGCATTTTTTAAAAGTGTGGAACAGCTGATAGTGAAAAGGTACAGAAAAATAATGAGAGATAAATAAGTGGCACTGAAATACTCATTACAGTTCTAGCTATCAATGGCAGTATATCATTTGCCTTTTTTTTCCTGTTTTGTAGTAAATTCTTTAGAGAAAATGCTTTTCTCAGTGTAATAGACTAGGAGGGAAGAGAACGGAGACAGATTATGGCACAACACATATGCTAGGGAGAGTGACATGTACCAAGGTGAAGGGGAGTCTCACCATGGTGTCAATAACACAAACCCAACACTATGTTTATAAAATAAAGAAGGTGAAAATGGGACAAAGGCAAAACCATTGAAGCACAGAATTTGCCTTATAAGCAACATTCTTTGAAAACACCAATGTAGGATATAAAAGTGAGTATTATTGTGCTCCCAGAAAGTGGTTCTGAGGATCGGTTGACACAAACCTCTGTTAAAGAAATGTGTTGAATAATGTGTAAGAAATGAGCTGTCATAGGATTCCATTTAAGTGCTTCGGGGCCTGTAAAGATGACTTAGAGAGCTCTAAATGTTTGTTCAGTTCTATATCTTATCCTATAGTTTTCTTTGAACTAGACTGCATTCTGTAAATTATGAAGAAGTGATTTTTCATTCAAAATTTAGTTCATCCCTGTGCAGACCTCTACTGCCTTGTAAAACAAAAAGTTGGAATGTGGATTGCCTGGACAGTGTTTTGAAAGAAATTCCTTGTAGAGAGTAAATGAATCAATTTTCAAAAGATAACCTGGAAGCTAAGGCTACCTGTAAGATGCAGCAGCACTTCTGAACTCCCAGGATAAACTGAAAGCGGCTACCTCCAAGATAGAAAAAATCTGAAACAAAGAAAAGCAGACCAGATATGTGGGCTTTAGGGGGAATAATGTCCCAGATGCCAATTTGAATAACTGATACATGCAGCCTCTGAAGGGCCCTAAAGCAGCTATGCACATGACAACTAAGATGCAGCCGTTGAGAACAATACAAAATTGCAGGATAATGAACAATTCCGTGATTCTGTAATCTCCTCTAGATTTCTCTAAATCACTCTCCAAGTTTATTTCATCTGTATGAATGCTCATTACCAGATGATCTCTTTAGCAACTTCATAACAATTTCACCTATTTTAATTTAAAAACTATGATTTTTGCAATGACACAGTAATCCATGTTCTTAATACTCTTCATAAATTCTTAATACTTTTCATAAAAGGTGATGAAATGTCAAATACAATACCTATATAGCAATGGAAAGCATAAACAACTTCATTTTCAAGGTAGAATAATAGAGTGTATTTACCAGAATGAATATTTCACAATGATGTCAGAAAATGGATATTGCTCAACCACTCCTATTATACAACTTCTGGAAACTGTTGCTTTAAAGTAAATTTCCAAATTGTGTAATCTGATTATTTAAGGAGTATTCTCTCCATTTATGTTTGCATGCTTGAAAGGTCTAATGGAAATCTTCTATTAAGATCTATTTAACATCCCATACATAATTACTTATACAGCACTATAAATGCATGAGACATCTGCAGATTAATAAAAGAGAGAAGGAGCTTAACGATTTAAGGTGAAAAGATTTTTGACTTTGCATTTTGTCCTAGCAACATCACATCTATGTGTAGTCAAAGGCAAGACAGTTCCCTCATTGACCCTGGGGAAAATTAGCTTGTTCCATTCAACCACAAGCAGAGATTCTTCCTCCACTGCTGTTGGCTGCACTCTGCAGGCTGCCAACTTGTAGGGCAGCATCAGCATGCACAGTCCATTTATTCTTTTCCAACTGCAAAAAGGAAAGGGAAAGGAAAAGGGTAACCTGTAATGCCTTATCTTCATTCCAAAGCATATATAAGTTAGGGCCTTTGTGTCCCTTTATTACCCCCTTGTAACATTATCTAGAAAAAAACTATAATCTTCCTTTAATTCACTTAATTGTTAATCATTTAGAACTTCTTAAATTCTTTAAAGAATGGAACATTATTTTCATCTTCTCAATACAAGGCCCAAGCATAAAAATATCTTTTCAATCTCAGCCAATGAATTATTCATGGTTCCCCCAGGCGGTGTGCTCCATATCGTGAAATAAATAACTGTATTTGATAACGTCATTATCAAAGAAAGCAGTTTTCTTGATGTGAACAGAGCATTAAAGATAGACTTATCAGTGCTCTTTTCACTCTGATCCCTGTCCACAGTACCAAGAGGAGACCCATATCTGCACCCCCATCTTGAGGAAGTACTTCTAGTGGGGAACTTTCAAAAGGAGATAAAAAAGGAGGAAGATTGGAGGACCTATCATGATTCTTGTTTCATCTACATGAAGTACTACAGCCATTTCCGTCAGGATAAAAACAAGGGTACTTTATGAGTTTATGATGCTTTCATGGCTTAATGCACAGGAAAGGTTCTATTTGGTGCAAAATTGATGGAACCGAAGTTGAAGTTGTTTATGTGGGTATCATGTAAGTGCACAATTTGGAATGTGAACACGAGACCTCCTGGCTCTTAGCATTTTAGGCATGTACAGCAGACATTTGGGCTTGGCAACTGGTTCACATTGCTGGCTGCAGAGATGAGGTGTGAATGTACTGTCCTAGAGACATAATGAAGCACAGCCAGTGAGAAACTGACCTTAAGACACTTCATCAGTCACTAATAAGTTAATCAGCATTTCTGTTACAATATTAACATTAAGATGAAAGTTTGACTCCTCTTCATTTTCTTTTAAAATACATCAGAACTATTTTCCTTTCATGTAAGAATTTTTTTTGTTGTTGTTTGAAGTACAGAAGTGAGAGAGCGGAGGGAAGGACATCTTTGGCTTTTTACCAATCAAAATGAAAGAAACTGGGTTAGAAAAATATGAAGGTATTTCTGAAGAAGGGGATATATTAATTACGTGATTAACTTCATTAAGTATTTCTCTTTAGTCATAAATAAATGTACACTTCAGTTAGACAGGTACTTAGACACTTCTGTCTAGAAATTGACCTCTTTCCAAATAGGAATATATTTACAGATGAAAGATTGAAAATTAGATCAATAGAGCTGAACAGCAACGTAGCTGAACAAATTCCAAAGCTGGTTCTACCTGACTCTTCATTTACACTTTCTGTGTCTATACTTCCTGATACTTTCAGTCCAAGGATAAGAAACAATAACAACGAAATACAGTGTTATTATGTTTCTTTTTTTTTGTTTGTTTGTTTTTTTTGTTTTTTTTGTTCTCTATTTCTAGCATCTCATCAGCCTACAGGATTTCCTCCTGGCATCCTGCTCAAAAAGACCATAATTACTTGCAACAGACTGCATCCTTAAATGTGTATTCAAATATTTTGTGGTTTGTCCATACAGAGTGTCTGCAGGATGTGCTGAATTCTTACATTCATGTAATTTGTTTGCACTAACACTGTATGGCTTAGCAGGTTCATCTGAATTCACACTCTTTGAGTGGAGCCAATATGGCAACTAGTGCAGATGTAGAGCTGGAATGTCTGCGCAAATGTTGTACCTTTCTAGAAATAGGTGGTTGAATATTAAAATCACCACTAAATTTTGTTGCAGTTGATTTTATTAATTCTGAATACTTGTATCCTTAATGCTTTTAGTTTGGAAATAAACATGATGACCTACATCTCTGAGTGCCAGAATTTGATTTTTCACAGTCCCAGAGTACTTACAAACCCATTTGAGATGAGCGATGCCTGCTAATGCTGACCACATCATATATGCAAGAGTTAAGTATTTCACATGAAGTGGGTAAGATAGTACCCAGAAGACTAGATCACAAAGATTTGTGTGGTAAAGTGGAACTTGAAAGTTAAATGTTTAAATGTGAGAACTGCAATCCTGAAAAATCCCAATTCTGCTCTTGTCTGACTTAGAGGTACCGACTGTGCAGTGACTCCACTGCACAGTGTTAGTCCAAAATGAATGTTAATGCATTTATCCAAAGACCACTGAAGGTAAAATACATAAACAGCTGTTTGAACAGAGTCTTGAACAAAGCACTTTTTCATGCAGGTGAATGCCTGAAACACTAAGCTGGAGTGATTCCTCTCTTGTGTTCACTTTTGATACATCATTCTTCATCTTTATGTTGTGCATTGTCACAGTTTCAATGGAACAGTTGAAAAGTGCTATTGCCTAGCATAACTTGTTGGCTTAGTTAAAGGATATTGTGGAGCTAGTCATACCAAAGTGGGAAATGAAACCAGTTCTATTGTCTCTGGGTGAATAACTTGATTGTATAAAAGATGGGAGATGTTGTGACTTGAATCCTTTTATGGATCTAATCAATGTTATTAAACTACTCTCTCTTTACATTTTTAATTGTGACTCAGTAACAATAAAGATACAACAATCCTGTGATTGCTTTTATTATCCTTAGCTATTAATTCCATTTTGCAAAGAAGAACCCAGAAAAATACAGGTGTCTTTACAAAAATGATGCCAGAACTACAGAGAAAAAAGACATCATCAAAGGCACTTGTTGCTGACAAGAAAACAGGTTGAAATGCAGCAAGTGCTTTGGCAAACCATGAGGACCACATGGGGTGTGTCAAAATGTACCCAGCAGAAGAATTCTGTCTGCAAGCAGCGTAAAGGCAATTATATTACAGGCATTGGCACCAAGGGACAAAATCAGCCTCAGAGGAGTGAATCAAATAGAGCTCAAGACACATGTTGTGAAATTGCCCCAAGAAATGGGCAAGCAGCCAATAAAGCATAAGGCAGCGTGGTCAGAAATGAGTTGTGTCATGGCTTACATATGGGATGAAGAAAAATCAGAACAAGATACTCCTTCGCTGTCTCAAAGTCTGACACAAAGGATAAACGTATGTCCTACCAGTCCCTTTCTCTAAGTGCCTGAGTGTTTATAATATGCTTATCACTGAAAAGAAATTATTTATCTCTCGACTGAAGTCATCCTGAGAACAAAGAGCTCCATAAAATCAGTTAATGCCTACAGTAAGAATCTAACTATTTTAAATATCTCTTCATAGAAAATGCATGGAGAAACTGATTGAATGGTAAACATCCACTATTTGTTTATAACAGCTATTTAAATTTAGCTGAGGTATCTTGTTGTTGTAGAACTGCAAGACAGTTGATACTGATTAATTCTGCAATAAATGCTGTAGTTTCAAAGGAGAATTATGAAAAGGAATGGCTAAGCATTATATATGAAATCTATAGGATTCTTCAGAGATTGTAAAAATGCAGGCATTCTTTCAGGGACAAGTCTGTAATAAGACACTATGAAGCCCAAATTTCTAATCTGTTTTTTTCTCTTTTTTCACATCTACATTATAAATTTTTAGTCTTGATAGATTAATATTTTGAATACATATCAAATATCGACTAAAATGTACATTTCTGGGGTTTAGTCCACAATTTCCTTACTAACTAATGGAGGAAATACTTGGGTCCCGTAGGAATAGTGATGTAGCTATGTCCTGATTTTTTATAAGGATGGAAAGGTTTGGGAGGGAATAGCAGAAATAACAAACTTATACTATCAATGTGTAGTGGGGTTTTTTTCCTTAAACAAAATAGAAAACAAAAAAAAATACATTTATTATCCAAGTTGCAACAAAAAGGAGACTTGCTAATTTCACAAATGGGCCAAATGGGTCAGGGTGCAATCCAAAGCTCTCAGAAATAACTTTAATGCTGTATGCTGCATAACTGTCCAAGTTTAAGGCTTTTTGCACTGACTAAACTGTCATTCTTTGAAAATGCAGAATTAAGAACATACCAGAAAATGTTTGTCTTTACAATAACATTGTCTGGAGGGGAAGTGCAGGGAGGGAAAACAAAATAAGGGAACCTTTCCTTTATTATGGGTAATATTTCCTTTATTATGGGTATATGGTAAAAATCCCTTAAAAATTACCAGGCAACCAATCTCAAGAGCCAGAAGAGACAGGCAATGCAGAGACCAGCTTTGCATGCATTTCAGGCAGAAGCAGGAATATTTACACGAGTGACACTGTGTGTGCCCCAAAAAATGGAATGGTTACTCGCAACAGCAGCTGTGTTCTGCATGCAAGCCGCAACGCTCCTTTGTACAAGGTCAATTCCTCTTTCTAATTCTTATTATTCTCAAAACAGCAGTCCAGCTCATTGATACGGTAAAAGAGTAATGTCAGATGATTGGCAAGTGTCTCACCAGCAGGAAGTTAGCTGATAAGCTTCTTAAGCAGCGAGCTCTAGTAAGCAGGAAGCATTGAAGCCAGCTAGAGGAAGTTACCCTTAAAATTGCTTTGCTCAGACCTCAACCTCAGCAGCCTAATTAGAAGTTGTTGAAAGGAAGAGTCTCTGGTGTGCATTTTTCTATAGACAAGACGCAGGAAACGTGTTGCTTGGGCGGCAGTAAACAGACAGGGAGATAAATGTTTAAAAGCTACCATAAAAAATATCAGATGGCTCATGAGTACAGGAGTGGAAAAAACAGACTAATATAAGTGGTCACTGAAAGGTTTTGAAGCAGTCTGGGACAGGTCCCAGTGGAAAAGCAGCAGGCAAACAGGCGAGTTATGCAAATGAATATTGGCAATTTGAACACTTCCTATTTGTGGAACCTGATCAGGCCCAGAGAAAGGAATGCTGCATAATGAGGATTATCATATTTCTCCACATGACATGCTGGATAGAAACAACACTAACAGACCTTTTCTTTATAGTGATCTAATCATTTGGACAGCCACCCTCATTCTTTATGGAAAAGACAAAGCATATTAAATTAGGAGCATTAGATTGATCTAGTGATAGGATGGCGGTGTGAACAGAGAAGAGCTCAGAGATGTAAATGCATAATCTGCTAAAGTTATTAAAATAACATTCTCCTGAGTCTTCTCTCCCTCACTCTGAAGTAGTGACTAGAGCTGCATCCTCATAAAATTATGAGATCTCTGAACTCATGAAGGCACTCAATTATTCAAAAAGCCTCTCTATATAAGTATTTATGTGTATGTATGCATATATATAGTACAAACTCTGATTATCATATTGTTTTTTCAATATATTCAAAGGGATTTTTCTTACTTAGGGTTCTTCTTCTTCCACGTGTCCTACTGCCACGACACACTTCTTTCCCCCATTAAGAAATCTCATTGCTAGATCCAAGAAAAATTCCTTGAGGATACAGAAGTCAGCTTCCTGGGGCTGGGTTTGGAGCTGCTTTCTACTTATGACAGGTAGAGCTTTGTTGCTAACACTGCTGCTGATGAAGAATTATCCCATGCCTAGTTAAACATCTAAAGCACATGTCATTAAGTACCTTGCTCCACTGTGCATGCAGACAGGGTCTAGCACCCACAGATGACACCAGATAGTCTGAATTATGAATTTTTCTCTCAAATCTAATTACCAGTGTAGTCAAATAAGTCCATCATAGATGCTACTGGTAGCAGATCTGTCTTATTATGGTCCCTATCACCCATTTCAGTTGCCCTTAATGTTCTAAGCAGAAATGTGCAGTTGCCCCTCCTCAGCAGCTGCCATCTCCCCTTTTCATAAAAGCATGGGGACTTTGCAAGTGAGAGCACAGCTACCCCCAGGCCCAGCTCCATTAACTCTATGGCAATGATATCCTCAATCCTTGGCAGCGGATCAGCTCTCAAATTCTCCAGAATCCTCCCCACAACTGCAGGCTAGGGAATAAGAACTTATCATATTTAGTGAGAATGCAGGAGGATGACTATGGCATGCAATGAATCACTGGGAATTTGTGACATATCAGTGGAGTTGGCAGCTTGCAGTTTAAGTATTAGTGCTTCCATATACACCTCCCTTTTTACTCCCCTGCTGATGGCACAGACACATTCTACAGCCCTTCGAGGTTACTTAACTTCAATGCATAGGCACAGCAGGGGGAACTAAAGACTGGAAGAAGGAATTATCTCTGAATTCCCATATTGTGTGAATAGATATTTAAAAGCTGTAGACATATACATGTATATATGCATAGATATGCACATATCTATATCTAGAAATTCAACAAAAATATGGATCATGAACTGATCATATTTCATGAGACAGTTCTATACTGTAATTCATGGAGTATATGTCACGGGCACAATAGAAAGTTAAAGCTTAGAGGCATTATGGACTGTCATGTCAAATCATATTTAGAGAACTTTAATATGTGGATTAGAGATACATTAGACCATGCTGTCCCCTGACTATTATGTCAATGGGACTTTGCATATTTGAATAATACTATGGTGTATAATCCTAGTTGCATACCATGCATGCACAATAGGTCTGGGTATACCTGAAACAAATAGAAGTCCAGAATCTTTATCAAAACACTAGTTATTTTTAGCACGTAAACAGAGGGACAATACAAAAGTTAGCACTCTAAATGCACATTTATGATAAAAACCTTTGTGTGTTTCAATAAAACAAACCAACATTTTTCCCCAATACATTCTCTTTTAATTTTCAGATCACAACTTTAGTGCATTGGAGACAAATTGAAGATCTGAAAACAACTCTACTATCTTAACAACTTCTTCTTTTCCCTCCAAACAGGTCCTTGCTGCCTTGCTGTTCCCAATTACTGAATTGTCCTTTCATCTTCTCAAGGGAGATTCAATCTTTCCACATCTCTACCTACTGATGCTCCCTCTCTCAGTCATTTATTGAATTTCATCACCTCCCTTCCACCACAAATTCTAGATTCACACAATTTCACAAAGAACATGAACTTGTGCCAAACTTACTTCCCCTATACTTAGTGACTTGTTTCTTCCAGGACATGCAGTGAGTGACTGAATAAAACAAAAAAAAAACAGGAAGGAGTTTCCAGTGCAAAGCTTTATTCCTGCAAAACTGATTAAAGAGGGTTATGTCTGCATTAGCAGTTTCTATTAGCCAATATGAGCATATCTGTCAAGTGAACCAGCTGCTGATGAAATCCAATGTCCATATTATATACGTTTTGTTGGAGATTTACTTCAGATTAACTCCAGTATTGCATATTTTACTGACTGCCACATAGCAGTTGGAAAAATTTTGGTTAATTTCATCCAAAAGTAATTCAGTTTATGAACTCTTAAATCATTCCACATTGCAAACCGAAGTGGCTTTAGTCAGAAAAATTGCTACAAAGGTCTTCCTCATTGGAGTTAAAGGCTATATCACCACTATACTACTAACACAAACTCCTTGCCACCATGTATGAGTATGTACAAGTCATTAACAAATCCTAAAGGCTTTTGTGGCTAAGAATTGTTTTAAATGCAGTGACTATTTTATATGAACAGCAGGATATATCAGCCCATGTTTAACTGGTCTATTAATAGGTACCCCAGGTGACTGCAGTGACTGAATGTACTTTGGCCTATAGCATTATGCTTCACAACATGTATTCCTGGTTCAATAAAGTATAACCTCATGTGTCCTGTTGCTCTGTTTAATTAATTTTAAAATTCTTTCCAATTATTAACCTGAATTCTTTATTGTTTTCCCTCTTTAATGGATGATTTAACACAGCTTTCATGCCTGATCCCACCCTCCTCTAACTCATGTGGAAATACAGCCTGAAGGAAATCTGAAAGCTTAAGCCTTGATGCCTAACTGCCTGTTTTATTTCCTGATATTGGATTAGTTGTTCAGTTACGTTAGGGACTTTGATCAGTGTTTTCTCTGCATTCTCTAACTAGATGAATAAATTCAACATGGCTGTGTGGAAAGGGTTTTTTTCTGTATATGTGGGAAAACAAGTATCATGATAAATCAGTTTTTAAGATAGTTATCCTGTAGCTTTCTTTTTCCCTCCTGTGGAGATAAAGACTGTGATAGTTTAGTTATAAAATTCTCTGTTCATAACTTGTTCCCCTGTATGTGATTTGAAGCCACTGAATAGTATATGCACTACAGCTGGGTGCTTTTTTTTTTTAAGTTTGTCTTTGGTTTTGGCTATTTTTGTAAACAGTGTAATTTATTCCACCAAGTCTCCATAACCCTTCAAATTACAGTACAGCAATGAAACATTCAGGCTCCAGGAGAAAATTGCTCCTGGGGAAAAAGTCAAACCTTCTGCCCTGTTATATGATACCAGAGTTTAATGAGTATGTAAAGTATCAAATTAAAAAATGTTAGCAGTTTATTATAGCTGAGCAATCACTGAATGAGAAACAGGTTTCCCTTTCATTGAGCATTAAGGACATGACCTGAGGCTGATAAGCACACTGCTGCCTCAGATTCAACATTTGATTTAGGGCTGGAGTAATTGCTAGCCAAAAATCAACCTAGGTTTTGTTTGTTTGTTTAATCAATAATTTTCCAAGCTGCTTATAGGAAAGAAGGATTGTAATGAATTAAGAAATTAACTAGATTTAAGTTATGCGTTTACATTCATCACACTCTGTTTTTCTCCAAGCCACTGTAATATAAATCATTCTTTCAAGACAGCTAAACCCTACACAACAATTCCTTATGGTTGTATATTTCACCACAGTTCTGCACACTTTTGGTGCCCATTTGTCTCCTCTGACACCTGCTCCTTAGTGCCTGCAATATATGTTCTTAATGGAGAAATTACAACTGAATTATGGAGAACGGAGACAATGCCCTTTAATTCCTACATGTTACCCCAGGCCATATTGCAGGGTTTGTGAAGTTCTTTCCATGTGTCAGGACTCCCAGCTATTCTCTTACTGGGGTCACATGAGTTCAACGTTTGCAAACACATTGTCCCCAGCACCAGGACACATTCCCATGTGAAGATCTCTGCCAAAGTTCCATACCTGCCACAGGTCCCTGGCTCACACGAGTCACCTTCAGTGATCACAGCAGTTTCCACATAGACAAGTGTGCAGGTTGTATTTTGCACTAACAAGGGAAAGTGAGATGACTGGTGTGTGCCCTTGTCCTTCCAGATGGGAAGCTGGGTTGTGTTGAGGGAGTATTCTTAACTGTAAACCTCAGAAGCACTTACAGTGTTGTTGTATAAGGGAAGAGCAACTGACATCATCTACCTGGACATGTTCAAAGCATTTAACACTATCCTACATGACATCCTAAATTGGAGAGAAATTAATTTAACCAATGGATCACCCAGTGCATAAAGAATTGGCCGGATGGTTGCACTCAAAGAGTTGTGGTCAATGGCTCAATGTCCAAGTGGAGAATAGTGATGGATGGAATTCCTCAGGGATCAATACTGGTACCGGTGCTGTTCAACATCTTTGATGTTGACATGGATGTTGAGATTAAGTGAATCCTCAGCAAATTTGCTAACATCAAGCTGTGTGGAGTGGTTGATATGCTAGAGGGAAACAATGCCATCCAGAGGGCCCACGACAAGCTTGAGAAGAGTGCCTGTGCAAACCTCATGAATTTCAACAAGACCAAGTGCAATGTCCTACACCTGGGTCAGGGCTATCCCAAACACAAATGCAGGTTGGGACGGGAATGGATTGAGAGCAGCCCTGAGGAGAAGAAATTTGAGGGTGTCGGTTGATGAGCCAGCAATGTACGCTCGCAGCCCAGAAAGCCAATTGCTTTCTGAGCTGCATTAATAGAGGTGCCACCAGCAGGGTGAGGGAAGTGATTCTGACCCTCTGCTCCACTCTCATGAGACCACATGAGTAGTACTGCATCCAGCTCTGGAGACCCCAACATAAGAAGAACATGGCCCTGTTGGAGTGAGTCCAGAGGAGGGCCATGCAGATGATCAGAGGGCTCAAGCACCTTTGCTATGAAGACAGACTGAGAGAGTTGGTGTTGTGCAGTCTGGAGAAGAGAAGGCTCCAGGAAGACCTTATAGCAGCCTTCCAGTACCTAAAGGGGGCCTACAGGAAAGACAGGGAATCACTCTTTATCAGGCAGTGTAATGATAGGACAAATGGTAATGGTTTTAAACTGAAAGAGGGGATAAAAGGAAGACATTTACTGTGAGGGTGGTGAGACACTGGAATAGATTGCCCAGGGAAGTTGTGCATGTCCCATACGTTGAAGTTTTCAAGGTCAGGCTGGATGGGGCTTTGAGCAACCTGTCCCTGCCCATGGGAGGAGAGTTGGATCTCGGTGATCTTTCAGGTCCCTTCCAGCCCATACTATTCTATGATTCTATGAAAGTTGATGTTTCATATACAAGAAAATGTTTTAAGTTAGCAAACTATAAACAGGCCTATAACAGAATCAAACAAGCAAGCAGGCAGACATTTCCTTTCTACGTGGGCAATTTAAAGGTTTTGTGAAAATTCAGTCAGAGTTTAGAATAACTAGGACATAGCATTCCTAACACATTTTTCCTTCAAATAATTCATTGTTAATACTAGAATTGATGTTGTTTGTAATATGGTTGTTTTTTTGTGTGTGTGTGCTTGTGTCTAATGGAAATGTACTACAGAATGATCTAGAAAAGTATTAATATGAGATGCATCATCTGGAAAGGTAAATTTCTGAGAAAGATATTAACAATCAGGAAATATGGGTTCTGAATAAAACCATCATTTCAGTCTTAATTGCATTTATTGACACAATAGTAATATTCTTCCCATTTCTCAGGCTTCATCCCTGTCTGCTGTGATCACAATGAGCCCAGAGTACAATATGTTTGACCACACTTTATTGTATTTTCCATGTAAGTAATCCCTGTTCTCTTGCATTGTCTTTCCTAATGCACTCTAATAGAAAAGTGGAAATGCTAATACAGAGTCATGCAGCAGGTGGTGGTGATTCCTTGACTTCCTTTTGTGATATCTGATCAGTTCAGCCTTACCATTTTCCACAAGTTTTGTTCATAGTTTTGCTTCTATTAAAAAAATGTTCCTTCTCTGTTATAATATTAATTTTTCTCATGCTCAGTGAAAAGAAATGGCATTTGGAAATTATGACATTTTGGTTGCTCTTCACTCTCCACTTTTTCAAAGTGATTTGGACGAATTTGGAGCCTAAAATAAGGGAGTACAAATATCTTTCAACTTTATTTGCAGTAAGCAATAGGAATTTAGTGTTGTAGGGATTTTGGCTTTTTATGTCAGAACTACATGTGTTTTGGCAGAACACTAACATTCTTCCTCCCTGCTCCCCAATCCCCAGACTCCCTCCCAAACTCCTTTTTCTCAGTCTGTTTGAACCTGAGCTTTCATTATGCTGTTTCTAGGATTCTGCACTCAGTCATTACTGTAGACTTGGGATAGGAGTAATACTTTTGCCTCTTTTAAGTACACACTCAGACAGTACTGGACCCTTTTGGTCTTTTTATACAAATGCACCACTAGTAAACTGCAAACAAGAAGCACTGCTCTGGGCTCTCTTTTTCGTCTTTCCCATCTCTGTCAGCTCCAGCCCATCCTACTTGTGTTTCTCAGAAACTACAGACAGTGTTTTGCTATTCTTGGGTCCTTTCAGCACAGTATTTTTCTTTCTCTGATGCTAGTCAGTATCTTTCTCATAATCAATGAATGCCATTCACATTGGCGGGTTATTTTCATTCATCTTTACCAAGAATTCATTAATCACCGGAGGAGTTCTCCATAGAACATCCTGATTAATAGCCTCTCTACTTTCTGGTTGAGTAGAAAATTTCTGTTGCAGTTGGTGAATTTCTCAGTCATTTAAGCAGAGAATCTTAGAAATCACAGTTGAAGGTATCACCTCGTCCTACCTTCATACAGGTAGGATAGAAACCACTTAGAAAACACTAAAAGAATTTGTCTTGTCTCTTAAAAAGCAAACAAACAAACACAACCCACCCCAAAAAAAAAACCTTATGCAGGCATCTTATTGTATTACTTCACTAAGCTTTGGCTTTTAAAAATTTCCTTACTATCTAAACTAAGCTTTTGCTGAAAATTCAGCTACTTTCTCTCTGTCTTAGACCTCATGGTCACAGAGAGTAATCATTCACTGCCCTCATTATAACTGTCTTTTACCTAATGGAACAAACTGTCGCTACATCCTGTCCCTTTTTCTTCTATCTGCTAGACTGAATAAATGCAATTATTTCAACCTTTCTTTTTCTTTATAGGCGATTTTTTCTAAACCTCTTATCTGTCTTACTGCTCTTTCCAACTTACCACAGTCTTCTCTAAAACATGTTGTTGAACTCTGTTCCAGTCATGGATCTACTAAAGTGAGGAAGAGCTACAAAAATATTGCCTCCCATGTCTTGCATCCAACAGCCATATTAATTCATTCCAGAATGAGATTTCATTGTTACAACAGGATCACAGTAATGACTTATATTCGTCTTGAGGTCTGACATAAACCTTTTATTTTTTTCATCCAACTACATAGCCAGCTAGAACTTATTTTAAATGTCTTATTTCTCCTTTTTAAGTGCAATGCTTTGTACTTGTCTAAAATCAATCACATGAAATTCAAAGATTCTTTCTCGAATCCTCTTTTTGACCTCCAAAATGTGTTTGCCACACTTCCTAGAATTAATTCTGCTAAAAAGTTTGTACATATTGCATGGATTATACAAAGATTCTTATACAAGAATAAGGCATTGACTTTCAAGAATCTAATTTAAACAGGTTTATATGATTTGCTGCGTCTTCAATGATCTTTTGTAAAATACTGCTGCTAGAGCAATACTGTATTCACATAAGTTGTTTTCTCAATTGCCATTTCTATAGGCTCTTACTCTGCAAAGCCAATCACTGTTTTCTTTTTTCAGCAGATTCTTTCTTCAATTCAGCAGACTGTATTGTATAAGCAGATATCTCTACTTACTGTTCTATGTTCCTAATGACATAGAAAGGGATAAATATCCTGTCCGTGAGGGATACATCTGTTGTAACCCCTTCAATTCGTTTACAGTCTTACTCCAGCATTTTCTTCCCTCCAGACTCTACTGGATGCCACTGGTGCTGTATTTGCTGATGTCTCCTGTAGCCATCTCCCCAAAGGCTTTGCACAGTTCAGTAAATTAAACCATCTCTCTCACATTTCAGTTGGTATCTTGGTTACCTCACCAACATCTTGGCTGTGACTTCCTATGAGGAATCAACCTTTGCACACATTATCACTTTGCATCTGGCATTCAGACCTTCAGTCTGTCAAAGCTTGCAATTTATTCAGTTCAATGCTAATTTCTATCATACAAAGCATTTCTAATTGAATTTGGGATGCTTTCTGCAGATTAGTTTTCATCTCTCCCACTTCCATATTCGTGTTTGGCATAGGTAGATCTAGCAGACGACTGACAGCACATAAAGACCCACTACATATTTCCACAGCCTATTGCAGCTTCTCATTCTGCCCAGGATGCAAAAAGTTAAGTGCTGGAATAGCCCAAATAAGTCATTAATATACATGTGCCAAAAAATAGGGAACCAAGGTAAATGCAGCAGGGAATGGCTCCAGTTTACTACTTGACTTCCCGAGAGGGAAACAGGATGACTTCTGAAAAGAGATTGTATTGAATGAGTGAGCAAATTAAAAATTGGAAAGATGATAAGAGAAAGATTTAGAAAGTCTAACAATGCTTTGAAATCCTCTTAGTGCTGCTGTCACTGCCATAACCATCCTCCTGTTCTGCTACTTTGTTAAATCAGTCCTTCTAAATGCAGTACTTGTCAGTGACACTACTTGCAATTTGGTGCCAGTTCAATACTTAGCCAAATAGTTAAGGATAGCAGAAAAGGTGATTGCACCAGGAAGTTTTCTTTTCAAACGCATGTTCATACCAGCAGAAGAAGTCCAAGATTGTCTGTGTCTTGGTTAATTGTCAATAAATTAAGGCTAATGGTACAGACCTTTACTAGGACACTATTTATGGCCTTCAGATTTTACATTAATTGATAATCATCATAGAGCAGATATAAAATGAAGGACCTCCCAAGTATCTATTTCAGTCACTATTTGCTTTATCATCCACTTGGACATATATTGGCAATGTAGTCAACTTTGTTTTAATGAAATAGACCAGCATCTGTGAAAAATATTACTTGAGTTTTCTTTAAAGCACACAAACAGATTTTTGCATATCCCTGACATAAAGAGCAACATAAGAGCAAGCTGTATCTCATTTCCCTTTTGCCTATATTGAGGTTTCATGATAAATTTGCTGAGTAAAATCTGTTTCTTAGTATTTTAGCTCCTCAAACCAGTAACTGATATTCATTTAAGAAAACTTTTCCATAAATGCTTGATTATGAGCATATGCCTAAATCAATGGGACCTAGGAATATGCTTAAAATTTGGCTAAATAACCAAGGACTTTTCTATATTTTTAAAAACTATATTGGGACCGTAGAGAACCTATTAATTAGAAAATTCTTAGTCAAATCTCGTGCTTTAAAACATATCTCTACACAGTGTGATCACGTGTGATAAATTCCCATAGAGTATCTGCCTTAGCTACTTTATGATCTTGGTCTAGGATAAAGATTATGTACAATACCAAAGCCTGTTCATTGTATAAATCTCTCCTATAATTACCTGGTAAAAGTGATTGTATTTGTTTATAGAATTTTTCAACAAAATCTTTTAAATATTCTCTGTTATCTAGAAAATTGCATTTTCTATATGGGACTGTGCAGCTGAATTATTTGAGAAAGTCGGAGGGCCAACCAAAACCTGATGCAATATCTGAAAGCAATGTTGGTCAAATGGATGCGACAGAAGTACGTAAATGATAGAGTTTTGACTATCTTAGGTTAAAAGCCAATGACACTAACAGTAGCTTCTGTCAATCAGAGATGATCCCAAAGTGCCCTGTATATTAGCAATAGCCAGAAAAACCCACCTACTGCTGGAATACAATTATGTCTGAGGGAGAAGTGTGGCATTCCATGATAGCAACCACATACTCTACCAAGCTAATTTTATACAATAGCAACCTTAATCTAAGGTAAGTAAGACTTACAAAACTCATTCTCACTTCCCCTGCTCACCTCTGTTTTTCTGTACTTTTACTTGTAGGACATATGACAATGTCATAAGGACATATGACAGGTGCCAGTAGTTGATGTGTTTTCTTCCTTTCTTTTACTCCTTCCTTCATACTGATACAGCAAAATGATCAATAGCTGATAAACAACTGACCCTGGTTTTCTGAAACAATGAATTTCCTTGAAGTATTAAACTGCTAATAGAGGTCCTGTATATTTTCCAACATTTTGGTAGTCACAAGGAGCATCTTCACTAAATTTCACTGAATTTTTAGAGTTGGAAGGGACCATAGAGATCATCTAGTCCAACTACCCTGCTGAAGCAGGATTGCCCATAACTAGAGCATGTTACTCAGGACTGCATCCAGGTGGGTCTTGAAAATCTCCAAAGAAGGGAACTCCACGACCTCCCTGGGCAGCCTGTTCCAGGGATTGAAGCAGTTTTTTCTCATATTTGAATGGAAAATCTTGAGTAGGTCTGATTAATTAAAAAATTCTTCTTCCTGTTTACTTTAATAGCCTGTGTCCCCAAAAGAGTTTTGTGATGTCAAGCTATGTGGATACATGAAATAGCAGGGGAAGATGGAGAAAAATTCCGGGTTGTATGCTACAGAATTTACGTGTCATTCACAGCTGCTCTTTCTTTTTTGAACAAATCTACAGTTTGTAGGTGAGAAAAATTATTTGGTAGGCAGACAAGATTCTTTTCAAAATGTGATTCAATGCTATTATACTTTAGTTCCACTGAGTTTAACCCCATTGTGCTGTTCTTTTAGGAAGGGGCCATTTATGGGCACACATAACAAATACAACTTTAAAAGGCTCTTGCTCAAATTTTCTTTCTGTGCAGTCCATCATTTATGTGGCCAGTTAAGTACTTTCTATACATATATTGTACATATCCACAAAAATATGTTAAAAGAGCTTCTTAGGTTGAATGCTCAATAGCTTGAAAATGTCAAATTTGAGGTTACTACTGCAATGTTAATTTGATCCCTCATACATATGTATTATGTTATAATCTTTAATTACAGCATTTCTCAACATCTTTTCCACAGGACCTTAGCCTCACTACAGGCCATGAATGTATGATGCTTACTTAGTGATCAATATGATGATCAATATTTTCTTTTACCCTCATTATTCAGTGTGTGACCCAAGACTTTACTTATTTCATACAATTCAAGCCTTATTTCTGAATAGGAACTATTATGAATTCTTCACAGGCTGCTCTAAGAAATTCATGACCAGGGTATTCCAGTGCTTCAAAAATATGTAAATACTTATTTCTACAACTGCCCTGGTGGGGAATGTGGTGACATCATTACTTCAATTTGGGGGACAGAAAACTGAGGTATAGAGGTCAAATGCATGCACTAGCTGGTGATGAATTTCAGAATACAAATCATTATTATCCTTCAACCTTTGAAACTCAACCCCAGTGAAATGCTACAAGAATACAGTCCTTGTGCAGACACAGTTTTAGTGCCTTGTCCAAAATTAGATGGACACTATGGTAAGGACACGAGTAGACACCAGCTGACACAACAATATTTAAGCACCATTCCTTTAATACTAAGTTTTTCTTCCTTGCAAGTTATTCACTGTATATTTTTATTAGAGATTTTGACTTTTTCGTATGTGTAAGTGGACTTCTAAAATGTCAATCATCATTCAAAATAAAAAAAATAAAATATTTCTCATTCACTTTATGAATAAGCACTATACTTGAAAATTCCTGACAGGTGTCAAAATGTACAGATTAAATGCAAAGATAATCAAATAAACCTTAAAGAAAATTTTAGATTTTGGATTTCTTCTGGGTTTCCAGAACACATTCATAACTCAGTCTCTAATTTGCTCAAGGCTCTGTTTTTCTTATGCCTCTAATACAAAATGGATTTCAAATCATGAGATCCAGTTAAATCTGTAGATTCAGAACCGCTTTTATATTCTAGCACACTTTTCCCAGTTTTCTACACTAAGACAGGCTTTACTAAGTATATATCAACTCAGGTTTGATACAAACTATCAGAAAATTTGCCAAATTAATTGAGGCTTTTCATTAATAATAATAATAATCTCATTATAGCAGCTCTGGTCCACGAAGCTTCTGCATGGTTACAAGGGAAATCCTTTGGAGAAAAAAATGTGAGACAGGCTACTATGGAGTTGCCTCTCGGACAAGGAGCAGTCTAAATAATATCAGGCACATAAATGTACATATATGAATTCATATATAAGTATGATTACAGAAAAAATGTAGTTATAAAACTCAAATAAATATGTATTTTTGCCTTATAAATTACTTTAAACCTTCTCAAAAGCATAGGTAGAACATTTTTCTTTGTATTTTCTTTTGAGAACTAGAAGGTCAGCTATTAATAGTTATTGCAAAACAGATTGTTTTAATTAAATGTGTTGTACTAAAGAGTCTGTTATTTATTTGACACCAAGATTTATTTTCCTCAGTTATCTAAATTGAAGTAACACAATGGCAATAGTTATACAAGTTTTTTAAGTGTTAGCTTCAGGTTGGCGAGAAAACTGACATTGACTCAAAGGCAAAGTGAAGTTTTAAAAAAAAAACAACCACAAAGTGTTGTTTGGGTAACTTACTGTGTAGAGCACTCCCTGTGGTGTGCGGCTCATTTCTGTGTATGTTGTGGCTGCTTTAATGGTTTTCCCCAACAGCTAAATCAAAAAAAAAAGAAAACTACAAAACGCAGAAGAAAAGAGCACTGCTCTGTCAGAAAGAGTCCTTGGTGCCAACACACTGTATAATGCAGAGGTATGTGATGTTACCGGCAACAGCCTCCACCTGCATCCAGCCCCATCATTAACCCTCCACACATCAATTTGCCTGAAAGAAGTATCACCACTGCTAAACCTGTTTCCCAGAAGAGAAGCTCATAAAGTAACAGTTTGGCACTCTTTTGTGTTTATTTTACATAATTTCTTCTTTCCACCTTCTAGCACAGTCACTTAAACATCATAGCCCCAGCATGCTACTGCAGCAGAACAGCTTGACTGACTTTCCAATTCTTGTATTCCACCAAAGAGTCATTTTAATCCATATATTTGAATGGGACAAGGAGACAATCAGCTAGATTTCACATTGTGAGGTGCAACGCATTACTCTGCAGATGAGGGAAAAATAGGTTTTGATATACTATGGTTGCATGATAACTACACTTGTATTTTCTAACATCTTAGACTTTGCAACAGGCTTTTAGTAAGGTTACTGTGATGTTAATAGCATTAGTGCTTTGCAGATAACCACACTTTTCCCTACAAAACTACATAAAATTTTTTCATTAGTAATCACCCTCCAGTGATTGAGCCAAAAGAATCATGGAATGGTTTGGAAGGGACCTTAAAAATTATGTCTGCTTGCTTACTTGTTTGATTCTGTTATAGGCCTGTTTATACTTTGTTATTCTTTGTTAAATTAAAAAAAAATTTCTTGTATATGAAACATGAACTTCCATAGAATCATAGAACAGTTATGTTGGAAGGGACCTTAAAAATCACCAAGATCCAACCCTCCTCCCATGTGCAGGGACTCCTCCCACCAGACCAAGTTGCTCAAAGCCCCATCCAGCCTGACCTTGAAAACTTCAACATATGGGACATGCACAACTTCTCTGGGCAATCTATTCCAGTGTCTCACCACCCTCACAGTA
>BJBW01002884.1:0-34880 GCA_004320125.1 Scolopax mira
TTTTCTACCAACAGAATGCATTAGGGTAAACACTCTGAACACCACAGAGAGAAGAAATAAATATAACCACAATTATCTCCTAATGCTTTGGATCTCTAAGAAGCAGCACTTTCCACAATTACAATCAGTCTCCACTTAGCAGACTGGCAAAAACTCCAGAAATAACTTTTTTTTTTTTTTCCAAAGAACCAAAGTGATCCTTCTGCCTGTATTGAATACAGATTCCACTCCAAACAAACTCTCTTTTAAATTAATGGCCTGTCTTCAGCTGTACTTGACTCAGGAGGAAGGGAGAAAGGAATCCTACACGGTACCCTCTGGATGCGGTTTCATGATGCTACTGGAATAAATTAACAGCTTGCCATTGCTAAAAGGAAGAGGAATTTCTCTGCTCTTCACTCCACCATTCCTCCCTCCCTGTGATCATGGCTTCCTCCTCCTCTCTAACACTTTCAGTGGTGTGATATGACACACTGGATTTTCTTTTTCTCTTTCAAGATCTCACAGAAACTGTCTCAGATCAGAGTCGTAGTGGCAGCAGTGGTGCTGTGGGGCACTGACTTTTCTTCAGGCAGCATGACGTGAGCTACCAACAATGTGATAGAGTCTGAGACCTTTATCGAGACCACGATTCTTCCTCCCTGCTCTCATCAGCCCACACATCTCTATGCTTGTAACCAGGCACAGTGGTGCCCCAGAGCTTTGCGGGCTCAAACTAAATCTAAATCAACAGAACTAAATTGAAAAGTTTGTAAGTTGAATTTCATCTACTCAGCAGGAGCTCAAAACCTTCAGAGCCCCATCGTGATGTTTCTCATGCTCTTGTGCTACCGATTGCAAGCTCTGGACAAACTTCAGTTGGCTGCCACCACCCTGCCCAGTTTAACCATAGGTTGCACCTTTTGGGACCGGACATTTATGACCACTGCAGTGAATGCAGATATGGTAGATAACAGGCTTGTTTGGTCTCACACCTACACTAAGGTTCTTGAGGTACAATTTGCAATACTGCCAACACCAACACAAGAAATGCATCACTCTGTTCTGCTGTTTCCCCCAGAGCGGCTGTGTGCACCTAAAACCACCCAAAAGCCTTGCAGCCATCACTGGCTGTCCTGTTCATCAGATTACAAGATAAGATTCAATTTAATAACAAAGAAGAAAATAGACATTTTTCCCTTTCTTATTGCCAGGGTACTTATCTTCCATTTCAGTGAGCAAGTTCATCTTTGTGATTGGATGAACATCAAAACTCGTTCAAGGCAAATGAAAGGAGTGGGCAGCCAAGAGTCAGGAGGGATAAGGAGCAGGACCTTTCCTTCTTAACCCTGTTTTCATTTTCTCTGTGTCACAAAACCCACAGCCTCACTTGTCTATTGAGACTCTTCAGGCAGCCAAGCATAAGATACACCAACAATATGGCACAACACTGAAGCTTTTTCTTGATTTAGTGCTAGAAAATGTGCTGAAACGGAGCACGCTAACAACTTACACACGCACATGTACTGCTGGGGTATGAAGTTTTCATTGGCACACTTTTGCAATGATCACATTATTCAGAAGTGTCAAACACTCTGTAAGCAATGCAGTCATCCCAGATCTCTGCCAAAATAATCTTTGTACTGTGCCATCACTTATTTTATTATTTATACACCACATTTTAAAGAAAAGCTACCGTGCTTAAGGAACTTTTTAAATTAAAAAAAGACCTGAACGCACCATATTTCATATTGCTCTCTTTCAAAGGAAACTAACTTTCAAGTATTAAAGTCTTCAAAAATCAAAAGAAAAGCAAACAATAACAATAATGCAACTATATCTTTTTCTTTTAGTCGTTCAGTTTTGGCCTCCTCTTTAAGCAGGGTTTCCACAGCACTGTTCACTGTACAACTGTAAATCTTCTTTACCCTTTATGTTTAACTCAAGCTACACCTACGAACTTAGATGTCAATTTCTGATGCATCCTTCAATAACTATTTGATACTAACAATATCCTAAACAGCTTGTTATGCTGTTTAAAAAGTCGGTTCAAAAACACAGAGACCTACCCAAGTAAACGTTCCTCTCTGGCTTGCTCTAAGGATGGGAATTAAGTATATTCTTAGTTCCATGACTTCACTGATAGTTAAACATTTGCTTAAATACATGTTTAAATTCTGTCTTGAATAAGCACACTTCCTCTGAGATGAAGCCATATACATGTACAGAATGCTTATTTTGGAATTAACTGAAAATTATTCTTCATTTCTACAAGCCTTCAGAGCTAATGCAGATATTCGGTTCTCCCATAAGCACAAGCCAAGAGGCTGTTGGCTAAACACTAAACTTAACATCAAATTCTCTGTCACACTTCTGCAGCTTCACTCACTGCAAAATACTCCCATCATGTATAGGTAGTCCTATTAAATAATTAATACTCATCTTTGTGCACCTACCATAACACAGTTTGTCCGTCACTCTGCAGGTGCGTAGAGTGTCCCAGACTCTGGCTGTCTCAGACAAGCTGTGGGTTGCTAACAAAAGGAAAAAAGCTGGTCCTTACTCAGCTCCAGTTCTGAAGAAAGAAGTTAAGATGCTCGCACTTAGAGAGCCCCTCTGAATGCGTACGTCTACCTTCAAAATTCCAATCACATACCCTTATTGGAAAGTGCTAAGATTTCTTTTTTTTTTTTCCCAAGGTAAAACTAAGGTCACAATACTTTGGCAGTTAATAGTGCCATTCAAATAAGACCCTATGTTTTCAACAGTCCCCAGTCCTGCAGACATTCAACTTGAAGTCACTTCAATGGCTTCATTGGAGCCATTGATAGTGTTGATACCACTCGATTCCAGTGTCACATCTAAAGAAGGTATTAACTTGTCCCCAAAGCCTCCTTCACCAACCTGAAAGACATCTTTCCACTCCACTCTGCTACCCTTTGAAATGTCTCACTGTATTCAGAAAGCTCCAAATAGGTGTCTGGGGGAACAGTTAAGCCTGAGGTCGATTTGGAGAGAACAGACAGGTGGGGAGTGAAAGCTGAGTGACTCTCCAATGAGTAATCACATTTGTGCACGGCCAGAATGAGCTGAGTCACTCACATTGATGCATACCTGTGTGCAGAGAACATAATGCTAGTTCTGATCTTAACAATCTCATATGTTACAAATCGCCCACATTACGAAGTGGTAGGTTAGAGTATCTGTCTTTGGTCTCCCAGGTGCCACACTTGAAAGAAACCACTTCTCACTGCTAAACAGCACCTGGAAACAGGCTGGGATCACAAGTCCAAGCAGCCTTATTAGAAAGAGTGCCTTACACTGAATTAGCAATAGCACTTCCTCAACTTTTCACTGGAGATTTGCCATTAAAGTAGAGATTAGATTTGCCATGTTTAGTACAGGAGACCTGCCAAGTCCTCAGTCTAAGTTGGTAAGGAAATGTTGCCTCTGTTGTGGTTCCTTTTGTCATTACCAGCCAAGCATAGCTTCCACTTAAGAGGTTCAATGCCAATCATGAGTTTCTTATCTTCCAGGAGAATGCTCAATGGTGAGAACATTGCTAATGTTATCACATTAAAATATATGGTATTGTATTTTAATTACATTAACGCACACATTGTATTTTATAAAATACCCAGTATTTTAAGAGGAGGTCCTATTTCCACCATCAAGTAACGGAACAAAATATTTTTGTTAACAGGGGTAGTTTCATCGCCACTAAGGCACTAAAAGTGACAAAAAAATTACAGCTCTCCACATAAAACCGTGTCTTGACGTGTGCAACAGGTAAGGAGATTGTGTTACTGCTTTCTGTTTCTACCTTGTGGTGACTGAAGAGCGTAGGGCTTCTTCAGTCAGTGACTGTGCATGAATGGAAAACATCCTCCGCTGCTTAAAGAAGAGGGAAAAAAAAAATAACCACAAAAAAGTCAGCTAGACAAGCCCAGAAACACTGGAACGTTGCCCCATGCAGTCTTCCATGGAGTGCAATGAACCATTGCCTTTAACCTTTCAGTCTATTCACTTGCAACTGATTAAACTAGCTATTTAACAAGTGAAAATTTACAGTCCACAGTCTTCCAATTCCAACAATTACAAACACTGTAGAAATTCACTCAGATTCAAATTTCAAAATCATTTCTGGGAATGTCTACTACTTAAAATACCACACAACTGACTGACCGCACAATTTCCCAATCTTACGATTTTTATTTCAGCATTGCAACCCTAGATTCTAAAATAACCCCTCCTAACCATTAGAAGTGTTACAACAGCGAGACAAATCCTTTTCCTTACAGTAGAAAACCTGGAGATAAACACAAGGAGACAGTGGGAACACATTTTCAAGTTTCTAATTTTAGATTCCTTAAAAAAACTGCCTATTCTTCTGATCACTTCCCAAATTTTTATAGGTGCTGATACCTGGAAAAAATGGAAACAATAAATTCTCAAGGAAAATAGAATTCATGTTCTAGACAGGTCGTTGCTACTTCTAAGATTAATCTAGAAGTCAACACTGATGTCTATGTTCTCTTGAAATCTTTACATGTTGTTGTGAAAATAGAATCTCCTTCCACTGAAGCGACTTTAGCAGATGCCAGTTTTCTGGAAGCACGTTAGAAAAGCAAAAACACTTATTTAAGGTGCCTAAACTCACAACACCCCCATTTGTTGGGAATAGCCCACTTCCTGCAAGAGTGGAAAGCCCCTGCAGGTCCTGGAAGAGAGTTGGCTTAAGAACTGAAATATGACTGCTCTACACAGAAGAATAAGCAAACTATTTTTTGTTTGGCTATTTATACAGTACAATTTTTCAAGTACTTCTCCGGCCCATCCTAGGACCACACTGAAACTACTAAATCTGACTTTGTCATCCTTGTAAATCCAGTTAAGTAAATAAGTCATTTTCTGTAAACTTGTGGTCTCAGCTTCTTTGTTAGTTTATTGCAAAATTAAAGCAAGCTCAGCACAGAACTATCAATCAGTAACCAGCAAAGGTATAAAGTCTTTTGGAATGTACCAAGAGGTGGAAAAAAACCCCACTCTCTCATTAAATAGCTGGTTGTTGAAAGAATGGAGCAGAATTCCCTATTTCACATTTCCTATTGAGCTCAGAAACGAGCACAAGGACACTTGCAATAATCCCAAACTACTCCACCCTTATTAGTCCACATATTTTGTGGTTTTCACTGTACTCAAGCAATGTCACTAGAGAGCAGCAAGTACAAGTGGCACTCAGCAGGGCTGGGATGCTGACTCTGACTGCTGGAGGAGAAGGAAAAGAAGTTTTACTGATCCCCAGCCATTCTTCATGGCGGTCCCTGAGAAGGCACCTCTCACTTCCCCTGAAGCAAGGAACTTTTAATGAGGCCCTGGAGCATTGGAGCCATCAGTAAGAGCTCCAACGGTGCTTACTGTTGAGGCACCCAGCAATACCACAAAGCCAGATGGGGCAGGCAGCAATCCTGGAAACAGAAAAAGGGAACAGAATAAAACTGAGGTAAAGCAGCATGATTCAAACAGCTGTGAGAACTGCAGCCTTCTCCTTGGGAACCCGTTGCAGCTCCCCCAGGCTGCCATCGGTCTGCTCAAGGAACAACCCTAAATTACCACTGTCTGTCACAGTAATAGGGCGTTCGTGAACTTCATCTAAGACACACGCTGAAACAGATTTTTTTTCAACTCCTGTTTCTTCAGGGAGATTTTCTTCAACATCAGTAGCCATTTGCCACAAAAGCTGTCAGAAATTGTCAATGACTGCAGCAGGATTTGTACCTAATATTCACAAGGAAGAAATCTTCCTTAAAACTGAGCATTTTTGGTGAAATCAGGGAGTTATAGACAGAAAAAAGCAAAAGCCTGAACTGCAATACTGAGAGCTCTTAAACGAAATAAGAATTTTAAAGAGAGAATTTCAAATGTCCACAGCTACTGGGCACACGAAGTTGCCTTCTGCAGCGATGCTCTGCAGGGGCTCACCTTGCAGGAGAGCAGGCTTCTGAGGTGAAAAGCCTCTGCACAAATTGAGACAGTTCTGGGCTCCAGGAACAAACCAAACATACTAGTATCACAACTATTACTACGAGTGGTGATTAAATATAAACACATATCTTCATTCTTAGAAAATGTAAACTATTTTGGCTCAGACAAAGCAAATACAGAAGAGAAAGCCCAACAGTTTATCATCCCAAATCCAAGTAAAGCACCACACCCACCCAGTACTCATCCCAGTAGGTGTCTCATACTCTGAGCTGAGCTGCCACCAGCCTCAGCATCTCTGATTTCTGCAGGGAAGAATGAAAATAATGTCAAGTACTCTACAGAGCCCAGCCATCACAAGGAAAAAGCCTTATAATAAATGAAATTCCTATGTTCAAAGTCAAACATCACTTCTGGTGTTTAATCAAGGCCTGACTAAGATACTCAGAAGTAATTTTAAGTGTGGTGCTGAAATAGTTGTAGCTAACAAAGAAAGCACGAAGCTCCTTCACTGCAGGCGTAAACAGCAGACAAGCGCCCACATTTAACAACTGTTGCTAATCCAAATCAGATGAAAGAAAAAGTACTCGTTACAGCCACCTTCTTTATACATGATAGAGGCATAGGCTGTAACAGTGATGTTTATGACAGAGGGAAGCATATGGATGTTTCCAGACACAAAGGCATAGCACCTCCCCTGGCTGAAGGCAAAGAAGAGACCTCTGGGCTGAGAGCTGTTCAAATTCACATCTCAACTGATGTCATCAGTATTTGGCATAATTCACTAATAACAGATACATACACACAAACCACTGGAAACCCCTTGAGAAACACTTCCTAATCCTATAAGCAATGCAGCAACAAGTGTTGGCCTTGCCTCAGAGGAATTTCAGCTGTACCTATTTTCATCACATCCAGGGGGAAAAAACACACAAGCACACTCAGTCTAACAGTATAGAAAGTAATGGTTCTCTAGAAGGCTCACAAGCACCTTTTAAAAGCTTAGAGACCTGTTTCTCAGTTCACACTGCTGCTAGCTGCAACCTCATTAGAGCTCCTAGGACAGGACGTCCTAGGTATCTCTACCCAAGCTTCTCCTCTTTCTCCCTCAGTGAGGCAATTCATAGCAGCAGAGGTCATTTTATAGTCACTGGATTTCACTGGGTATAAATAGGAGTCAGAAGAAACCAAGGAATCTTTCAGAGCCCTTTCAGAGGCTGGCCACTGTATTTACATCCAATTTATTCTGCTTTGCATAGGAAAAGTACAAAGTTATGCAATTTTATTCCATAAGCCTTCTGGAGAAGTAAAGCGTCTATTCGCATCTCTGCCAACTGCTAAAAAATAATCATAATGAATTAATAAAACTTCCACCAGAAGAAAAAAAGAAAACAAAACAAAAGCACGCTGTTCTCAGGCAGCTACACGTCTTCAAGTTGAAATAGCTACCACCCAGCGATAGCCTGAGGTCTTTAGCCTTTCCTCCTCTGTGAACAAGGAACGCAGCCAACACAAACGTAACTTCCAAAATCCACGCCGCAGCAGCCTGGCGAGAAAGGTTTGTGTGCCTGGAAGGCCTTCACATCCAGCAGCCTGCACAGGCCTGTTTGCAGGGACGGGTGTAAGACGTCCCCCCCAGAGGGATTGCCACCCGCCTTCATACCCTGCCAGTCGCCCAGGGCTCCGGGCTGGCTTCCAGCAGACCTTCCCTCTCCTCCACCCTCCCCTGCAGCCTCTGCCTAACGATGGCTTTCTGAACAGGGACCACAGTAAGAGGCTGCTCCAACGTGGAGAAGCTCGCAAGAGATCACAGGCAACTTCTACAGCTAAGACCTTCCACGCTCTCCATGAGGCAAACACCACCACTTAAAAGGGAGCCTTCTGATGAATGCCAAATTGTCTTGTAAAATAATAAGAAAATATACTTCCAAATTCACAGTTCTCTCTTAGATCGCATGCTGTTCTCAGCAACAGGGCTTTTGGACGGTTGAGTTGGCTGGTTTTTGAAGGCTGGGGAAGAAACTGGGCTGTCTGGAACAGCAGCAAAGTAACACAGAACTTCAGTTCTGCTCCAGGCTGAGAGCTGAGAACGTCTCCTAGTCTTTAATAGGAATGCAAGGAAGTGAAAATTTATGCTTACTTTTTTCTCAATGAAAAACCTAGTTTAGTTTATTGGCACTGATCATTAGCAGATCAGAAAAGCAGACTGAAGGATCCTTCCTTTCACTCACTGGGTTTAGACCTTCTTGCCATGCACCTACCCTGCTTTGTCCAGCACATCAAATTTACCCAGACCTACATAAATTGTGACATTAGATCTCACTGCCTTCTGATGGAATAAATATATTGTTACCCCTATTATAGAAACAGATGCTGTGACACTAAGCCAACTGACTAAAGGTACCTCAATTCTTTACTACAACTCCTAAACCCTGACTTCAAGAAGAGAGCTGAAGGGCTTGTACTTACCTAAGCACTCTACGATACCTCACGACAATCTAATATATATCCAGCAAATTATATATTTAGAATTCTTTCTGTATTTAGGGTTTTCTACAGCTGTCTACATTTAGGTTTTTTGCTAAAGAGTAATTACTAAAGAGTAATATGAACCCAACTAGTGAAATACTCCTAACAAAGTCCTATTTAGGGCTCGTGGCCTATTTCAAGCTGATAATTAGTGTACCAGCACTTTTATTTGACTTTGATGTTTTGACAACCCCATCAGAAAGACTGTTTATAGTAATATACACATGGAGATCTGGAGAGGTATAGCATATAAGGCACAACTCAATCTCAATGTCATTAATTCCAGTAATTCCTCAGATTCCTTCCAATTAATTCCTTCAAGCCTTCAAGGCAGCAGGTCACAGGAGACTTGCTGGGTCTTGGATACAAACTGGAACAGCTCAATGGGCTACTGTAATTTACGGCTTTGCTGAATGGTTTTTAGAACACTCTCCCTAGCTCCACCTTTTCCCACATCATGAGCCTATGCCAACATTTTTAGAGGGAGGCCAGTGTTAGTTCAGACTGCTCCTCAGTGCCCCGTGGAGGCATCAGAAAGCTGTTTTAGGATGTGCTAGGAATCTCATCAACACCTCGCTGTTCAGTTCCCCTGCAAATCATAGTTCCTTGCCTGCCCTGCAGCACTGGAGCCTTTCTGTTTACCTTTTAGGCAGGCAAGAGCAGACTGCAGGAGTATTTGCTCCTCCTTGTCTATTCGTTTAACCTCGACAGGCAGGCACTACTCACACCACCGCCAGGCTTACGTTGGTTTACACTCAACATACTCCACCACCATCGCAGGAGCAGAGGGAACCTCTCCCAGCTGACGGTGGGGTTAGAGGCCGCAGAGTGCTTTGCACAAATTTTACTAGAGAAGTTTTCTTTTTTTTTTTGCTGTGTTATGGTAGCTGCTGCCTGTCACTGAAGTCATTTCAGACCCAGACAGGATTTTTATAATTATCTAGGATGGCTACCCTTAGATAATCATGTAGTTTTCATTTCAGCCTATATAGTCAGTATCTTGAGTACGGGGTAATAGGGAATCTGGATATATACCTCCATCCCCCAGTTTGCCCACAGCAATTTAGCAGGTCTGTACAGTAATAAGGTAGTAACTGCTATTGCTCAGAAGCCTGACAATCAAACCAATATACCAAAAATTCTTACAAAATGAGGAGAAGGCTATTAAGAAAGCAGGAACAAACTAGGCACTGACAGCATTATTCAGTGCAACCAAGGCCCATTTAGTAAATACTGTGCCTCTAGTGATTTTAAAACGCTCTTATGAGCAAAATTCAGTTTTCATCCTCTATAGTTGCAATGGCTGTAAAAAAAGAGTAGAAATTATCCAGAAAACAAACCAGATGAAACAAACAGTCTCTCCAGTCACCATCAGTTTCACTTCCCTGTGACTCAGGGCTCAGAAACATATGAAAGAACAAGTGAGAAAGAACAGCTGTAAATTATATGTACTACAAGCTGTAGGTATATACTAACATTATATTCACACTGAATTGCATTTGCACCCTTTTCAGCCTAACCTGCAATTTAGCCAGTAATCAATTTCTACCAGAAATATTTACAAGATTTCAAAACCATCAGTAGTTTCATCCTCGCTTAAAATGCAACATATGTATAAAATAAACCAGATAGGTACATCCAAGCACACCAGTCTAAATGCTAGGTAGTATTTTTCTACTGTACCAGCAACTGTTTTAATAGTCAACATCTTTTAGTCTGATCAGGCTGAAAATGGAAGTATTACCATCTAGCTTGGCTAGGAATGTTGCTTGGCTATATTTTGTCTGTCTCCTAAACCTGCAAAGTCAGATTGTAAGAGCTTTACTGCTTTACCTTTTAACATCCTTCCATTTATAATGTTCAATACATTTTCATGAACTAAGATTTTTTTATTTTTTTTTTTAAACTGGTATAGCATTTTAGGAAGCCTTGCTACTCAGTAGTTAGATTATCCTAAATTCTTCCACAAAAGCACATTTAAGAAATTGTCTACAAGTTAAAGATAATAGTCCATAATAAAGCAGAAAAAAACCCAAATCCATGTGGGATCATGATTGTTTTCCAAACATGTCTGATCTGATGTTACCCAGAGGAGAGAAGAGGGTAGGGAACATAAATCAGACAAGTTTTTTTGCTTCAGAATTTGCAGGGAAAAAGATAAAAATCCTGTGATTCAAAACATTTTGGAATTTCAGTGGCATTGTCTTGGCCTTTATATCCTATTTCTTCTGAATCCTTTCAGTAGGAAATAGAGTTAGTCAGTATTTCCCCAATAAAACTGGCATTTATGTCACATTTAAAAGTGACAAATTTTTATTTACCTACCTAAGTCCCTTAAATTGGAATATACTTTCCTTGGAAATATGAATCATTAGAAACCTCTTTGCAAGTTAAGGCCTAAGATGGAAAATGAACTCAGAAAAACGCAAGGAGTCATTTTTGTGCTGAGTCCACAGCATGACACATCCCCCTTTGGCTTCGCCTAATACAGAAAAATAGTATTTGAGATTGTCCAAAGGAAATCGCGGACCCATGAAAGTGTACTCAAATTTGTTTCTCACCTCTTGGGATAACAACTCAGTCCTCAAGGTCCCTGCTTAAATACATGCACAAGGCAGCACTGTAGAAGCATGATATCTCTGCTGTGTTGCAGGGAGGATCAGTCCTGCAGGGCTGTTTTGGCAACCCTTTTCACAATAATAAGACAAATAAAACTAAGAGACTGATAACAGTGAAATTCCTGCAAAAGCAAACCAATCCAAACCTAAACGTTTTCCTTTTCTTTTTAAAATTTGGTATCAATTTCTTTGAGAAGTTGGTGATCGCTAAGAATAGCTCCACTGGTTCCACTGGAAATGACATCGGGTCTACCGGCATTTGTTGCTGGTACTTCAGTTTTTATGTAATAATTTGTAAACATTTAAAATATTTGTTTAACTATTTGGATACATTGTATTTGCAACTGTTAATAGAACTACAGAAATACTGAGAGATAATGTTAAGTGAATAAAAACAGGCTGTGGCATCTCCAGACATATTGAACTTTAGGAAAACTTTTGGAATGGTACAAGATTTCAGAAATTTCACAACTAGAAAGCATCTGGTTTTTAAGAATTAAACTTAACAGAGCTAAATAATTTTTGCACCTCATTCAAATTGACTCAAGTGAACACGGGTCAAATCTTCAGAGATTTACTGCACAGGCTACAAAATATATATACAGGCAGCAGAGAAAAGCAGCTAATTGTCTCCTGGCCAACCAACTGAAATTTTACAGCAGCTCTAGATTAATTGTTCACTGCAGTGAGCAATTTTAAAATATAATTTCCTAGACTTGCTATTAAAACTCACAGGATCATGCATTTTCCTTGGACTCTATCATAACTGCTTCGTCCAAAGTCTTTCTCTAGAACCCACAACTGAGTCTCTACTGTGGAGTTCAGTAATAAATTGCAAAGACAGTAATCTTAGGAATGAATTTCATTAATGTAATTTGGAGAAAAACTGAAGAGGAACAGATTATGCTTTAGTGAAGAGAATAGACGTGTGCCAGTAGGCCTTCTACAGCCCCCAGGACTGGAACAGGAGGAAGAAGCTACTGGATGCTACACACCAGGATTGACATGACGTATGTGGAACAGTCGCCCGGCAGAGACCTTCTCGGGAAAGAATGGGATGTATTTGTGAAGTTCCTAACATAAAGATAAAAATAATCCAGAGGAAGAGGATTGGACTTCAATGCAAGGTGCAGTAGCAGAGCAGAGCGTGTGACAGGTTGCCAATAATTGTTCAGTTATATCTAAATCTTGGTAAAAACTCTTCCATGTTTAGACAGATGCTAATTTGCAAAATGCCCTGTGTGTTGTGGAGATGTAAATCTTTGGCAGGCAGAAGAGCAGTTATGGCATATACCACATTAGTTACATTGTCATCAAAACATGTATCAACTAGAAAAGCTATTTTAGCAGTAGCAATATTAATTCATGCTATTGGCTTGAATTAATCCTTGGGTCTAATTAAAGATAACTGACATGTCTTGTCTTATGGTAATTTGCTTCTCAAAAAGGATACTTTTTTTTTTTTAAATAACCCTTATCTGCTCTACCAACCCTTAAAAGTCCATGTATGAGATAAGTATCATTTAATGGTTTGCAATCATGTCATGGAATAATCATGGACATGTGTCTTTCCACTCTCATCCTTTTGTCCCTAAATACATTTGCAGAGAAGCAAAGAGTTCAGAGCTTTTATTTTACCATAAACTCTCCATCTCAATTAATTCTCTAGAAGGAGCAGGAGGAAGCAGAAATCCAGTCGCATGTTTTCTAATCCAAGTTCTGATGCTAAGTAGCTGTGACTGCTTACTGATATAATAAATTCTTTGTGCCCCATTTTCAAAGCAGGCATAATGCCTACCCTCTAAGAGTGCTGGGGGATTCAGTA
This sequence comes from Scolopax mira, assembly GCA_004320125.1. Taxonomy (NCBI): domain Eukaryota; kingdom Metazoa; phylum Chordata; class Aves; order Charadriiformes; family Scolopacidae; genus Scolopax; species Scolopax mira. The sequence goes on from BJBW01002884.1 coordinate 12,934, forward strand.
TTTTGCTTTCCTGACACTTTGAACTCACTGCATGAAGGGTGATTAAACCCAGCGAGTGTTCTCAATCTTCCCATGGTACAGCTGGGCAGTGTCTAGATACAGTAATAGTTGATTGCTATAAACACAGGATTGGAGGCCTTATAACAAAAAAACCCCTGAATCTTCCCCCCCACAAAAAGACAAAGGCCCTTTTCTTAACTTTTTGCATATATATATATTTTTTAAATCCTTCCCCTCTGCTTGAGTCAAGCAATAGACTGAAAGTATCACTGCTTTGCATCACAAATGGTATAGGTAAATCTGAAAAATCACTTGTGGCTCAACTTTTGGTACATTGCACAACTTACTGTAAAGTATTAGCACTGTATTTCAAACTGAAGGAAAGAAACAAACAGATAACAGCTCATTATTTAAATGTTAGCTGGGACTGGGTCCTGAATTTTCGGTCTCTCTTGAACTTAGTGGGGGTATTTTAAAGAATTACTTTGTAGAGCAGGGAGTACTGAATAGTTCCAGAGCAGCAGAGACAACAAAATAATAGGAATGCAGCATAGCCTCAAATCAGGCCTGTACTAATTTATTTCCTGAACTGGACAACTCGAATCTTTCTTGTGCCAGCAAAAGGCAAATAACAGCTATTCTTTAGGGTTTTACAAGACCAATAGATGCAGATCTTGCACTACTTTTAAAATATGAAGCTAAATAAGGAGCCAGACACATTGTTATAAGCATCATGGAAAAATATTCCACTCCCTTCTGCAAAAGCACAGGGTGAGACAGACACACTCACGGGCAGGTGAGTGCTGAAATAAGAAACTCTCATCTCAGATGTAAAAAGCTGACCTTTTCAACAGGCAGAGGCAAACATCAGAGATTACTTGGATCTCAGTCCAAACTCCCTCTCAACAGCTCTTTAGGCTTCTGACAAGAAAGAAATTGTTACTGAGGGAACTGCCGCCTGCAATGGCTTCACCAAGAGCCAACCCTGCACTGGAGTTTCAAACAGAACAGGGGAAGAGGCCCAAATAACTAGGGAAAAGGTATAATTTACAAATAATGAATACAAAACGTCCTGCAGGAATGCAAACTGCTTTGAATACGAACAGCAAATATCAATGGGAGCAACACAATTGGCGTGCCTACCTCATGACGGCACACAGATCCCTGAAAACCACTGCTCTGGAGGCAAAGAAAGTGCTTCCAAGGAAGGCGGCCATAAATAGAAAGCAGTTGTTCTCGCTTTGCAAGAAGCCGCGTCTCTTGGCAGTATAAACCCTTAAGTGTATCTGCAATGACCCCTACCAGGAAGGTCCACCATCATTTTGGCACAATTTTTATTCTGATCACAAACAGCAAGAAACAGCCTCAAAAACAAGTGAAGACCCACTGCAAACCTGCAGATCTAAACACTCCTCAATGTGGGAAAAGGCTGGACACAAACTTTACGATTCAAGCCTGCCTACTCAACAGAATCAGAAGAGGCCACAGCAGCACAAATTCCACAGATATTACTAAGTTACAAGCTTTTTCTGGTATTCTGTGGGGATGTCATCGGATTCAGGTGATAGGAAGATAATCTAGATACAGATGGTTGCTGATTTCACTATGTTGGTGTGCAGCATTATCTTCTCGGAACCAGAAAACCAGAAAGAAGCTTTAGGTGACTGAGAAAAGCTGAATAATGTCCATTCTTTGTTCTTCTTAGAACTCATAGCACTTTGAGGGTATAGAGTTAAAAAGACATTAAATAGGACTATATTCTTATTTGCTTTCTGGTTTGTTTCATAAGCATCCAGATTCTCTCAAATCCTGGAGATTAAAGATTTTTTTAAGCTTCTGTAACATTGTAATAATTCCACTAGCAGGAGCACATGAACAACCTCAACCAACCACTACTGTGAGATTTATAATAAAATGTTGAGAACTTGTAACAAAAGGAGGAAAAAGTTAATTACTGATCATGGGTCAGTTTGCACTATAAATCCAATCTGCCAAGAAGTCAATTTGCCAACAGTTCAATTTTGAAGTCCATGACCACAATTTGACACATACATGCATACAATTCAGTATGTATGAGCTCAGTGCTCTTTGCCCCAGATCTGGATCACATCAGAAGGCTTGTCCCAGGCACGCCACTTCACGTCACTCCCTTCCCACCTCCTCTGTCCCAGGCCAAGCCAGAATTCGAAAAACCTGCCTTGCAGCATGACAATTGAGGCTGGAGAAGGGCAATGCAACTCAGGTCCATGCCAGCACAACTGTTTTTTCTATCTTCCCCCTCAAGCCAGGTGAACGACATTCAGACAGAGGCAGAAGGACACAGAAGAGTAATGTTTGCTGTTTACTGAAAGAGTTTTGCTAACCCTGCTCCCCTCCCTTCTGGACAGCTGCTTTCTTTGCCTGCATCTAAAACTGCTTGGGCAAAAGATTGGAGAAAGTATTAATAGAAACAAAAAAGTACCTTCGGACTAAGTAAGTACTCAATAATATTAAAATCCTAATAACTCTGAGTAATGCAGAATGGCAATAATTAAATGCAGTCTATATATTCTAGCAATATATGCCTGTATGTATATATGAGACACACAACAAACACACACACAGAGGTATATATGACAGTGTCTCAAAACAAATTAACATGATGAAAACACAATGAAAAAAAGTGCCTCTGTATGATATTTTTCAGAAGATGCTCTCAAAACATACAAACACTCAGATCCTGAATCTCAAAAAAGATAGACAGGAATTATTCCGTGCATTTTTCAGACCATAAAACTGAGACAGGAGTTTGGAAGACCTTGCCAGCATTAGAGGGCATCAATATCTGACAGGTCTCTATAAAGGGCAATAAAAAGGCAGCAAACCTGAAGAACAGTTAAAGGAAACAACAAGTGTGGGGATACATTGTTGGATACCGATGGGGAATTTTGCAGGGAACTGAAAGAGCTACAAGTATATAGTTTCCTAAAACCTACACACTCACACCCCTTTCCTCAGAATGCCTCACAAAATGGAAGGAGACTCTTATCTGCCTCCCAGAATGCAAGGCTGAAAACAGAAGCACATCACCCCAAAAAGCTGTACCAGAGTAAAGCCTGAAGTATTAAGGAGTTCAGAGGAACTGCATACATAACTATTCTTATCCAAAACCACCTGAAACTTTTGTTTCAGCATAGCACAAAGCACAACCTCTTAGCTCTGGCTCGCCTTTCCTCTAAGCTTTCTAATCACCATAGAATCATAAAGTGGTTTGGGTTGGAAGGGACCTTAAAAATCATCGAGTTCCAACCCCCCCACCATGGGCAGGGACACCTCTCACTAGAGCAGTTACACAAATTTTATTTGAACATGGAACTCAAATCAAATCCAGAGGATGCAAAGCAGTAGATTTTTACAAAACGTTTTTACGAAGTGGCCACTGATCTAAAATACCCAAGTTTTATAAAGCACAAAGACCAGGTTTGCCATTACATTCTCTTTTCTATAGAGAAAATAGGGAACTGCACAACAGTCCGTGAGCAAGTGGAAAATATACCAAGGGAAGGCATTTTAGCTGATGGCTTTAAAAATCAAAGAAAGAGAATTATCAGAGGAAAGAGTTTAGAGCCAGACTGACCTAAATTGTTGAGGTTGTCATCTAACAGCATCAAATTTGGGACTATGTGGATGTGGAGGAAAGAAAGTCTTTCTGGAGAGGAATACATTCATTTACTGAAAAGACCAGGCAGAACATAGTATACTCTTCTTTAAACCTTCAGAAAGACCTTTTCAAGTGGTGTTTTCACATAACGAAGTGAAAGAATGAATGACGGCTCTGACTAAAGAATGACTTCTGCACTTTTATGATTTAGTATATCCATCACTCAAAGATAATGATAGCTTACACAGACCTTTTGTGAATGAGCAATCTCTGAAATAATTCTCTACTACAGGCCGTGGCCACGTGACAATGCTCAGTGTCAAACAGCTTTAAAAAGAAACATTATTGAGACAAAAGCAGAATATTTCAGAACACAGACTGGGACTAGAAGCATTCTTTTAACACAGGTTTAATTACACCTGGTAAGTCAGTAAATTAACTGCATGGAACTGTAAACAATAATCAAAGGCTATCTCCCTTCGGAAACATCAAGAGAGTCTTTCAGTTTTGAATAAGGAGGTTATAAAGTTCACCAAAAACATCAGAAAATTGTAAAGAAAGCATCTAATAACAAACTTTAAAATATCTTCTCAGTTCATTTCAGTTAGTAAAGAATGTCAGCTCAGAAAGATTTAATAGTACAGCATTCACATGTAAAAATACCAAAACATCAGAAGACAGACAGACAAAACCAAAGAACAATATGAAAAAGTATTCCTGCTCAAAGCAGCACTTGAGCATGTACTCAATTTTAAGTATATACTTAAGTATATACTTAAAACACTAATTAAAATATGTTTAAATGCTTTCCTGAGTTGAGGCCAAGGAATTCAATCAGATGTTAATGGAAAAAATTTGGCAGTATTCATAGCATTCTACTTAATAATGCAATGCAAAAGGATTATTAGAAGACAAAATGCTGTATGGGGCAGAGGCTGCATATTTTGTAAGTATAAATTGCAATTAGCCTGGTTACTGCACTACTAAACTGCATGCGAAAATAAAAATTAGTATTTCAGGGGGAAAGAGAAATTATAGCTCAACTGGAAGATGGACAGTTTGAGATAATAGAAACAAGATGTTTTCAAGCAAGCAAGTATTCAAAATATGCACATTTTCAAAAATAAATAAAAATGTACCATACCAATATTAGGAGCTGAAAGGAAATGGTGTCTAACTAGAGGATATAGCAACAGAACAGGATTTAGGCAAACTGGATATGATAAAAAAAAAAAAGCTTATTGAACAAAACTGACTACAGAGGAGGAGCTAGGTTTCAGGTACATCAAAGTAATGTTATACTGAAAGAACAGCAGAGAATGCACTGTATTGTTGAATCTTGATGAACACAAACCCAAACCATTAGAATATAATGAGGTGACAAGTAGAACCATATTTCTGTTCCATGATCCAGGAAAAGGGGACTGAGTATACGAAGTTGAGACTAATACCAAAACTACTACTAGTACTACTAAAATTAAGTTAACCCATTATTTATTGCTTCATTTACAAACTATAATCAAGGGTCATCATTGAACATTTTAGAGACACTTGGTATATCCAGAAAATATCACAAGTGCATCACTATCTAACACTAGAACCCACAGTTTGAAAACTTCAGAAAGTAGCATAGTGATTCTAAATTCATAAAAGAGAGATGAAATTAAAAGCACTTCAGCTCAAAAGTAAATTTAAAAGCCTCCAGTTTTTACAGAAGGCCTACATCTCAGAAAACACAGACAGTCCTAATAATAGAGTGAAAGATTTAAACATGATTTTCAATACACAACTAGACCTTAGAAAATGAATATACAGGCTACTACATCTGATGGAGAGGAAAATAAACTGCAGCCGTAAATATATGAGAATGAAATCTAGAGAGCTATGGAGCAAGTGGAAAAGCAAATAAACAGAGATATAAAACCAAACAAATTCCAGAAACATGTCTAAAGCAAGTATACAAAGAATCTGCTGGGAAGAAAAAAGGGAAAGGGGATAGGAACCATTGGGAGAAACAATATGATTGTGTTAAATAAGTTCTCAATGAAAAAACCTGACATGAATACTTATCCTGATCCCACAGCTATTTTCAAATAACAGACATGAGGTTTTGTCAGAAATAATGGGATCAAAAAGGTACTGAAGGGGAAATTTAAAGAGAAATGAACACACCGAGGACTTCAGGCAGAGCTCACACTCAAGTGGATGAACTCCTCAGAAATCCACTGTAAAACAGCTGCGTCACAACACACAAATCCTCCCAAGTTCCTCTTCCCGCTTTATACAGGCTCCATGGTTTTGACCATCTGTACACTTACTCTCTGTACCATTACTGGTTTTCACAGCCCAAACCAAAACTGCCTCACATATGTTGGCATAAAACACCCATCTGCAATTCCCCAGGTCTCAGGCCTTGCTGGAGGTCCACCACCTTCCTACGGACACACCAAACTACAGCGTGGCGTCATTCAGGCCTTGCTAGCAGACCCCAGGTATCTGGGAGTTAGCTGCTTCCCTTCTCCTTCAGAATGTTGATTTGTATAGTGTATTATTACATGTGAACACCTTGCATTTAAATATACACGCTGTATTATAAGGTGCTTTTGTGTAAGTTTGAGATACCTGTATTCACCTTTGAGGTTTTGCCATTTGTGCGTGTAGGCCATTTCCAGCTATTGCAGATAATATCAAATACAATCTGAATAGGAAGTAATTTTTCCATAAAACCATTTTAGATAGTTTCAAAACTAAGAAAACACACTATGGCACAACTACTGTTCCTGTGTTCCCCTGGGAATATCTTTATAATGGGTATCCATTATAGAATAAAACCTCACAACTCTAATTTTATGATTTCTGGTGTCTTTTCCACAGTACAGATGTACCCGTTTGTTCTGTATCTGTTTGTACGGATACAGAACAATCACTATATGAGATTCCAGTTTCACAGATGTTTTAAATGGTAAAAAACAACAAGCAAAATGAGAAGAAACTATCCTGGGCTTTCATTTCTCTCATTCTCATCCCTGAACTGCTGCCCATTCCATGCAGAAAAATGTTTGTGTGGTCATAAACCGAACTTGGTGAAAAAACTGATGCAGTTTCCCAGTCTGGATGGAGGGAGGATGGGATGACTCCTGTCAGCAGCCATGCCCCGTTCCTGCGTGCGTGCAGTGTTTCAGAATTCCAGGATAAAAGAGGTCACGTTGGGATCCAAACTAAGAGTGTAATATCCCACCACAACTATGATCTCAGACCTTTAAAGGAGAACGAAAACTTTAATTGCCCTAATGTTTGTATCTTTTCCATTGCTACAATGAGGGAAAATACCATTACGTGACATCCTTGTTTCTGGTCCTGGTAGTTCTCAAAATTTTAAATCAGCCAGCCATGACTGAAGAATTGGCCGTAGCTCAGTTTATACCTCAAACTATCATACTTTTTGAAAAAGGTGAAGGAGGCCATTACCTAATAGGCTGTCTATCGGTCCTATTTATTTTAAATTGTATTGTTTGGAGGTGTTCATGATTTTGAACGCTATAACTTTTCCCAGGGAGATGCAGAGGAGAAAGCCAAGGAGTTGCTAAACAGACCATGAGACATCAAATGCAATTCCCAGCTGCACCTTCCCCATTCCCCAACCTGCAAGATGCGTCTTTCACAGTCTTTAGTTTTTGATTGTTGAAAAATCCCAGTCACAATTCATTTGCAATTTCCCAGGGAGCTTTTTTCTCCAAAGATGACAGCAAAACTGCTCTGCAGAACAATACGTTTCATGGCATTATGTTTACATAAATGCTCTTCTCTAAAAGCAAAACATTATATATATGTAGTACTTACACACACACTGAAAATACCATTAACTACACTTTAGCTGGTGGTGGACACATGCACCCATTTCTGTAACACTAAAGCACCACGTACAAACTCTTCAGAAACCTTCTTAATAAGCATTTAACAAAGTGAAAAGCAGAAAACCACATTAAAAACTGAAGAAAACCTTGTACCATATGTTTTGGAAATGCCTGTTACATTCTCCATTAAGAAAACTATCTAGAGTAGCAATTGGTCACATCTCACATAGATGCATCTGGTTTTCTCTCCAAGTTCATTGAAAAAGTTGAGCATACCAAGAAACCAACTTCCAGTGAAGTTATTCTGCCACCTGCTGTTGCTTCTATGGATATACTAGATATTTTAATGCAAATCTTTTCAATTGAAAAAAACCCAACCTAATCAAAAAGGGACTACTTCCTTATTAGAGAAAAAAATCTTGTCATTAATTATAAACCACTAATATATTACAATCTTTTTCATTTGTTGACTCCTTAAGTATGTGAACCAATAATGAAGGAGGCTGGGGTTGAGAAGGAGATCATGGTGCAAGGGAAAAAAAAAATTAAATTATAAAACTTCATAAAGCAAAGTATTTTCATGAACCTTCTAAAATTCACACAGGAAAAAGTGTCTAAGAGCTTTTTAGTCTGAAAATTTTGATGCCAAACATTGCTGGATTACAGTATCAAAACAATTTAATAAAAATAATAAATTAAAAGAAATGTTGAATTTCACCAGTCTACATTCACTATCGGAGCAGGGGAAAGAGAAAATAAAACAAATTCTAATGGCTTTGAACAGGTAACTCCTCTCACGCCTTCAGTTCTAGCAGCAATACAGCTGAGGATTTTAGCAAATTTGACAAATCCTTTTACAAAAAGCCAGTGACAATACGGTGGACATCCCACCTTGCTGCTTCAGTCCATGCCAGCCAGCAGCACCCAACACTTATTTTCAGGACAGCCAGGACAAGTGCCACCCCCTCACCTCAGGCCACACATAACACCTTCTTGCAGAACCGCAGCCAGTGTGGTTACAGCATATGGTGTCCTTATGTTGCTCATCGCTGTGCACACTCTTAAATGTTTCTCTCCAGCTCAGGCAGGTAGCAGAAGTATTAGAAGAGTTTAGAGAAAAGACTGAAAAAGAACAGGATACCCAATAAAACTGCAGAGGGAAGTTGAGGGCAGGAGAGTGACTGGCTCAAAGATGATCCACTCGCTTAAAAAAATGCCTTCAGATTTTTAATTACTGCAATTCATGAGAAATACCATTCCAAATGTTACACAAAGTACAGGACAGAAAAAGCTCTTCCAGGAGAAGGAAACCCTGACTCCATAAAAAGAACACGCATGCAACAGTCTGCTCCAATCCCCTACCCCATCCTACAAACATTTCCTCATGCTAATGGGCCAAGAGAGCCATGGGTGGCCTCTCGTCCAACCAGTATTGGACTAAACGTGCTCAGCTCACGAGACCAGAGGGGGATCACAAGACAAGACAGCGTGGTTAACCACTCTTTGTATTAAACAGGCATATTTGGTCTACTCTTCGTTTAAGGCACTGCTCAGAGCTTGTTCCACCTTGCAAAGTTTGGCAGCTGCCCGCTGCTATTTTGAGTGAATATTCAGTTGATCCTTCAGGCTCTTCAGCCCTTTGATATCCTATTGCCTGTTACACGTTAGACAGGCGTACAACCCCCTTTTGCCAAGCAGCACATGCACGGCAGCTTCACTCTCTTTCAAATGAAGCCTCCTAGCAATCTTTGTTTTCCCCCTTGGTCAAGTAGAGAGATTAGATCTCAAGACAACAGCTCTGCGTCCCACCACCGGTGCTCCTCAGGGCAGTGCTCCAGCAGTTCCCCAAAATAAAAGAGCATCTCACCCGCTGCAGGGAGCCCCACGCAGCTGCACTCTCCTGCTATGGTGGGAGAGAGGAGAAAAACTCGTTGGCTGACTTAGACGAGCTTAGCAGTACTTTTACCTCTTGCTTCCCTGATTTCTAGTAGATTTGTCTCATTGCTGAGCCCAGTGAGCAGACCTGCAATATTAATTATTGCTTTTTGTTTCAAAATAAAATTCTATTTCTAATTTGCATACCATGGAAAGGAGATTTTAATTAGATCTTGAGGCATTTATAATAGCAAGAACAATTAAAAGACAGGCAAAGAAAATCTGTAGAAGAGCTAGATCCCAATACAGATCTTGCCCCGTCTTTTCTTTGTAATCAATACTAAGTAAACCTGCAGAAAAAAGCACATGCATGCATAAAAATCAATTTTAAATTAAAATGTTTTTACTAGATCTGGTTTCAGAGTTCTGTTTTCTGTACTAAAATGGAAGGTCATCCTGTACCAACTCAATATTTTTTCTGCTCCTGAATTTTGTTATCCTTTGCCGCATGTGTATATGCAGTTCTTACATTAAGAATTTATGCAGATGTTTTAGTTTTTACAGTAAGCTGATTTCCTTGTCTGTGCAATAGATGGAAGCCAACTAGCATTTCTTCCAGCCTGTCTTCTTTCATTTTAACATGATGAATTTGGGGTTTTTTTGCCCCATTAGGTATTTTCCCATAGGAATTCCCATAAGGAATGTTATTCCTTGCAGTGCCCTGTTCATATAATTCTTGCCCCTTTCAACAAGGCAGATAATTAGATACTCTTCCCCTGAAGCCAGATCATCTATTGATAAAACAAGATGTACTACCAAGGCCACACCCTATGATTTGATTAATTTGTTCTCTGACCTGTTTTTAATCACACTTGGGACTTCAGTTTTGAAAGGAAATACACATGGACAGTGCGTAAAAAGAGAGGTCAAGCAGATGACATCTCAAAGCTGTATCGTGGCTGGACTGCCCAGTAATCGTCCCCCTCCCCACCCCGAGTGATTTAAAATATTAATTATCTTGCATTTGGTAGTGACAGATCTTACACATAACAGACTCTTTCAAGATAACAGCAAAGGCAATTTTTGACATAGTCCTCATTTCAACTGTTAACAAAAGACCACCAGAAGCAAGACAATAGGAAACCCAATCTAACTGTCCATTTCTGAGTCCAATAAAAAAAATCCATAACATAGACACATTGGGAAAAAAAAATCACTATTCACCCACTTCCTCTTAGGTTTGTCCATGCTGGCGCTACAAGCTTCTAAGTCCAGAAGAAATGCTTCTCTTAACATCTCTTACCGAATAATTCATTCGTTATTTAATATATACACTAAGAGATCTTAATGAAGTTTCAGAAATGCTAATGTCCCGTGTATTCAAAAGTATCAAAGACCGTATCAAATCTATTGTATAATTTCCCCTGTGCTGACAAATTGCATTATTCTGTATCAATTACTGTACACTGTCAAGAAATTATTTATACTGCTGCTGAACTCCATGCATTGCTGTTACTAAGAATGAGTTGTTAAACTACAATACAGTGCAGTAGATATGAGGGGGAAAGCAGAAGTCCTTCAGCCATTATGAGACTATTTTAGGGAACAAAACGGAGATGCCCTTTCAGGATTTACCCAGAACACCTAGATTTCCATGCAAAAACATGGAGTGAGCACAAGATGTTGAAACCATGGGTTTGAGTCTCATTGATCACATACCCTTTCCAGCTGTAACCTTTTACTCCAGGATGCAGGCTCAGACCTGACTCAGAGGGAAGATGCCTCTAACCAACCTGCCAGCAAGAGCTCCTGGAGCACAGGTTTGTTACTCACACACACCCCCTTCATGGGGCACAGGTTGCCCATCCATTTACTGTCCAGACTCAATCTTACCTAATTTGCAAATTGTGACAAATCTCACAGCCTGAGGTGGGGTGACTTGTACATTAAGCACCTTTCATTAAAGAAAGAGTAAATGAAGTAACCTACTAATGAATACATCTTGCAGGGCCTGAAAAATGTGAAAACAAGCAAACATTTCATAATATATATAAAAAGGCTTTTCAATTAACATCCTGTTTTGAATACATGGCTGATCTACAGCAGCCCCTGGCAACAGTCTGCCAACATCTCAGCCCGGCATGCTTAGACACTTCTGACAGTGCTTCCATTCCTCTACACATCAACAACAAGCCTATTTATTATCCAGCTTGCCTGATCTATAGTGCAATGTGGCCAGGACCTGGAGCTATTTCCTTAAGATTGAATGAGTCAGGACATGAAAATGATTAATCAACATGAAGAGGTTTAAAAGCTGCGAGAAAACTGTTCTAAGTAAAGCCTCTGTAAAGCAAAGGTTGCAGCATTCGGAAAGCTGGGGCTTTCCCCAGGCTGATAGTACTGGGATGCTTTGCTATTTCTTTCTCAACATTGGGATAAAAGTGGCAGACAGACAGACAATGGTTATTTGAGATTTTCAGGGTACAGCTGTGCAACATTTTGAAGGCAAATACAATCTCGCTGGCCTGTGGTCCAAGCAGAATGGAAAACATGTCAGTGCGATGCCAAGACCACGCTAACACACCTTCTCAGGGTTCAAAGCAGAAGTAAAGCAAACCCACATCTACCTGTGAGCCACAGTTGATACTGAAATGGTATGGAGGGAAACAGCACGTAAATGCAGTAAACGAGGCAGATTTATGAGACAGATTTACTTTTGGTACAATAAAGAGGTACCCTGCACCAGCCTCCACTGCCCAGCTGGGAAGAAATACAAGCAGCTTGGGAAGGTGCTGGTACCTGACTCCCATGCCTTATGGAGCCTCAAAGTAACTAAAGCACAGATTCAGCCAATATCAGAAAAAAAAGGATGCTAGTCATCATGGTAGTGCTCACCCATGCAAGTCAGATGGCAGTATTATAAGCATTAATGCTCTAAGAGAGGCCTGGCACTGAAATGATGGTAGATTTTACAGTTAGTTTATGTGTCTTAAACTGCAAAGGTGCTATGGAGCATTGCATTGTTTACAGGGAAGGGAAAGAGGCAAAGTCAATAGTTGTGAGGGTTGACATTCAGCAACTCTACATGTCAAAACGTGGCTGAAACCAAGCAGCACATTAGCACAAGTAAATGCAACTCCTAAGTATTTGCTATCCCTATTTTATAGCAAATAAAAATATTTGCTATATTTTGCTATTAAAAAAAAATCTCCTTTGCTACAATATGTTTGCAGTAGTGACAGCTCTTACTTAAAATTCTCATTTTATCTGTTGCATATTTATCTCCTTTGCAATATGCATGTTAATGTTAAAAACCACTTATATATGTTTACACATATACACTGTATATGTGGAATTCCTTCCAGTTTTTAAGGGAACTTATTCGTTTCCAAATGCTGCCATTGTTATAGCCTTAGACAACAAGAGGTTAATTACAGCTGGGACAGAGCAAAGTAATCTTATGGTACCTTATCACAGAGCTGCTAAACTACCTCTGGCCAAGTTCCTTGTCTGCAAATATTAAATCTTCAAGTGCTGAATAAATCACAGCTTTTGTAACTTTTGCCAAGCTCGTAAAGCCTGAGATCTCCAACACATTTCACATGAATATGAACGAATAACTAGATGACAATAATTTCTGGGCACCTATCACCTGGCAATAACCAGTGATCCAGAGGAATATAGTTAACTATGTTTTGGCTGAGTGAATAGTCACTGATAAGATCAGACTCTTGATTTAAACTCAGGAAACCAAAACGTTTTCCTTGCCCTCTCTTTATTTACTTCCTCCTTCCATCCTTCACGTTAGCTAATTGAGATACAGTAGTCCTGTTTCCTCAGTGACATTTGAAATGGCCAGGGATCATGATCTTAAAAAGATTCAAAATAGTATCTCCAACAGACCTTACAGTCTCCACCTTTACAGATCACAGAAGATCAGCCCGGAGAAAATCAGGCTCAACAGTAGATTTGGAATATGAATATATGTTTGGGAGTAAGGAACCTACCATCCATAATTCTGGTCAATGTGGTCAGCCCTAAAGAAAGGGATACTTAGTGCTATGAGTCATCTACCAGTGGGGAAAAAATCAGTAAGAAACCAGCGGTGATGATTTTACTGAAACTGGGCCTATATCCTTTCCTGTAACAGCTGACCTTGATGAAAAGAGTCTCCTTAGAGACTTTAAGGAAGGCTGAATTTATAATGTAAGAGCTCCTGGCAGTTTTCATCACCTCAAATTATTAAGTGATTTCGATCAGTGCAGAGGACCTAGAAGGATGAATTCTGCATTGCTTTATTGGCTCACGCTTCTCTTTCAAGCTGCTGACACAGAATCACAATGGGCAATTTCTCTTCTTCCAAGAGGACCTCAAACCCAGCAAAATGCAGTCCCATCTCTTCTCCCTGTTAGTTTTTATATTCAAGTACATGCATACATTACTTGTATCCCGTATTTGAGAGAGCAGGGTGATACAACTCTCCATGGTTCCTTCCAGACTTACTTTCTATAAACACACAAGACCTGTAGAAGTTGCAAGGTGTGCTGCATACTTTGCATCTTCTGTTTAGTATCATGTAAAATCCTCCCAGGCAGAAATGAAAGCCAGCTTTAGATTTGGATACATGACCTTAACAAAAGCAACACTCACAAGAAGAAACAGCCAAAAGGCTGATTTCACCTTTTATGGGGAGTTCCTTCCCTCTCAGTGTAGAGAACTGTTTCCAAACTGGGCTGGATTCAACACCAGCCCCAGGTTTATCAACTGCAATATTACTCTCAACCCATTAAAGTAAATTTTTACTGTAACTACTCCTATCAGGCAAAAACGTCCCAATTTTAACCTGTGTTTTAAACAGCTTCAGGGGACATCACTCAAATTCCTTCTATTTAGAAGTGAAGATGAGATTCATTCAGCAACCATAATTATCAAATATCCTGTTTGTAAGGTAAGCAAGACTAGCAAAAACTCGCCACGTAACTGTGCCATACACTCCACTTCCTCCTCTGTGGAGCATTTCAAAGCTTTGCTTTCAAGTCCATGATGTTCTACATACTCACTGAGACACAGGCATCCCCAGAGAGTTACAAATGATGAAGCTGCAAGGTACGTAAGGAAAAAGGACACACTAGTCTTTGAAGGAAGCCTCTGGATGCAAAACTCAGGTCAGCATGCACTTATGACACGCACTGCTTTCCCCTTTCATTCCTCCAACAAGATAAAATCCTTCATTTACAACAGTTCAGACAAAATAGTAGAAAATCCAATTTTTTTGAATAATTTCAAAATTTCCCCTCTTTTTTTTTTTTTCTGTATTTTTGGCAAGTGTAAGGAGATTAGAAACACATACTCAACTCTTCCCTACAAAAGTGAACTGCAAAAAACAAGGGTGTTTGAAATGTATAAAGTTTAGAGCACACCAGTTCTGTGTTAACTCTGCTCCTCTACGTTTTCTAGATCTGAAGCAAAAATACTAACGTCTTGCCAGAGAGCACGATTTAAAAAGATGTGAGGGATAGACTTTGACCATATGTTAAGGCTGACTGGATTCAAAGTGTGAGTCCTCCTGATTAGCACTGTAGTCTACTGAAAAGTTCTTATCCAACATACCAAAGTTTCCATTTTAACTCAGATTTCAGCTTGAATAGAAGCAGAGTGGACAACTGTACTTCAATGGATTAATTCGTATGTCTAGTCAGTTCACTTTCATACATTATCACTAATAAAGCAACATTTGTGTGGCAAACTGTCAAGGTACATAACTCAAAGCCACCTCTTGCAATAAATCTTTTATACAGCAACAGAAGTATTTCTTTTCACTTGAGGCCTGCAAAGGTTTTTTTTGGGAGGTTTTGGGGGATTTTTATTTGCTAGAACTCGGGCTGGGACAAAATTATAACACAATGTTCCTTTAGGAAAAGAGACGATTAACTGTAACCAAAACCAAGACCATGTTTATGCAAACTCAGATAAGGACAACGAAATCTCATGGCTCAGAATATAAACAGTTGCTAGAGTTGTCACGGGAGTATTTCCCCACTCCCTGCTCCATCGCAAGGACAGGGTAAGGCAGGAAAGAAGGTGGTGCCTTACTCTGATCTAAACAGAACGCAGCAGACAGACAGAAGGATCTGCTGTAGTAAATCTTATGTTCCTTAGTCCTTGCCATCTGGCAAGTGATCCATGGCTCATGTGAAACGAGTGGGTGGTCACGGTCCGGTTTGTACTAGACATTTTTCGGGATCACGGAAAAACAAAACAAAACATTGCAATTGGCACCAACCGCTGCTCTTGTTAGTGGCTTTCAACAGGCAAAGGACCAAACAAAACTGAAGACTAAACCTCTCCCTCCTACAGAACTGGTCCCAATTTTAGAAGGAGATAAAAACAAGCTCACATAAGAGAGGGAAAGTTTGCAATGTCTCTGGCTCTGTCCTTCTGTGCGATAAAGAAAGCAGAGATTTCAGTCCTTAGAGCAACCAGTGACTTTACCTTTCCTGCTCTGATAATTCACTCTTCTATGACTATCAAATTTGGAGCCATGAAAGGCACGTGAAATTTACAGCCCTGATCTCTTCTTCTGGGCAGCCCTGATCCTAAAAGTCTTAATCTGACATCATATAATATATATATATAAAATATACATTGTAATTCATTACAAATTATAGTATAATATCTAGGGAAAAAAAAAAATCAAAATTTTGGTCATAGCACAATAGGCTAAACAGAGGGATGGGTAAACAACTACACGCAAAACACAAGCTGGGTCATGGCTGACAGCTTTTGGTTTAATAAATTTGTTTTAAGAACAGCTGTGGAAAGTGAAAGCTCTTTTATAAAAAACTTTATTTATAGATGAACAACAATGCTTAACAGCAGGTTTTCTACATTACGGAATTAGGTTTCAAAGGTTACCCTGCTGAAAAAGAGCCAAATACTACAGCATTTACGTTGTTTCAAATTTAATACAATGCAGACTTTTCAAGCACAAATACCTTTAAAGGAAACCATATGGTAATGGCAGACTTGCTTTTCCCTAACAACCTGGAATGCTTTCATTCCAAACTTCAAATTAAGAAGGGTTCAGGAATGGGTATGTACAACATTCCTTTTATTTCAAAGAAGAATGCTCATTTAGCATATGGTGGTAGTGTGAAACAGCACCATTAGATATTTTTATTTCGATATATCAACTCACCGAACAACTTTGAATCACACTAACTCCTGTTTGCTCAAATAGCATCAAAGCAGCTACAAAAAGGCAAGCTGCATTGTACTCTGTTTTCAGTATCAGGGAACTCATTCAAGTCTTATTTATTTATATATTTATGTTTAAGGATTTCCTTAGTAGCTGACAATTTTGAAGTAAAGGATTTAGACAAATAATCTTATGAGTTCTCAGCAGCTTTCATTTCACAACCCAAAATTTAAGTGGGAATGCTAAGTATTCAGACAAAAATACTGATCTGACTAAATCAATAAGATTAATAAAAGAAAGAAAAAAATTTCTTTAACATTTTAATCTTAGATATTATTTGCAATGACTGCAGAATAAACATTTACAGACCAAAGTTAAGATTTCGTTTCTGGTGTCCCCCCGCCCCCACTTTCCCAGTTTTCAGGGATACACCTGGTTTCTCAGGATCCCAGAGGGAGCTTGTAATATCAGCAGGAAAAAAAGGGTATTTTCAGACTTGCTGACTACACATATAGGACACAGAAGGTCATGTGTATGAGAGATTGTGATTTTTTTTTTGATCACTTTTAGGTATACAGCCACACATTTAAAATCATCAGAGTAAATGTGTACTGAAGAATTCTATATGTTATAAGAAAAGTTACTAGCACAGCAGAACAGTTGAATCTACACAGAAACGTAATGTACAAATACACACTTGACAGTACCCTTTCATGAAAAATTAGCAAAGGCAAGGATGCGTTAAGGTAAAATTACTGTGGTTTGCTTAGCTATGCTTTCTTTTGTTTCTGCATAACAGTATACGCTCTTGAATCAACAGGAAACCTCTTTTATCCGTCTGATGATACGTATCAATGATGAAGCCTTTCAGAGGACGTGCCACATTTCTAGGTGCTTAAAATATGTTGACATTTTAACAATGCATGTTCTTAACCTATGTTAGTCTAGCAAGAGCAGGCAACTAGAAGCCCTGGCAAAGCTGGTCAAAACCTGCCTAAGCCTGACTACCAGAAAAGAAGACCCCAATTTACTTACATTTCCTCCCACGTCCTTTTTAGAAATGAACTTCCCAAACAAAACCAAGGAATAATAAACACAGCAGGTATATATCATTACACAAATTCTAAAGGTGCATCTTCACTGCTGTGGGACTGCAGCACCAGCAGGTACCCCAACAGCAGCAGAGAAGCGTGAGTGGCGGAGGCTGGAGGGCACACACTGCTCAGGCTTACTGGGAATACTGGGTACTCACCTGGGCTGCTGGCTGGGGGATGCCTACCCACGCTGCAATTATGCCTGCAGTGTTGCAGACATACCGTAAAATGTACTGGTCAGGAAATCAATCTGTTAGGGTCATGTGTTTCAAAAGTTGCAGTTTTTCCTTTGAGGCTATTAATTCTGGAGGAGAGGTGAAAACTATATTGCTAATGTCCTTAGAGATAATGCATTTGTCTGATTTCAACAAAGAAAAAAACAGCATTCACCTCTGCACAAGTTTTTTTCCTATTCACAAAAATAATTTCTCCAAATCTCATTGGACAAGATCAGGAGATTTCATGACTGACTGACCAAACATGAGCCTAAATATTTTTTAAAATAACTAAGAAAATTGATAAGGGAATGCTATAGAACTCTATTTGTTACAGCATATACAGCTTTTCTGAAGTCATCAGTCTTAGCTGGTGTATGATTTTTAACCAGTAGGCAAAGCAGTCACACAGTGCAATTATCATAAAACTTGAAAAGGTTCTGAAGAATAGGAAAAAAAAAAATCCCAAAAAAATCAACCAAAATCAAAACCCCAACACAACCAAGCTGTTAAATGTCTTGCCAACGTGTGCATCCAGTGGTGCTCGGTGGAAGAAGGGTAAAAGAAGGTCACTGAACTGTTCTGTCTACCCTGTTCTGTGGGGCTTGTTCTTCCCTTAAGGCGTATGTGCATAAACTAAGAATGGGTATTTCTCAACTTTAACAAATCACCCATATTACCTGTGGTTGTTCCAGATGGGGCAAGTCTGAGGTAATCATTGTCACCAGCCAGATAGAAAGCACTTTCAAAAACTATTTTAATATCTAAAGTTGCTAATATAGTAGTTAAGGAACTGTTTTGGATGAAAATACACAGCAAGCCAAGAGCTGTTATACTGATATCTTCATTTCTACAGATCTTTCATCCCAAAATAGGAAACTATACAGACCTAGTTCCACAGGCTTCCTGTAGGCTGGGTTTTCACTAACATTTGACTTGAGTGTAATGTGACGCTGATGCTAAGTGTAAGTTTCCTTTTTTAATCTGTATTAGATCGCCAGGTCCATTCCCTTAAAGGCAGAGAGAACACAAGAAGCTTGTGGTAAGAGAGGATGGCACTGATTTTTCCAGTAAAGCTGTCCATTTAAAGACATTATGGAATTACAACCTCCAGAAAGCATGCAAAATAACATTTTATCCTTTTTAACACCTGGATGTTATAGGGTGACTCCTGTGGGTAAAAGTAAGTTCCCTGATGACTCACAGTGAACAAATCTGCAGATAGCTCCAATGCAACTATGTCTACTGCATGCAGTGGGTATGGAAATAGTCACTCTTCACAGTTGGGTCAGATCAATGGTTTATCTAATCCAGTGTCCTGTCCCTAATAGTGGCAACAGGAGAGCACATCATACCTTAGAAAGTGCTGGAGCTATTCCTCTTGAACTTCCTTAGTAACTACATTCATTAAAGCAAGCATGTTAGAGGGCCTACCTCTAGCTATTCCCTTTAGAGTCTGTTTATGGCACATGCTCGTGAATTTGCCTGATCTCATTTGTACCACCTAGTTTCTGGATGGGTTCTCCTTAAGCTTTTTTCATTGTCAGTAGTGGAAAGAAAAATCTGATTTTAAAATTCTTCTGACAGTTGCTTCTGGAATTAACAGAAACACACTCTTTAGCCATCAGTATCACAAGTCTTCTTCTACCTGTAGACTCCTCTATTTTCAGATTTCCAAGCTACTCTTGGGAATGACACCATTTGTCCAATTCTTTAGTTTGACAAAGACTTGCATATAGAAAATCCATCTGCAATAAGACAAAGGAGCTAATGAACATCAGATTTCAAGTATTCCTTGAGTGACAGAAGTTCTTACAGAGATGGATGCTAGGATGAATATAGCAAAGCCAAAAGAAAAGCTGGTATGGGACAAGTCAGCCCTAAGGCCCAGCTGCTACATCTTACTGTATTGTGGCTTTGGTACTTACTTAATTCAATAAAATCAGAAGTGGATCTACGTTTAAAAGTATCATTATTTCCAGAGAAGAAACAAAATCCCAGACCACTGTGTAGAAACAAAGACTTTAATATATCATATACTGTTTGCACATCAGTGATCCAGACTATGGATACCACACTATAAGGGGTCTGTCATCCCATTAGTCATCCTGGTGAATCCATGTCTCAAATGCAGGTTTGATATGCTCAGCTAAAGCATGTTCACATTCCTGCACATCTGCCTTTTCAAGCAAGGCCCATTATTCATCAGCCTTAGGTACACACGTGTTGTGTTAAAGAAGAACTACATAAATGCCACCCAGTTTAAGCAACCAACCATCCATTCCTATATAATTATAAAATGTTACTATCCCTCTTGTAGATAGGGACCAAAATTTGGGGAGGGTAAGGTTCAGATTCACCTCACCTAAGGAGTTAAGTGGGATCCTACTGCTCTCAGGATTCCTTTAGAGTTATGGGGAAACAGATGGAAGGGGACACTATTTCCTAGAGGGAACAGACACAGCAAGGATAATCTGTATGTATGTGATGTAAAGTTTAACATAAAAGGGATGTGCCACACAGACTTCAGGCTGACCAGTAAATCAGACACAGATGAGACAGACTGCCATGGTCTGCAGACACAGATTCAGTGTTCTGCTCTAACTTTTAATCAGATAAAAGAAGGGGCTTGATGTTGCTTTAAGACTTACAGAGTTTCTCTAAAATCTTGCATGAAGTTAAGCATTGATGTCACCTATGATATAAAACTACCATGGCTTGGTAAAGTAGTCCAAGCACTACAAAGCTGAGTTGTATTTGAAATGGCAAATTACAGGTGAAGACCGCGTAGTCCCAAGGTAACATCCTGAGTCATCCACTCTCTCCCTTGGTCTTGACAAACACATCAGAGACTACAACAGAAAGGTTCTGGTTAATGTTTAACCTGCTCAAAGCCTCAATGACATTGCTCATTTTCTCAGGCTCACCCACACAGTAACAGTAAATACCAGTTTCATGGATAAGGTAAGTGCCACAAAAGAAATTATTAAAAACAACCAGAAGATGATTACTGCTGCATGACTCTAACCCCAGAACCCGAAACTTGAGTGGCATTCATTTAACTTTCTTTAATGAATTCCTCCACTTCTGTCATGCAGCTAATTCAACACATTGCCTCCCGCTCTGATTATTAAAAAGGGAAAGCAGCCAGTACAAACATCAAAGAGTGGCATTATCGCCTTCTGTGACACCAGAATATTTTCCAAAGTTACAGGTAAAAAATGACCAGTGAACTTTCTGATCCCTTGGCAGGACGGACATACACATCTTGACACAATGCACCCACTACCCAAAAGGCATTATTTACATGCAATGAGGTTTGGAGAGCTGGGACTTGATGAGACAGCACTGTGACAAGGGCAGGAGAGAAGCATAGCAGGTACAGACTGACCTCTATGGTGGCACAACTCTGTCTCTGCCTCAGTGATGAAAACATCAACTCAATACTTTTTCCCTTATCTTCTAGCCTTTTGTAACCATATCTGTTACATACAGGACCATGTATTATGAATTCACTCTACTTAATTTTAATTCATGCTACTTCAAATAATAATGACGGTGTTCAATCAGCTTCACTTTTGTTGCTGGTACAGCAGAGACTGCAGAGAGACCTACAACCTCCCAACAACTCCAAAAGTACATCAAGAAAATAGTTGTGAACTATTCATTTTACTTGTCTGCTCTCTCACATGTCAAAACAAGTATTGGTAATATAAACCAACCCTGTATTACATGAGTTTGATAAAAGTAGAAATGCTTTTTTGAACACTTACTCTGACATGAACCCCTCAAAAATACAAAACTTATACAAGACTTAAAGTCTCAGCTATTGTATTGGAAATGTTTTCCTAGGCCAGCACAACAGAAAACTTCAGCGGTCAGGAGATCAGACCTTAAATTCCTTTCCTTGCAAAGCACTTAATTTCATGCTATCAAGCAAAACAAAGTAGCTTTAACCACAGGATAAACTTCCTAGGAGTTTTAATTGGATTAAATCAATTTCTCCATCATCAAAGCCTCAAGACTTGTAACTGCCATTTCTAAGGGTGAGGGATGGCAAATGAAGAAAAA
>BJBW01002884.1:35003-60279 GCA_004320125.1 Scolopax mira
TGAGTTACAGGCAACTGTGTCCATCTGCACCCATATGCCTGATCGTTGCCATGCATGTGACCCATGTCCACTGAAATCCTTTCTACAGACTAGGTCAGGCTCCCAGTTCCTCAAGTTCCTAAGATGCCACCTCAGTCACACCTGCTGCAGAAAGCCATTCCAGAAACTCATGCTGGAGAGAAGCAAGTTACACATCTGCAGCTAAAAGAAAGTAACAGCCATAGCCAACATGGGGCAGTATTTCAGAACGACTTTGTTGTACCCTGCACACACTGGTGCTGATGGCCGCTGGTGACTCCGGCAACGAGCACAGCCTTCTCCAGCTGATGGCCGACCGGAGCAGAAGGCGTTTCAGTTGAAAATTAACTTCTGTACACAAGAAATGTGGTACTGCTGGAAAACCAGCGATGTTGCAAGTGTGGGAAAGCCCCACACCATTGGCTCGGGTGGAAGCCAGTCTACAATCCACAGCCGAGGAACAACAACATTATCTAGCCAAGGGCAAACAGCAGTCATCCATTACTCAAGTGTTCTCAGGGCTACAGAGCCAAAGACTGGAGTTACACAATCAAGATAACTTTTCTACTCCGCCCTACTGGGCAAATGTCTGCAAGTTTTTAGCCGGGGGGGAGGGAAGAAATAAAATCAATATTTTCTTAGCTACACCCTTGAAGTTTCACTCTGCACTTGACAAGAGAAACTAAACAAGGAAATGTCGACGGCCATTTTCATTGGCATGAGACCGTGGGCTTCAGCCGTGCTGTAGGCCACATCCAGCAAAACCAGGAAAGCGAAGGCAGATTAAAATAACTGCCATTTACAACTCGATCAGCTACAACACTGAGAAGCCTATAGGAATAACCAGCCTATTTTCCTACCAGTGAAGCACTGTCTTCTCTACAGTATATTTTCCAGTATATCAACCTAGTCTGGTTTTAAAAGTTCCAAATACGGGAACTTCTGCCAGCTCCAAAGAAAATTTACCACATCCTTTCACTGGTACTTGGATCTTCAGCCAGTTACAGTCACATGTACAGAACTAAGCCAGAAAGTTTTATGCTACTTTATGCTTCATCCAATACAAATTATTTCTAGATCTAACACCATAAAGCTATTTGTAAAGTGTAAGTTAGAAGAGAATACTGAGAGAAAATTATTTCCACATACAAACATCTTTCTCAGGATCTCTAAGTCAGTCTGACTGACTTCAAATAAAAATGGAAATCAGGAGTTATTAAGGTAGCTGTATGTCTTGTTTCAGAAATTAGGAAGCCTGCAGGTAGACTGACCACTGTCATTACTTAAGAATACACAGAAAACACAGAGCAAAGCCAGGAACAGGGCCAAACCTGCATAGCATCCTAATCTACTGATTAGACTATGGATTTACAAGCTCAAAGGTGGCAAACACATTTCAAGAGGCCATAACCATCCTTTCTTTATGATATATCAAGTATGGAGACAAAACTTTACCTCCTTTAAAAAAAGTAAGAAAAGGAATACCATATGGAAAAATCTGAGAGAACCATTCTATTAAACTATATCTGGAGGAAGTGGTGAGTATCTTGAAGACATTTAGACATTTCAAATGAAGATCAAGTGAATCGTTGTCAATTTCAGCAAAAGTTGTTCTAGAAATGCATTACATTGGTATTGTTTTCAGGCTCGGAAATGATTCCCAGAACAAGGAGGTTTTGTGATTGGCTTTTTTTTTTTGTATTTTCCTTCTTAGTGGAGGCTTCTTGCAGAGGAAAAGAGAAAGAAGACAAAAAGGTACCCATGGACACGAAATGTCCAGCCTCTTTGTTGTCACTGGTTTAGAAAAGTGTATGAAGAAAAAGGCAGATTTTTCTTTTAGAAGTCCCATCTGTGAAAGACTTTTGAGTCAACAAAACTGTACAGCTGTGCAGAATGAACTGGGTTTTAAAGATTCTACCAATAAAAAGTATTGTGAATCACCTTTGAAGTCCCACTTGAGCCAATATTCTGGTTTTTGTCCACACTTAAACAGTATTATGCTTTCAAAAACTGAAGTTTTACTTCTTTCTTTAAAGGTCTGGTGGCTTTCCCCCCCTTTGAGAGGGCTGATGTATAACTAGGATGATCCTCCTTCCCACCCAGCAACCGGGGATGCAATAGAAGTCAGAACATGCCTTCAAGCACAGAATTTGATTTCAAAGTTCTCAGTGTTTACCGCAAGTCTTTTACTTGTGGTAAAGCCACAAGTGTTTTACCAGATCCAGCTACAGTGAAAACAACTCAATGGATATAAATATCATCACACATTTGCAGACATTGGGCAGAACCCACAAATCTTTCTTTCTGGACAACAGCCAGTGGGAGATTCAGAGCCTCTAAGGCTTTGCAAAAGGAAACAATTCAGCCTCCTGTAACAAATGTGCTGTCCCTGAAGAATGGTGTCATGGAAATCAGAGCACATAGGAACAGGATTCTTGAAAATGACATGCTGCACTGCTAACCAGCTTTCCAAACAACCCCTTAAAAGTAATTTTATACTGGGCTGTTATATTAAATTTATAAAATGATAATAAATCCTCTCTTCACATCTCTTCACAAGTAGATGTGTTTCTTAAAATTCAAAAGCTACTTCTTGGAAAAGATGGCTAATCCTTCCGCTCTTGAACCTAGATGTATTTTAAAACTGTTACTTCTACTGGAAGGCCAAAGGGGTAAGTGACATGAGGAGGTTCCATAGCTGTTTTTCCTTGATGCTTTCTGCCTAACATACTCCGTTTACAAATCCAGGTGGTGAGGTGGTCCTTCTAAATACTACCAGGCTGTAAATTCTACATGGAGTCATGTCTCTGACATCATATCAGTAATGAAACAATTTTTCACTAGAAACTTAAACATTAATTCATGAAAGAGAATGGCTTTTCTTAAAGCTGTGCATGTCGTCCTGAACTAATCTACAGCTTATTTCTATAAGTAAAATGAGCATATCTGATTTCCAACATGATATATAAACTAATATAAATTTTAGTCAATGTTCTGAGCAAGCCAACACTTTAAACACATCCTCTTCCTGGAAAAGAAAGGGGAAAAAAAAAACCAAAAGAAAAGAAAAAAAATGAATCCATGTTAATTGAAAAAGCTTAGTATTAGTAAATAAGAACAAAGTTCTTATGCATGTTGTACCCATACATATCAATTAAAATTTTATTAATCTATTTCCCATGTTATCAACTCTGGCACATACATTCACTGAACAAGCTGAAGGAGTGTTAGAAACAATGAAGAACAAACCCAAGAGCCACCCAGGTCATGTATTTCCATACAGGATGGGAGTGAGTACAGAAGGAGCAAAGACACCGAATCCATTTACCAGCTCACCATGATCATGCATTGCTAACATTGACAGGCAGAAGTCTGTGATCTGTATGATTCCCCTTTTACAACACCAAAGGACCAAATTCCACAATCCTGAGGAGGATTTTGCATTCTGAATAGACCCATTACACACAGGGTGATGGGGAGTACCCACAGTTAGTTTTAACACTTGAATAAGGAGCAGAATGACACTCCAAATAAGCTAAAACTTGATAGGTGAGGAAGAAATAGTTCATCTCCTGGGAACATCTGTTCAATTGTGCAGGTTTGCAGCAGGGCTGAGACCAGTTCTCTAGATAAAGCTGGACTTTGTTATTTTCTATTTAAACTTCTATTTTATGCAACAACTTCAGTTAGCTTCAATAATAAATGAGTAGCCTATAAATATTGTTGTAACATTCCTCTCTGTAACACAAACACCTGCTTTCTGTCCTGTTCACATTTCCATTCACACATTGCATATACAAAGAGGGTGTTTGTGTCCTTGAGTGAATAAGAGCACCAAAATCAAACCAAATAGTAGCCCCCAAAATTACGTAGAGGTTTCTATTCCCTGTATAAAGGCAAGGAGTCCTCTCTAGCTAACTCTACACATAAATCTTAGTACTGAATGGCAAAATAATAGTTATTTACAAATTATTACCTCTCCCAGTATGAAAACTCTACCACCTTAAGGCAAGCAAGACTAAACACATGGACTGTATTAAAGAGATCCGCTATTTGAGAAGCAGACCAGAATTCACCTATTGGCCAGCTCCAGCCCTGCTGCTCCCAGTGCTCTTATTTTACAGATTAAATATACACTACAATGTCCTTAAATGTTACCTTCCCAAAAGCACATGCTAAAGCCAGATATTTTATTTGTACACACAAAGCTTTTATCTTTACTATCTCTGATGCTGAATGCTGTGTTGGATTTGGTTATGGGAGACTCAGTGAAAACTTCTTATTAATCCACATTACTGCACTTTGATGCAGATTCCCTTCTGTCGTGGTTTTACCCCAGCCAGCAGCTAGAACCACACAGCTAGCTTACTGACATTAACATCATTTAATGCTCAGATATCACAAAGATTAAAAAAACAATACAAGGACCTATATAAAGCAGAAGAGCATAGTAAGGCAGCTGTTCCATGTGACAGCAGCAGCTTGTGGATGCAGCTCCAATGGCATCTGCTACTTTATTTGATCTCTATGTTATTTTCTAGTTTGAGGCTTCTTGTTTATTCTTCTAAACTAAAAGCATGATATAACTATAGTTTTATTGCGGTACTTAGCACAGTACAGAGCTACTCAGTTAATATATCTGTGTGATACTACAACACACTCCTTCCCTAGACCTTGGCCCTGCTGGCTAGACTATCTTAGTCCCAGATACGTTCTGGATTGAGGTCATGAGGTGAGTGAGAACACCGAGCGAGGGAGAGGAGAGGACAGCCTCATTACAGGCATGATAAGCTCAGGAAAGCTATCTAAAGAAATCAAAGCTGTTCTAGTAACTGGGCTTCCCTTTCAGAGAGAATGAAACTTAAACCAGGGTACCACAAACTTGTAGAAGAAAACAAAAAGCTGGAAGCTACTATGAAGGTACCAATGAATTTCTTAAATTCTTCTTCTTTGCTGACAGAACAGAAAACAAAACTAGTAAAACCCAAAAGCACACACACTTTGCAAAGTCAAAACAGCCTAACTAGAATTACTGTAATTCACAAGTAGCAAGAGAGACCAGCTCTCCTCCTTTCTGCTTTGACAAGAAAGCAAGTTCTCATTCCTGCCCTCATGGGTGACAGGAAGGGAAGGCGTGAACAGGCTTTTTCACCACTAAGTTTTGTAATTGTGCAACTTACAGTTTTGAGCATAAATGTAAGAATACAACAATCAGGAAAGAATTTATTTGCCTCCAGCATCTTTTCTCCCTCTGAGTATTAATTTGGCTACTGCCAGAAACTGTGCTGGTTTTGTCAGAAGTTTGCTATATCATGGCTTACATTAATTCGAGTTCACAGAATTTGGTTAAGTTTGAAAAGCACACTGCTCCAGACATTTCTTGAAGAATCACTTCAATAACTTGCTTTAATTCAAATATATTGTTTTGGGGGTTTTCACATAAATGCAGCCCAGCCTTCTCAGCAAAACACTGTATGTAATACTTCAACTCCTCGCATTTTTAAATTATTTTGTCTGCACCTACTGCTGTAAAAACAGCTTCAGGATTAAAGCCACAGCCAAACTCTGCCTACGTGCTATAAAGGAAAAGCAACATGGCCACCTGATCAAGATTAGAAAGATTACACACATCAAAGTAGTTAGAGTGGTTAATCTGCTACTACACCTACAGTAACTGGGTGTAGCTGCGCCCTTTCTAACAATGTCAAGGTTGTACTCATTTAGTCACCCGCGACACATGAAAAGACAGTTTCTGGCACTGGAACCTGCCTTGGTCTATTCAGAGCACGTGGGTATCCCAACAGTGATTCAGAGCAGGAGAAGGTTGAGGTCACTCCTCGGCCAGACATGACGAATTAGGAGAAAAATATTTTAACTCCCTATGGGTTGTTTTAATTTTGTTTTAAAGCAATGCCTCTGGTAAGCAGAAAGCAGCAATTCATTTAGTAGTAAAGAATAATTTGATTTCTAACCTTAATAGACCTTCCTCTACAAGAGACAATTACTCAGAATAAACGCACATCACAGCTGACTCACCTGGACCTGCAATAGTAATAAAGGCAATCCTCTCAAAAAAGCTCAGCTTCTGGTGGCTTAAGGTAGTTTTAGTTACTATTTCAATTAAAGGACATCATTTGCCATTTACTTATTCAAAGAGGTCTCTAAAAATTAATCTGGAAAAACGCAATTTTGGTCTCTATATTTACTCACAAAAAGGCATACAAGATACTAACTGCAAAAGAAGTTCCTACATTCACCATCCCACTATGTGCTTATCAAACCTAGATACAGAAGGAGCTGATGTGGGAGTGGAAAGCAATTGAAAAATAAATACAATTTGCAATTAATAAAAAAAAGAAATCAATGTGTTCATTTTATGCATCCTATGTGCATCAACTGAGCACTGCACACTGAACTATATACACGAAGTATATGTGTTTGGTGACATACACTGACTCAAAAACCAGACACACACAAAATAATAATTATTGCATGGAAAATATGAGAAAATAGCAATACTGACTGACAAGTTATGAGCAGTTCACACAATTTTCATGCATAGCTTTATCCCATTCTAATTTTTACTAAAACCTGTGTTCAGAGATACTAATAGCTCTTCTTCTATTAAAGAGAAAATTGAAGATTACACAATATTGCATTTCTCCTGTTTGGTTTTGTCTGGTAGTGCTAGCAAATACTACGTGTACCACTGAACAGCTGTCTTTTGTACGGCAGCAATCCTGAGAGAAAAAATTAGGTGGTGTCAAAGCATGCTTTGGTTTCTTCATAATGTCATGGCCCACAGACAAACCATTAATAACTTTCAGGATAATACGTTGAATCAATCTTTATTATTTTAAACAAACAAATCCAGAGGAACAGTCATGAAACAAAGCTGAAACCGATGCACTGCAGATTTACAGTCACAAATAGCACAGCACAGTTTGGGGCAGAAATTAAGAACATCACAAACATGTGGAACTCCAAGAAAATGCACCGAGGCATGGATGTAAGACACCCGCTCGCGTGGGAAATGTTATTTGCCAAGAGCAGAATTTGAACACAGTAATCACAGCACTTAAGGAAACGCGAAAAAAATCAATTAGAAATCACTGCTTTTCAGATGTGAAAGAAGAGTTTTAACTGAAAATCTGTTTTTTTCACCCTAACAATTAAAATACTTGAATTTCTTTACTACACATGTGGTAGCCACCTTTTCGTTTTCATCTCTATAAAGTTCACTGCTCGTTTTTTCTGTGTCCAGTGCTCACAAAGTCTCAAGTCAAGTGAATGTCCATACTGAAGGGGGATGTAAAACATTACAGCCGGAGCTGCACGTTCCAGATTAAGAGGTGCTTGTTGGACATTTTGCAGTTACTCTGTGCATCCACATCATCATGTTTAAACATTCTTAAACAGAGAGCTTATGCTACACTCCCAACTCTTAAGTAAAACTAGGTGCACAGCATGTTGGCTGCCAGAAAAATCTTCTTTTATCTATTATACACAGAAATACAGTCAAATATGCCATTTTTTACATGTATGCTTTTAATACTTGAAAGTTTTAACATATGCTTCCAGCAACTTCGGACCTTCTCATTTATCAAGCCCCCCACCAGCACAGGCAGAGCTTCCACAGCTGTTTCTCTGTGACAGCAGCAGTGACAACCTAAGCAGCTCACATCAGCACTGTTTCTGCAGCGCCACATGTCAAGCCAGGGAACTGGTCAACATTTAAACTAACCCCACCCTTTTTCCTTTTTATACAGTTTTTTAAAATGCTTTTATGTGTTTCTTGACTTGGTTCACAGGTGGCCTCCAAAAGAATTGTACCAACCCAACTGAACAGAGAAGGGGAGAAATGCATCACAGAGGTGACCTTTTAGAGGACACCAGTAAGCACTGGGTGAAGACACCACCAAGACTGCACTGCTCATGGATGGGAACGATCGCTGTGGGGGCAATTACATTGTGCTTCTGTTTCAGCAGCCAAGCAGGCTTGAAAAATTGCCAATCTTGCTTACCTTTAGCAACTCATTATCGTCTCATGCCACATTTTTTCAGAAGGTTATTTTTAGCCTGGATTATTTCGGTAAATTATTTCTCTGCGTGACACCATAAACTCTTAGCCTGGCTTTGAAGGAGCTGTGAAGCGCAGCACAGGGAAGGGAGCTAATACCCACCTTTTTCATTGGCTCCACAACAAGTGCCAGAACCACTTGTAGATACATCTCATGACTACAATTTAGCAAGAAGGTTAAATATATACATTAAAGTCTGTAGATCTACTCCTAAATTCAAAGTTCAGTTTGCATTTTGAGATGGTTTGCTTTTTGTATTTATTTTTAAGCATTGAATCAAAAACTATATACACCTCTAAACATGCAAATCCAATGCATGAATAAAAGAAAATACCGACTTTTAACCAGTACTTTAATCAAGAAAAGTTTGTAGAAAGCAGCAATTCTGGTTTCAGTAGACCAACCGGTGTAGTGAATACAAAACAAAAAAAGCCTTTCTGGCAAGCCCTGCTTCAGTTAGCTCAAATTTATGATCCTGTTAAGAACAATGTTTTGTCTTTACAGGCACAGGATAAGAGTAAAGAAAGAAAACAAAATTTTGAAAAAAATTATCTGACTTCTATAACAAGAAAAGCTTTTTAAACCTCCAAAATCACCTATTCTATGATAATGTGAATAAGGAGAAAACATCACAGAAAACAGGGAATGATTCACTTAGTCCAGTCCTATTTAGGTATTATACTGACCAACATGCCAGTCAGATCACCTGCTACCATCTCAAATCTACACCAAGAATGTGCATCTTCTGCTTCATTCAGGACTCATTTCAGAAGCAAAATAACCCATTTGTTAAGGAACATTACATAAACCTAAACCAACAGTATACACTAATGGAAAAGAAGACAAGTATGAAGTAATACTAAGAAAAGCACAGAGACAAAAAAGGTAACTAGATGGACTAAAATCACATCAGTATTATCTTTTCTTGAGTCAAATACATTAGGTAGATTTATGCATCTTGAAGGTTACTGCTACAAGTCATCCAAATTCTCTGACAGTGTCTGAAAAACGTCAGCAATAATGAAATTAAAATAGTATTACACAAGACATCAGTATGATACCATCTGGAGTAATACGCATTTCAAAACAGGACAGGACTGCTGGACTGCAGTTTCAGTAAATTCATACAGGAAAAATGTAATCTCAGAACAGCATTTCTGTCAGCAGCACCAACAGGGCAAACCGAGAATCAATCTCAACTTTCAGGGCACTTTAAATGCTGGAGAACGTCCCATGATCCCAGCCCCAGTGTTTCCACTTGCTCATATTAACTTCTCTGCTCGCTGGACACCGCACTGGGCCATGTCAGCATGGGAACCCTACAGAAAGTTAATCACTTGTTTTATTGCATGTATTTCTTCTCTGCAAAGGGAGAAGATGAGAAAACTGTCCAGAATTTTTTTTTTTTGATGGACATATTGAAAAAAAAACAAACCAAACTAGAGCAAGGTATGTCACAGGAGCAAAGTGTGGGGTGAAAGGACTAGTAAAGACCATCAGCTCAGTTTGCTCCTTGAAACAGCAACCAAAGTACATCTGAGTTCTCTTGAAGTGTTTTTATGGGAAATTACGCGATTAACCACTGCACATACAGTAGGAGATAAGGAGAACCTGATTGTATAGGAAAGTCAATTTGGAGTGCTTCAACACAGACCCAAGTCTGCCTGCTGATAGAGTCCCCAAGGCAAAGTAGACAAAAGAAGTATTCTTGTGTACACAAAAGAACCAGACATACATGACATTCCACTTAAAAATAAATATTTTTCTTAAAAAAATCACAAAGATCAAGCCTCACTCCCATACGCTTAAGTAAGTATCCCTCAACAGCTGTGAATTGCTCCTTTTTATTAGCTGGCAGGCAAGGCTTTGCCAGCAGACACCCATGTTTTGCAAGCACTGTACGTACGCAGAGAAGACAAACAAAGCAAGAGGCCCAAGTTAAGAAGTCACCTTGGAAAAGACGCTCTTTAGAAAAAGGATTAAAATAACTGAGCGCATTCCCACGTTTAAGATGCTGGCTTTCCCCATTTTCTGTCAGGGAGCACAACAGTTAAACAGCCAGGCTCGTCCTTCTTGTGGTTACTTGCCCCGACATGGGTATGGGCAAGGGGAGATTCCGGTTACCTTTCTGTGGGGCTCAGCACAGATTAGACAAAGAGCAGAGGAATTCACATGGGCCTCCTCACCCCGCGGAGGACAAGAAGGTTATCGGGCTGGAAGACACGATTAGGGGATTCTCGAGCAGGCTCTTGGCAAGAAACACTAGGCAAAACCTGTTTATGATGTTTTTGCGCTGCTATCGTTGCCGCTGAGCTCCACCCAGCCCTCATACATGTTTATACAGGTGAATTGCCAAGGAAAGAGAGAAAGAAAGAAAGAAATAAAGAAACCCTTCCTCGGCACCTGAGCCTCACAGTTTAATTCTCTGCTTACTCAAGATTCATAAAAACCTGATAAAATGCCAAAAAGAATATCCTTAGAAGTTAGCAAACACAGGACTATAAATGCACAACAAAGAGGTAGCAAACAAGGCTATGGAAGTTAATTATTGCCAAGGTTAAGTGTCCAATTTCTCGTTCACAATACAGGTCTGGCTACCTGCAAACACGCCCAGGAGAGCCCGAGGGAGCAGACGCCTCTGAAAGGAAATGACACAGTGGGAAAAGAATCCATGAGGCATCCAGGAGGTCTCAAACCTCCCAAGCCCTTCGTCTTAGCCTAAGGCCAGCTCTACAAAAGGGTAGGTATGAAGATACGTGTAATTTTGCTCCCTCTCTCTCCTTCTCATTCACCTTTCTGAGAGCACGTAGCTAGGAATAGAAAGGTTTGAGGTGCAAAACCAACCCATCCTGCAGAGCACCAGGCGCTTCCTTGAAGAGGCTGATAGAGAAGCAGGCAGGGCAGGAGGAAAGAAAAAAATTCGTTTATCAGATTGTGAAATCGCAGCCTGCAGGCAAGAAGCCCAAGAAATATTGAAGAAGGTGACCATCTTTGACACTTCACTGGGTTTCTACTACAGAATTCAACTTCACTCCAAAAGAGGACAAACGCAATGGGTGTTTCAGAGCCCTCCTCAGGCTTGCAAAAACAGATGAGCTCACTTGCATATAGGGGAGTCACTAATTATTATAGTATAGTCTTACAGTCAAATTTGCCAGACTGGGGCAGCAGAGCAGGTGAGGGCTGGGCCACTTGGCCAACCAGTAACACCTATGATCTTCAGCAGCACAGAATCCCTCTCCAGGTCAAATGCCCCAAGGACTGTATTTGGTCTCTTATTTCCACATTACAGACTCAGGCTCCCTATCTTTTTAGCATTATTCCAATTACTCTCTGTAGCGCTTGATGCCCCAAATCATGGCCTGCAAATGGGCAGCATTCGGCAACCAGTGGCAGGAACCACAATTATGGGAAAATGCCAAATTTGTTTCTTTTGTATGGCTCGTAAGAAAGTCTGAGAGTTCACAGCGTTCTTGTGGCGGAAACCACTGCTTTTGGTATTGTTTAATACACATTAAAACATAAACTATCACAGGAAGCGATCATGGGCCGGCACACAAAGTCTGCGGTTGATCTTTGAACATGAGCTGTATTGCTATCTTAAGAGCTGCCTGACTGCAATGTGGACTTCTTTCCTTTCCATGCTTTATTACAATTATATTGCCTGTACTGACTACTAACAACGTTGCAGCTGGAGTCACCAGAAGCAAATAATCACTCCTCATATGTAAACCAAATAGCCTCTAATTTATTCTTTTCCTACTGACCAGGAAACATAGCTGCCATCTCAGGCACTGCCTGGGTGAAATCAGCAAATTTCCAGCAGACAGTTCCAGGTAGCTGAAATGCAAGGGTGCGAGTATGGTACACGTTATAGACTGTCTACCTACTGAAAGGGACTGGAGGAAACAGTCTGTAACTCCAACCAAAAGCCTGTACCTTACACCAGTGACAAATTGTCTGGTCAGGTAGTGGGAGAGCGCAATCCAATGCTTAAGTCACATCCATGTACTTTTGCCTTTATTTCCATGGAAGGGGCTTTCTGTTTGCTTAGTTTCTAGCTGACCCAAGCTGCCTAGACCACGCCATGGCCAGTGGTGCAGCCCCTTACCTCCCCTGCTGTTGGTGTCCCCAGGTCCCCCCTCGCGTCAGCAGCCAGGTACCTGACCCGTGAGGGGGATGACAAATAACGCTACTACAAAGACATTTACAGCAAATGGCAGACTGAAAAACAGTAAGCCTGTTAACAGGCTTAAATTCTAAATACCTGTAAGATCTCTGCTTCAACTGATGACTGAAGACAGTACCTAAGACTGTCAAAAGTGATGTGCCTAGTACATCACCACGCTGCAGAAAAAGCACTCACGATGCATTCACTCAACTGGGCAGACTGAAGTTTCCCAAGGCTGTTACTGAGAATTTCAAATCCATAAGCATGGAGTCAGCACAGACAAACAAGTGCTGGAAACCTGAATATTAATACCAAACATATATTCACATCATTACGTTGATATTCTAAAGCATGTTTTGGACCAGTAGTGTAAGAGGAAGGTACTTAAAAAAGCAGAAATAGACTGAGGCTCACTGACAGAGCACAGGACTGAAACATAAGGCATTTTGCACATGTAAACTCTGGCATGGTGTCACAATTTAACAGGAAAAACTGGCCTTGTGAACATAAATTCACTCTACAAAAGGTAGGTCATCACTGATCCATTGCCTGTCTTGTTTTCGTTAAATATATCTAAGGAAATTCAAAAAAGTACATCAAATACATGACTGCTCAAGTGGGTGTGACTCAAAAAATAATTTCTAAAAACTCTTATGATTATTACAATTATAGCTTCTTTTACTGTGTGTCTATTGAAAAGCCGCATGTAAAAAGTGGGTAAAGAGAAAATGTACAGCACTGACGGATAATAGATTTGGCCCACATCAGTCTATTTATAGCTTAATGTTTGGATGATGCAGTAAGTTGGACTAGATGATTTCAAGCAGGCCATTCAGCCTAAACAATTCTGTGAGAAAAGTTTGAAAATTAATGTTGTTTAATGTAAATCCCTCTGCTGGTATTTAGTAATGTTCCATTCAGTCCCCAGCAAACAACCTGGGAAAGGGAATCTAAACTTGAAATATGCTTATTCTGGGTTTTAAAAAGAAGCAAAACCCATGAGAAATTACGACCTGCTGCCTTGCACCATCTGAATTCCAGGTTCCAATCTGCACACCGAGGACAGCATGGATGCTCAGGAAGTTGAACAAAAACAGACACATACCAAACTTTAACCTGTAAAGCAGTGAAAACTTCGGCCTTTCTTAACTGACTAATATTTCTTCATGACCCTCATCACCACAGAAGCAGGATAACCCAGGCCACTAACAACCTAATCTGTGATCTTGCTTCTAGCAATGACCAATACCTGAACCTTCGCAGGAAGGACAAAGTCCACAGTAACCGATGGCCTCTCATGCAGGGCTCTACGTGCAGATACCGAGCTGAATGCTCAGTGCTCTGCAGCCTGCTGGGCGATGGGAGTTGGCACACAGTTTCCTTTTTTCCTTTTTAGGACCCATAGTCAAATGAAGAATCAGGCCACCTGCTCCTGTCCCCAACGAACCCAACACTGTATTCTCATTTAGACCACTCTGCTACAGGTAGGCGGCGTAAATTAGGCATTTTGACCACTGGTTGCCTCCACTAATTCCTTAATTGCAAGATCTTACACAGTTTTGGTAATAACCTCTCAGAAGATACTGGTACATGTCCCAGTAAGCTGAGATTTGAGATATAATTCTCTTCAACCACAGATTTAGTGATGTTTCTGTGTGTGTTCCTAGAACTACCCCATACTCTTCAAATAAAATCTCACTGGGTATTTAAGCCAGATACAAGAATATTCAATTCATTCATTCTAAACTCAGAAAACATTATTTGGAGAACTTATGGTCTTGGAAGCCTACAGCAATCTCATATCAGTTACTCAGTTTTAGGAGGCACCGAAGCAATGGTTCTGCCTGTAGTCACGTTCACAACTGCCATTAATAACACCCTGACTGCCAGTAAGCAAAAAATATAAATAGCCCCTGGAATAGGGAAGAACGAGACATCTACTGAGAACCACTGTGCACAGAAGTCAATTCAAGTGACAAAAAACAAGTATGCATTTCAGTCTTACCTGGCCAGTAAGAGCAAACCACCATGTGACAGCATGAGTCTTTCATTAAACTGCCAGAGGCATGTAAACCAGGTTTCCAGAGAGGGCACTTTGACCTCTGCCTGACCTAACATAAATTTAAGAGAAACATCCTAGTGATAAACATCAAAGGCTTTACGGGAGTATGTGGAAGGTACGGGCATGAGTCAGGAAAGCTCAGAGAGAACGAGGTGGGGTATCACATCCCCCTAACACCAGGTGTGCTTTCGGGGATGCTGGGGGCAGAGAACAGGCAGCAGAGCCAGCCAGAGCACTTGGGATTACAGGAGATCTGCTTGATAACTGCTGGCTTCTATTTAGTAGTGTGCATTGTGTTTTGGAAGAGGACACACGATGTTTGATTTGAAGAGCAAGTGAGGCATTTTTGACCTTCTCCTAGAAAGCATGGCAAACTTTATTTTGCTTTTAAGGTATTCGTTGAATGGACAACTACTGAAGCTATGGTTTCTCTGAGCTTTTGTTTTTTATTTTAGAATTAAATATAGAATTTTGTGAACTGCAATATCCCCAAAATCCTCAGTTAGAAATAACATTCAGAGCCTTGCTTAAACAGATTATGTATATTAAGAGGACTCATTTAACTTTAAAAAAAAAAAAATTTAAAAAATCTTTTGGGTACAAAAAAAAAAAAAAAAAGCTTTCTATATATGTCCGTATTCTATTCTGTATGAAGTTCTTCCACAACTGCCTTGAGAGACTGCATATGAACATTATCAGGGTGACATGCAAATTCTTACTTCAGGTACAGTTCTCAATGTTGATGCTTCACTACCTTAAAAATATATTAAAAATGACCATTTTAGCAGAAGTCACCAGCTGTTCAGGAATTTGGAACTACCATCAGTGGAAATTCTCTTCTGTACATATCACTATCACTCCATGTTTATGAAACCAGCTTTGGCTTTTGACTTGAAAGTACCTTTTAGCTGCTACCCAGCCTGAAAACCACTGATTGCTCTTCCTCAAGACGCTGATATGCCAAGGTATATTTTCCTGTTTTAAGGTGTGAATTATCTCCACAAAATTCACTGTAGAATCTTTCTGACCAGACAGAAACAATTTAAGTCTGACCAGTCTTTTTGGTAAGTTCCTACAGGTTGCTACGGTGTCTTTAGTACAACTTCTGCATCTCTAAATCAAGAGTTTTAGGGGCTTTGGGAAGTTCTATAGCCATTGGTAGCCAATTGCAATGCTATACAGATGAACACATCTGCATTACATTACAGCTATGTAAGCAAACAAAAATGGGAAGGATACAATACCCAGAAAGTCCCAAAGGCTGCCCAAAAAGTGTCTGAACTTCAGTAAAAAAAAAAAATATATATATCTGTAACTTGTGAAATTGCAGATCCTACCTGCAAAGAGAAACCCATGTGCTAACTGCTAGTACTCAAGCCAGATTTCAAAAGTCAAGCTGACTCTTAGGCTTTTTCCTGGACTCCCTGCTCTCCTTCCCCCCAGCCATTTAACAGAATAACATTTTTAAGATGACCAGCAGATGCAAACTATGTTTCTCTCTTAGAGATCATAGCCTTAACATTTGTCTGTGATCCAAAACTGCATGTGATGCTGCAGCTCTGTCCTGCTTGTCTGCTCAATAGTATTAGGCCTGGTTCTACTATCTCTAATTTCTACACAACCTGAAAAGCTACTATTTAAAACAAGTCAAATCTATCAAAAATGGTTCTTAGATCCTCCTTTCTCTGACCATAATTTCTTAATTTTAAAAATTGTTGTGCTTTAAAGTCACAGCAACTAGAAACAGTCATTTTAAGCAGTCACAAGTGAAAAGAATTGTTTTAATTCTAACAAATAGAGAAGGCCCACAGCTGTGCAGTGACACATAGAACATTTTTTTCCAAGAAGACCCAAGATATTAAATGACTAAATCAACAGTATTTTGACTTCATCACAGACCATTGATCAACTCCCATGATTTTGCTGAATAAATGTTGGTAAACAGTTTTGTGAATCAGCTTAAGATACCTGTGGACACCATGACAAAACCTCAAGTACCCCTCTCAAAAAAAAAAGGGGCAGGGGGGGAAGAGCTGGGCACCTGAATGGAAATCAAGAAACTTACAGGGAATTATAGAAGAAAAACTGAAAAACTTCCATTCTCCTGTTATTCCATGTTCAAGCCTTACATACAATGGCTGTATATTTTCCAAATGTTTCAGCTACTTAGTTTTTAACTGTTTGTTCCTATATCTAAAGTACAATTCACTGTTATCTTAGGGGATGTCACGTTTACAGCCTTTTGAAGTATTCAGTAACAAAGCTTGCCCTATACCACTGTTACTATACAGGTTTAGGTTTTGGTTTAGGGCCTCATCTAAGCTGAAGGGAAGTATGGCTTAAGGAGACACCAGCAAAAAAAGCATCAGTTCTATCCTGCCAAAAGTATCTTTAAATGACAACAGTATTATAAATAGGTACGTCCCCTTTAGAAGCACAAAAGAACCGACAACCACCTAAGATTTAAGCTAAAGAATACTAAATGTATACAACCTCTAACTTGGTTATAAAAAGTGTACCAGGAGCTATGTTGGCGTACACTGAAAGACAGTGTGTCACTGTATGTTGGGCTGTTTAACCTCCTCATATTACGGTCTGCTTACAAAGGAAAGTAAAGCTTTATATGGCAAGGTCAAAGTGGTGGGGCTTACACAGGTGTGGTATCTGTATTTTATCAACAGAGAAAAAAAAAAAGAAACTATACAAATCACATAAATGAATAAATGTCCCTTGGATGACAAACCTCTAAATTGTCTTGGAAGTCATAAGTAACCCTATGAAAACAAAACAGTACACACAGCTTGAAGCTGGAATGGACTTTTCAAAAACAAAACAACAACAAAAAAAACCCCAAAAAAACTTAATTGTGTAGTTCTACATTTCTGCACAACTCTACAAGAAAAAAATAATCCATGCACTCATTTAATTAGACGGAAAATAAACCTTGGAAAGAAACCTTGCAAATCATGAAAATTACAGTGCTGTTTCCCTTGTAACTAACATACCATCACTGATTTCTAATGTGAAAGACCATAAAACTGTTAGGTGGTGGAAAGAACAGTAAATTCTAGGTATTTGAAGATTTAAACAGAACTATTTCTGGTTTTATTAGGCATATCAAAAATCATGGCTAAACCCCAGCAGTAGGCTGGTGCTTTTAGGAAAACTGTAGTTAAACCAGTAAAAGTTTATATTTCTTGGCACACAGGCACCATCCTAACAAGTCTCTTTAAAATCAAGCATCTTGGTGGAGGTAACATTTACTGTTTGCTATACATCTGGTTGTTAGGGGTTACCACAAAGGTCCTGTTTTTCCATGACATCAGCTGCATTCCAACAGAAATGTGCACCCAGGAGTTTTAGTAATGACTGTAGTCTCCAAGTACTGAAACCTTGGCCAAAATCCTCTACACCTGCAGACCAGCTGCGTAAAACAAAAAACCAAGAAGAACTTAACTGGAATTTCTGACTTAGTTCCTAATAAATGAGAAATTGCTATTTTTGTTCCTTAAATCTGTTGTTGAAAGTTGTTTGGACTAAACTTTGAATAGCTGCTAATTGTTTGCCCGTCATTCAGCTAACTGCTTGACGGGAGACCCCACAGTTCCGTTTTCAGAAGCGCAACACACTCTGCACCAAATCAAATGAAACAAAGCTATTTCAAAACAGGGTGCCCATTAGTAAGTCTTACCTGCCTTACATGGCTCTCAACTGTTTCTTTTTCTAAAACACTGGTGAAAATATTCCATTCCCATTGAGATACCATGAAAAGTCCACAGACTTTTCTGTTTTGTGAAACATACAGATCCTAATCTTGAGTAAAACCTCTTGAAGCCACGAACAATCTTCAAAGCAGGCGTCACACTCTTTGTAGGACATAAAGGATGCAGCTACACCCTGAACGCTGAGAAAAAAACAGAACGCTATAGCAGTGGTAGATTATCCTCTATACAGGCATCATTAAAGCATGTAAATGACACCCATGGGATCATTTAGCAAAGTGTATCTACTGAAAGCAAAGTAGAAGAAATGTTTTGGACTCAAAAGTTACATGTACACTACTATCTTATTAATTATCTCTCTGACTTGTCAGCAGCCTCTGGTCTCTACTCAAAGAGGCCACCCCGTGGCCCAGCCCAGCCTTGCCAGGCAACCCTGTTACACAACCAGCACTATCCACCACATGGGTTTATTTGAAAATCAAAACCAAAAAAATTTTAATGATACCAGACTGAAAACTACAAAAAAAAGAAATAAGCATTCAAACTCAATGCTCAGAAGAAAAAAAAAAAAAAACTTAGCCTTTTTCTTTATTAATGCTAGATACCACATTTTGATTAATACCACTATCACACTACTAGGTCAAGTAACTTGTAGCACAAATTAAAAGCCAGTATTAGACAAAAAGTGTGGAAATGTTTGCACTATAACACTCACCACTTCCTGGCTCTGCTTTGTAATGGGCTACTTCAGTTCTTGTGAAGAAGCACAATAAAGGAGAAAATTTTCTTACAAGAAAACTCAATAGAGATTATTGTTTTGTCATCAATGGGGAAAGAATTTGAAATCAACCAGCTCAGGTCTGTACACACAAGAAGATCCATACAGAGAGCATTGCTGCACCAAAATTTTTAAATCATTTTCTTTACTGAGTTCTTGGCTTTGCTGGTAGACGCCTACTACAACTGCTACTACTACAATGAGTAATGTGCAAAACACGAAGAAAATCTTAAAGACCTATACTATATTTCCTATAAAGCAGGGGGTTAATTTGGAAAAAAAAACCAAAACAAAACCTTACTGATAAAATTATTTATAAGACATACATAGCTTAAAGAATTGTGCCAACAACTGTTACGCACTCATTAATGTTAATGACTGTTTTTCCAGTCAGAACAAATTGTCTTATTAGCAACACATTCATCGGTTGTTGTATTTCTCTGATTTTGATTCTCAGTCAGCATATGCTCTAAACAAAGACTGTTCTCCATCTTCATTTCCTGAACTGTGAAAATAGGTGAAGGACAGAGTAATCAAATTTTGGTAATACTATCAAACAGTTGAGTTTATGCAAACTCTACCTGTGTGACCAGGATATGGTAGTTCTGCAAAATTACATTTCCTGGAAGGCAAGCAAAATGGGGGAGTACTTGGCCATCAGTAGTGAGAACACAGGCACTGAAAGCTGCTGAATAGAAGCCCTGCAACAGTTTGTGTACAAATCACTCTAATTTCCTCACTGTTCCCAAAGTCCACTTGGTCTTAGTCAATGTCCTTCAATTTGAAAGTTTTTGGAGACTCATTAAATTCCCTTTTGATTTCCTGTTTTCTTTTGAACCATCTTCTTTTTAACACCAGGCATCTTTACCTTAATAATGTTATGGTCCCTTATCCTTAGGTAAGACTCTGCACTAATTTTGTTCAACTCAGCCAAAACTGCAGGTAAGCCACAGGTCCTCCTACATCTATACTATGGACCTTTGCAGAATCTGTTGGAAGGACAGAACACAGGGACAACTTCTGCACGCTCTAAGATGTTTACAGCCAGATGATTGTCAATCAGCAGGAGCTGTAACTGCATCTCTCAGTTTAGAAGAATGCAGTAAGCGTGGGATAAATCCTGACTCACAGACATGAACCTGCAAATATCTCCAG
Source organism: Scolopax mira (assembly GCA_004320125.1). Lineage (NCBI taxonomy): Eukaryota > Metazoa > Chordata > Aves > Charadriiformes > Scolopacidae > Scolopax > Scolopax mira. Next base: position 54,991 of record BJBW01002884.1, read on the forward strand.
CACAACTGAAAGGAGCACAGACCAGTTGTGCAGAGGAATGGAGCAGGATGCCATGGCAGTGCAGACTCTAGTTTGTGCTACAGAATCAACAGAAACTTACTGACAAATCCCAACTGTGGTCTTTGCTTCCAGTCCAGGGGCCTTTCTGCATGATAATATAGAGGATTACTACAAAGACAGAGTAGAGGAACAATATATGCGTCCATCAGCCAACGTTTTACAAAATGAAAATGCCAGAAATGTGTCAACTACCAAATGAGTGTCTTCAGAGCAGGCTCAAGGAACTCCTCTCTCCCCTGAAGGTACATAATATGAATTGCAGTTATGTAGTCCAAAAGTTTGGGCAAGATCTTAACCCTTAAATACTGAGGCACAGATAGTGCAATACGTATGTTCTGAGTACTACTATAGTCTTTATGCATCTGTCACAAGACTGGGACTGAAATGTTTTTGGTGGGTTTATACTCTATAAAAAAAAGGCTTTTCAAGTCCATGAAGAGTGAAATACACCGAAAAGCACTCTTTAACTGCATGTTAACATATGTTCTTAACAGAACTTACCTTATGAAATCAGATACATATTTTTTGTGGTTGTTGTTTTTAAAGAAGTTCACTCTTTACTGTTAAAAATTGGTATCATTTTTATACTCTTGCATATAGTTGTTTCTCCAGAACCTTAGGTGGAGCAGCATGCACTTCCTAAAGGAAGCGTGCTCACTCCAACCAAAATACCGTGGCTGTGGAAATGTAACTGGTTCTGATTTTGCCAGTTAGCACACAGACAGAACAATTACATTTCAGAGCTATCATTTTGCATTATGTGCTGAAGGTCCTCCTGACTTGTATTAACAAAAAGCAAGTTGTAGTCCAACAGTTCAGCAAGACATTTGTTACAAATCTTAGGGAGCCAGACAAGGATTTTTTTTTTCTTCAACATAATTACTTTAACTGCTAAGGGTAAGAGCTGCTTTACCTACAAGAAGACAGAGGGCTTAGAGGTGTCAGGAATCCTTTGTCTTCTGGCCAGCTCCAGAGTTGCACTCCTTTGTGCTGCTCAAACTAAACTTAATTGAACTATGCAGGGAAGGTGTCACTACATGAAGTGAAGATCACGAACCACACTCCAACAAAGGTACATGGCGGGTTCCCGTGCCACCAGGCACCCAGCACACAGCTTCAAAAATTCAGCTCTGATGGCTGCACCACAGTACATTTAGATTTGGGGCCAAATAATGCGCTGCTTGTTGAGATGCTGAAGGAAATGATCCTAGTGATTAAACACAAACCCTTTTGCAAGCCCAATGTGTGGGAGACAAATGGGAAAAAAAAATTATCTCTGCACTCAGAAACTTCCATGAACTTCTGGCAGAAACAAAAGTATTCTCACTGTTTAGTGTTAAATTCCAGGGATATTTGTCAGCAGATCATTTCAAACTCTTGTGAAGCTTTAACTGTACAGGGGATCTTTGATGTTAGACATCCTACAAGCTTATGCAGTGCTGCTCTGCTCTCTTAAATGGCAGCTTTACTGCCTCCAGCAACTGGCTGTAGAGCAGCAGCAAACAAAATTGACTTTGCTGCTACATTGAGAAAGTCCCCATCCTTTACACCATAAGGCACATTTTTAACTATAAACACGAGTAACATTAGTAAATTTCAGAACATCTGCGTAATTCCTTATAGAATACAGGCCCAATAAGACATTTACAAAGACTAATAGATATCAAATTACTCGTGTCAGACTTTAGATTCAAGGTCAATGTTAAATTTGATACCTTTAATGCTTTTTATATTGTTTTGTTACATTTAATGGTACTTTAATAACAAAAACCATAAAACCATTTGAAGTCCTGTTGTCTTACTACCTTTTTTATGTACTGTAACTAAATTATATGCAATTCCACTTCCATAGCCTTCCAGCCTCTTCATAAATGAGTTCACCAGAATACTGAAGAATAAATTTCTTACAGTGAAAAACAATAGGGAATCGGAACTAGTCTTGTGACTATGCCTTTATGCTTTCAGCCTCCCCTATCCGTAACAAACATTTGGCTGTACAGCATGTAACTAAAGTGAGGTAATTGACAGTACCTTACTTGTAAGTGGATTTTTATTTATTTCCATTTATAAAAGGTGCCATCCCAAGGCACTGTTTATTTGCTTTCAAACAGAATCACCATCACTGCCACCACATAAGCACGCAGAAAGGTGAGTATCTTCCATATCATACACTTTACCATATGCAGTACTATTGAATATCTTAATACTGATGCTTTGCCACACTCACTGGAATTTATTCTTCCCTCCTGATCACACTGGTATTGCTCCAAGGCACTTTTTTTTTTTTTTTAAAAGACACACAAAGTTTTTGCCACAAATCTGTAGGCTAATGACCTAAAAATCCTGCACGACCAAGACAGCAAGCTCCCAAGTCAGCATCTTCTTGCATACTCAGGGCTGTTCTGTGGTCTAGATTAGAGAAATGAACTTACATCTAAACTTCAACAAAGAAACAATGAATGAATTGTTGACAAAGACAGAAGTAAGTATCTATCACTTAATAAAACAATTTCCACAGATGTTGTCTACTCCCTTACAAATAGTAGTGTATTAACCGGTCAGGAAAGCAAAGAACAATCTCCTGTACACAGAGACCACTTCAATTAAACAACTGACAGCAGTTTACTCATCACTGTGGAAAGCAATTTTTCCTTCATGGGGCATGAGCAAAAAAGACGTATTCTCACAAATGCAGTTCTTTGACAAAATTACCCGTTTTCACAACACAGCTCAGCTCAATCAATATGGAACACAAAACAGGTAGTCATATTATTACTGTCTTGTTGCACTAATTCATAGTAAAATAAGAGATACACATGAATCAAAACAAAGTTAGTTTCATAGTCCGAAAGTCCATTTGAAAGGGAATCTTAGATCATTATTTGCCCCATTGTTTGAGGAAACTCAGATTTGGAACAGATTCCAGATCTGACTTGGGCAATTTTGACCACGTAGATGAAGTAACATTGAAGAAATGTTACTTCACCTTTTTGATCTCCTCCTCCCTTTTTCTCCCTTCCTTTCCTCTCCAGATTACACACTAGTTGGCTCCAGCTCAGCAGCTTTTTTTTAGGACGGGGCTAAATAGTCAGAAATTCAGAAAACTTCCTGGATCATAATAAATCAGTCCATTATTTCTTTTACAGCCATGCAGAATAAATGTCAATTCATTTTATACTTAGGTTTAGTATTTATAGACATCCTTCATCGTATATTACCGTTCTGAAGATCAGAAAGAAAATAAGCACACTAATGTGAGGGGGAAAAGGGGAGGGAAACCAAAGCCAAACTAAAGCTGAGCTAGTGCCTCTCTGTGCAGTTAAGACAGAAGCTGTCAGGCCCAGCTGAACAAACAACTAACAGACAGAAATTCTGAATAGCAGCAGCAGTTAAAAAGCTTATTTTAAAATGTAACACATTCATTTCAATCCCCATGGAAATGGTAATCACCAATTCGCTTGGAACAGCATCAGGACTAGTTCAGCAGAACCATTTCCTTCAATAAACACAGGGCTTGCTCTCAGGCAGAGGAGGACAGACCGGCACACAGTGCATTTGCTATTGCTCTGCTCCCTTCACCTTGAAATATTTGCCTTTAGGGTAATGCTGACCAGTGGGACATACGTTTCTGTGCCTCAATTCTGGTAAGGTCAAACTACATTCTTATCTTGCTCAACGTCCCTAAAGAGAGATTAATTATACAGAAGGTGAAAGTAAGAATAGGAACTTTCGCTTCTACCGTGCCTTTCGCGTGCAACGATCTGAAAACACTTAAGTACCTCTGCAGGAGAACACAGCAGCTGTTCTGCAGCTCACAGTAACAGCACACAACAGTCTGGGTTAAAAGTGACAAGAAAGAAAAGAAGTGCAACTTCTTCTTACTCCATCTATATAATTCAAGGTTCAGCCTCTGTCTGGTTTTCCCTATGCATTTCTGCACTCCCTGACTGAGAACTTGGGAAAATCCAATTCTTAAATCCTGCCAGAATTCAGAATCCTCAGGGCTGGACCAATACAAACTTTGCAGTGGTTTAGAATGATACTCAACAAAGCAGAAATGGGTCACAAAATAAGTAAAATAAAGTAATATTGAGCAAAATAAAGGGAGAAAAAAAGCGGATTCAGAACAGTCCCTGCAAAATGTGAATTATTGATATATGCACATAAAATGTCCACTTGAAAGTGCAACTTCTACAGTGAACATTCATGGAAGATGGAGGGGAATGTACAAAATAGTAACCAAATCCCAGATATAAAATTACTGAGAGCTAAGATCACACACTCAGTTACAATAAGGGCCTAAAAATTTCACAAAAACCCCGTCATGTCCATGTATCCCGTAGTATAAACAACCATATCAGTTGACAGGGAAAAATTGTTATAATTCTGCTATTAAAAGCCAAAACTATAATATAATACTCCCGGGGGGGAAGGCTTCTGGAAAAGAGTACATGAAGCCTAGACATGACCAGCAGATAATTATTTATTAGGTCAATTTTTCCCTGACTCTTGAAAGGAGAGAAACAAAGAAAACACTTTTTGAAGGTTCTCTGACAGACAAAATGCTTAGGAATCGCTTTCTGAAACACAAATCCTGCACTATAGCAGTCAAACTGGACAACAACACAGGCCTTTTCAGGACCAACACAAAACTGCAAGTATGGGTCTGAATTATATTTTATTTTAGTATATCTTTCAGAAAAATATACTTATGGTTGGGAGTAAACTCTCTAGGAATGAAATATATTTTGAATTTCATATGGGAAGAAGCGGCTAAAGGTAACCAAGAGTAACATCACATTCAAGAGCAGGAAGTTCTCTAGACATCCTGGTTAGAGAAGATCTGAAGCCCTGGACTGCAGATCAAAAATGGAAAAGGGTAACACTTTTGTAGCTATTTGGTTGTCCCAGATTCATTCAGGTCTCTTGGAGATGTCACACCATCTGTAATGCTGGGAAGGAGACAGGTCAACATTCTCAAGGATTTTGTCCTGGTTCGAGGTAAAACAGAACTAACATCAGAACATCATCCTGGGAGCTTGATAGGGTTTTGTGTATACTGTATACATTTTTTTCCTTTTTTGTTATTTTATTATTATCATTAATTATTTCATTATTTATTAACATTTTCATTAAAGTGTTTTAGTTTTTTTCCTAAACTCATAAATCTCTTTATCTCTTCCTCTATTCTCTTTTTCTTTGGGGGGGGGGGGGGGGGGGGGGCCCCCC
>BJBW01002885.1:0-42645 GCA_004320125.1 Scolopax mira
CAGGGGGGGTTCAGGTTAGATATTAGGAAATATTTCTTTCCTGACATTGGAATGGGCTGCCCAGGGAGGTGGTTGAGGCACCATCCATGGAGGTATTCAAGAGACAAGTTGACACGGTGCTTGGGGATATGGATTAGTGTTGGATTGGTGTTGTTTTGGGTGTGGTGTGGGGTTTGTGTGGGTGTATGCTTTTTTTTTAATTTTTTATTTATTGGTTGGACTAGTTGGTCTTAAAAGGTCCCTTCCAACCTAGGTGATTCTGTGATTTTAAAGTTTCAGTAATTTTAACAGGTAGCTATACACATTATGTGTCTATACAACAGCATGGCACCTACTGCTGTTTAGCTACTTAACTACTAATTTCATCATATCCTCTCTCTTCAATTAATTTTGATGACGATGACATCGAATTAAAGTTAGTCATTTATTTGCATGCTGCTTAGCCAGAGATTTTTTTGAAAAAAGGTAGTCTTCTTTTTCTGGTGACATGATTTTCTGCAGTTTTGCAGCTTGTAAACCAAAAACCCTGAAGTTTCCTTTGCTTGGAGTTTGCAGGAGACTAGTACTGAAGCATGTGGATTTCTAAACTATTCGTTTTATTGAACATACCACAGAAAATCACCTCATTATGACCCTGATGGTAAATGTCCCATTAAGTTCAGTTGCATACCATGGACGCAATACATAGGTTTGCTCTGGGAAAGAGAAACACCAAACACTCTGCTTGTTGAACCGTTGTTTTCCCACTCAATTTAAAGCTGGAGGAGAACAATCAGCAAATACAGCAGAACCAGTTAGCACCCATCTGGTACTATTTTGAGTGAATTGATTGAATAATTATCCTCAAGCAGATCTATGCTCTGGCAGTTCTCTTGCTTATTTAGGATTTTTCAAGTCAGAGGATGGAAGAGAAGAACCTGGTGAGGTAATATATAGTTATCCATTATAGGTGCACCAAAAATCAAGATTTGTACTTGTTCTTATCTCTGTGAATCACTGAATACAACTTGTCTGATGTGAGCAATATGATGAGATGATGTTTTGTTTTTAGAACTCCTGAGTTTTGAAGATGTATCCAAAAGATGGCCGTGTACCAATGACAAGGTCAGTTACTACCAGAATCTTTGATTGGAAACATAGTCTTGGCAAATGTGAAATAATAGCCTACAGGGTTATGTTTGTTTTTTCTTATTTTTAAAGCTAGTAGTGATGTTAATTAGAACTGTCTTTGAGTGCTCTATCCCCAGAAAAAGAAGTTCTATCCTTCACTAGCTAAATAGGACTCAGAGAAGAAGAGAAGCAGAAAGAACTTTGTTATGTAGAAAAGATATGAATTATGGGTTTTTTTATGTTGAACCTATTAATGGTGTAAAAAGACCAGGTGTCTAACATTAGGGAATTCCAGTATGTGACACAAAACCATGTAAAGAACAAATACCACATTATGTAGAAAGAATGGTGATATATAGGTTAGAAATGTTTATACATAGATCCGTCTTTTCACTGTAGGCTTCCTCCCTTCTAGAGGTGAGTTTATGAATGCACAGATAGAACTCTAGAAAACTTGGCTTAAAACTTGCTGACAACCAAAGAAAAGAGATGTCATAGCAGGAGAAGGGATTTCGCTAATGGTTATCTCTATGCAAGAAGCCAGTATAAGATTTAAGCAAGACTTAAATGATGCTTGTTAAGCAGTGATTGAATACATAAGACTTTGTTGAGAAAACTATCCTCAATTTAGCAAAATAATCTTTTGAAAGATAGGTGAATCTTTGTATAGCATAGATTACAGATCTTCTTTATATATATATATATATATAATGTTGCTATCATTATTATTGGTTACAAGTCATTCCCTAGAAGTTGCTGGTTTTGTAATTTATGAGTTTATTCTGGACCAAACTATTAAAAAAGTTCTGACTTGCTAGTAGGTGGCCAGGCTGGGTCACCTGGACACATATATCCACATGCTCCTTTCTGACATGTTTTTGCTTCTCTGTAAATTCAAGTGCCTGTACAGTAACTTTTATTCTGTAGTGCAGGTATGGGTATGTCTGCAAAGGCTGAATTGAAGGGGTGAATGGATTTAGGAATATATCTGTGATACTTTGGAGCCATTTGGAAAATGTTTCTGCCTCAGACCACACAGTGAGATAAAACCACATTGTGGCTTCAGTACCTCTGCAGGTGTCCTCTTTGCTGATCACTGATCCTTGAATTTGGCTTTTTTGTTTGCTTTTGCCCTTAGGTTTCCCCACAGTAATGGACTGAATATTGAATTTTTCCTGTCCCTTACAGGATAATGCAAATAATTTCCAGAAAATTCTATATTTCTGCCTAAATGTTTTTCTTCAGTTCTGAACAAAAGAAAGAAAGTCATGGCTGTGGTATCATATATAGTGTGTGGAGTTAGCAGTTCATCGAGAGGCGTTATTTTACATTGTGAATGCCTATATTTAAAAAATCTGATTCCCAAGTGTTTTTTTTTTCTCTGATTATGCTGAATTTTAATGCTTAATTAGAAGAATTTCCTTTGAGAATAATGGAAATGTGTCATTAGCTATTTCTTCTAATGGCGGACTCTCTCGTTTGGAACATAAAACTTGAAATTCATTAATAGTTTGATATTTAATTGCATATTGGCTAGGCTGTTTTCATCAGCCTTTGCTTTACTATGGTCATTAGAACTGGCTGACTTATTTATCGTTAATACCGTTAACAGTTTTTACTGGCATTCTTCACTTACAAATAATTCCTGATTTCTGTATTTGAAGTAATAGACTGGATCCAGTCTCAGGAAAGTGGGATAAGAAGTTCTAACAGCACTTCTTTTGAAAGATTGGCTCTAGCACAAATGACTTGACTCCCTTTTGTGGAAGTTAGGTACTGAAAAGAGATAAACATAAATCTTGCAACCCCAAATCCATACTCATTGAATTTTAGAAGCTTAAATGAGGCATATAAAATAGGCATCTCTTAGCTTGGTAGGCTCCCTCTGTAGATAGTGAAGAAATATGTGTTCTGCGGGGAGTAAATCAGATCACTCAAAAATTAATCTACTCCTGCAGTGGAGCCTCTCTCTCCATGCTTACTAGAACGGGAACAGAGCGACTTCACTCCTGGCTTGGACACTTCTACATACCATAAACTCGTGAAGCTGATCTTGGATCTAAATATAAAATAGTGTAAGTGGTCAGTAGGAAATTCTGAAGGATGTGTTTAAGTCTTGACTTCTCTGATGCACAGTTTGTAATTCATGGAAGTACCCCTGCCCACTTCCAGCTCACAGCCATAAAATTGCCTTGGGTTTTGTTATCAGAGTCATCCCTTTCTCATAAAAAGCTATTGAACCTGGAAGATTGCCTCGTGCCAGGCAGATTACTCAGGTCTTTTCTGAGGTGAGAGAAAGAGATTGTTCTCCGGACGAGGAGATTTGAACCTGTTTTTAATGCCAAGACAGATAGTGTGGGCAGAAAGGAGAGAAATTTGCTATATCGTCATGAAGGGGATGCTTTGTTAGGGAAGTAAGTGGACCCCAGTTCTTGAGCTCTGGAGAAAGTTCCTAGCTACCAGCTGATTCCAATGGCAACACAACACCTTTTTCTTGTCCTTTCCATTCTCTTTTTCTAAGGTGTCTGATTTGCTAAGTATGGTTTTAGAAAATAAGCCAAACAGAATTCAACAGCTAATTAGATAAGGAGAAGCCTCATGTTCAAAATGAGACATTTAGGCAGTAAGGACATTCAGGCCTCCTGTAAATTAAACTGCCTGTGGGGTTAGAGTTCAGGCAATCTGTAATTTAGGCAACTAAATAATGTTCTGTCTCCATTATGTACTTTGATCTGAATGAAACAAGTTTTTATTTCCTTATACATAAAGTAATTTTTAACCTCTTCATGTATTTTGTCTTGTAAATTACTTGGGGCACACTTTTCCATGTGCTATTTACAAAGTTGTCACTTCTGCTATATGAATAAGAGATGTGTAGATTAGTAGATCCCAGAGTCACATGATAATGGTTCTTCTCTCTGATTGCATTGTTATTACTGTTTTTTCACTAGAGAGTAAGAAATGGTAAAAAATAAATAATACATTGGCATGCAATGCATTTATAACTTGGATTAAAATGGATTTCTGTAAAATTTACTCTCCCCCACAAAAAAAACCCAACCAAAATTAGTGGTTTTGGGGATTTTTGGTGCAAATCATCTATTTGTGTTTTGGTTGGAAAGAATATGACCATAATAATACAGTGAAGAAGGTCAAGCCTGGGGGCTCTGGAGTGCATAGGGTAGTCTGTGAGGTTGGCCTCCCTTGATCTCTGTCAGGTCCTGGTCCAGATGACTTTCTGTGAGCTTTGACAGCTCTTGGAGAGTCAGATTGGATCTACAGGGACCTTGAATCTGTTTTTTCTCAGATCTAGTTGCAACTCAGAATGAGAATAGGTATCCTTGCTTTCCAACTTAAATTTATTTCCATGGAATCCTGAGTATGTGACATTTACAAATAATATAATGCTGGTGGAATCAAAACCAGTTTTATACTAAGTTTAAGAACCAAGAAAAGGTACATAAAGATATGAAGATGGAGTGTTCCTGACCAGATTACAGTTTCGCCTGTTTGGTCTATGTTTCTATGTAACCACTTCAGTGAGGTTCCTCTCTCCCAGCATTTTAGCCTTGTAAAAGGTGACTGTTGTAGACAAGAAATCTTGTATCCTTCTTTAGCTGAAGGGGAAAGTTAATCAACTCTTGTGTGTATTCAATCCTATGCTAAATTAGGATTGCAAATTATAACATGGCGTGTCCTTTCAGTTTCTTTCAGTGTACCAGGAAGGAGTTTAGGTGACAACCTCAGTTTAGATGCAGACCTTTTATATGATTATGCAAAGCCAAAAATAAAAAAAAAAGCTGAACACAAAATATTTGGTCCATAATTCCATTAAGAAATATACTTCTATGTGTATGTATATACATACCTACATACATACAAGCACACATATATCTGAATATATTTATGTGGCATCTTTACCATTCAGGAACATTCAGATTCCACTCAAAACTGACAGGATATTGAAAATTGAAAAGTTTAGTCATTTACCTTTTTAATTCAGCTTGCGTGCACAAAACCATTATCTCAGCATTTGAGTGAGCCCTGCTTGTCAGTAGTGTAAGTAATTAAAGGGTTCAGTGGTTAAATATTGCTACAAGTCGTTCAAAAATAAATTGTTATTTTTAAAGACAGACTGGGAGTCAAACACAGATGAATAATAAATATGTGGATACATGCACTGAGCTGTAGGTGGAAAAATAGCTGCTGACAGATCACTATTTTCCATAACTTTTCTTCATTAAAAGAAGACAATCAGTGAAATTAAGGTTGAGGGTGGGGAATAAGAAGGAATGAAACATTAAAGGTAGTTTCCATTTTGAAATTCAGCAATGATCCTTACAGCAGAGGAAAATCAATGCAAACATCGCACCTGCAGACCAAAACTAATGGCAACAGTCTCATTTGTCAAGTCTTAAATCACAGAGCTGAAATATTTCAGTAAACTGTTTTAGCCAAGCTAATCTATCTGAGATTGTCCACTTATACAAAATACTGAACTTAAAATCATTGATATTGAAATAGCAATTGATTTTGTTTACTACTATCCTAACCTTGTCTGTCTATCTTCCTCACTTTTTATTTCTTTTATAATTAGTCTTGTTAGTGAATTATGATTGAAATTAATGGACACCTTCCTATTGAGGGATTATAGTCACGGCAACAGTCTCTAGCTAATGTGCTAACACAATGAAAATAATGCACATCACAGGATTAAAATATTCCTCTGTCTACATGTTTACCTTATCGAATGTCAGCAGCTGTCCTTGCTGTGGATGATTCTGAAGTGCTTTCAGGGGATTGACTATCACATGTTGCTGTAGACAGTGGTATACATGGAAAACGACAATTTAACAACCAAAAAAATTCTGCATCTCATTTTTCCTATCCTCTCTTCTGGTGAATTCCCAGCCTGAAACAAGAAGATATATGGGGACTGCGAGCTTTTAAAAAGTTGTCATAACAGTAACAGGCTCTAATCATACTTAAGAGCCTTTAAAATTATATTCAATGTAGATAATTATATATATTTAAAAATAAAAGAATATATATGTATCTGTAATGACCTCATCTTCCAATGTCATTTGGAAAACTATCCAAAGAATCTTAAATTTTGGCATACTATAGCAAGGTTGTTCCCATCACAAGTCTTCAGCATGGGCACATACAACATGTAATGAGCAACTTCTGTGGTGTATGGAACATAACATATCTAATTATCTTTACTGAAGATTCGATAACGTGGCTGTTATTTGATCCGGAAGTACAAAGCAGACAGGCCAGTTCATATGAAGCTTCCTATTTACTACAATAGTAAATTCTAAAATTCTAAAAAAAATTACAAAATATATAGGTATTTTTAGTGACCTTTTTTTAGCTAAACACAAATTACAGTTTCCTGCTATCATGATGTTCACAATGTTTTTGGACAGACTAATAAGGCTTAGAAGAATTTTAAAAAGCAATTTGGATAATGATTGAGACCCAATTTTACCACTTTTAATGTATTAGACCACTGTTAGAATTCAAAAACACAGTTATGCACCTGCATCCGTGTGAAGTTAGTGGATTTGAAAATCTTACTGGGCTTCTGTGTAAATATTCAAAGCCAAATCAAATGCGGAATATATGCTATGTTCATTTAAAAAAAAAAACACCTGACAACTTTTTTGTAGCATAATGTTTTATCTTTACCTGTACTAAGGCTCAATAACTCTATTTTAAAATATTTTACACATCATTGTATGAGAGCACAGTTATTTATCTTTGAAAGATACGTTACTATCCCACTGCTTCCTGTAATGCCTAAATGTAATGTGTAGTGAAGAGTGAATCAATGTTGTTTTAGTTGTTTCTAAAAGATGATTCTTCTCTACTGCTGTTGACTTCGGAGTACATTTGTAATTCTATAGCCATTACTATATTCCAAACACAGATTTTCTGATACAGAATCTCTACACTGTAATAATTTCAAATGTTACATGCCACAGCTTTCAATACTTGCTTGTCACACCTACAAGCATAAGTATTTTAATTAACAGAAACAAAGAGTTTAAAACAATGCAGGGAGTCAGTTCTGGAAATCTTTTCTAGGTGCTACTTTTTCCCCTGGAAGTAAGTTCCATTGCCATGTGGAAGGAAAAATGTAGCAGCAAAGGAAAAATGTAAATTCTGTAAATCTGCTTTCTGACATGGACAACAGTATTTAAAGAAATCAGAAGGTACTCTTAAAGTGGTTTTTAGTTTGTTTGGTTTTACTTGCTAAATAGTCATCCCTCTCAGTTCACTTACTAAAACATTTAATTTTCACTTAAAACAAAGCTACTGATGTTCAGAGAAGTATAAAACCTGTACATCACTGATCTCCACTTTTACTAGAGAAATCTGGACAAGAAAAAGGAAAGAAAAAATGCAGATGTAATCACAATGTGCATGTATAGAAGGTCACACTTCGCTAAGCATTATCTCTATCTGTTAATTACCACTTTAGCATGACTTTCTTCACATTTTCTTCTGTGTACAGTAACTTGATTTCTCCTATATCCTATTAAGCAGGATACAGAGAGATGATGGATGGTAACAGGTGGATACTGAGTATATTCAGCACCTCTCTAAGAAACTGGGAAAGACTGGACTGCAAAAATAAGAAAGACTAGCCGGTGACAGAGCTGTTCCGGGAGAAGGAAAATAGCTCAAGGTATGAGATGCTACCGTACTTGGGGAAAGTTCATGCAATATTTATCCATCCATTCAGCCTACTATTGAGTAACTATAAAAACTGTAGCAGAAAATAATTTCATTTTAAGGTAGTGAATTCAGGTAAAATTTTTGTCTACAGTTTATGTTTCCTTAGCTATCTTCTCTGTGGCCACCAACCTAGAATAATGCAAAGACTAGATGAGTATCATTTGGTTTGGAGCAATGGCAAGAATGTTCTGCTCTCTGTAGGCTTACTCTTTGAATCATGATAGTTGCCAGTTTAAATCTGTAAGGCTATAAAGCAACTTTCCCTAGAGAAGTAACAATATCCCATTAATCATCTTTACTGGCTCTGTTTGACTGCGAATCAAAGTCAAAGTCCCCCCAAGTAGCTTAAAAATCTCCCAAAGTTAACTGTGTAATTGCTCACTTACTCCCATAATGGCATGTGTATTCTGTGATTTTTCTACAATTATAAATCATGCTCTTTGTTTCATAGAATCTCTCAGAAAGATCCTTGAGTCAAAAATTTCAATTGAGACTGCCAGGCTGTCAGAGTCTCTTTAGTTCCAGCTCATAGTAGTTCCACTAGTTCCTCTCAGTGACATCCTTTCTTCTTTTTATTTCCTCCTGTTCCCTTGACTTTTTTTTTTGCTTTTTTCCCCCATTTGACCAGGATCTGACTAATAGTACCAGAGCAGTTGGAGTAATTTCAGCAGAATAAAGGGAAGAGGAAAGTTTATAGTTTAAAACCTCTCTATTCTAGATCTGTCTAGCTTTTTACACCTCTTTATTAGAAATTCAGAAGTAGCATAGGAAAGCAGAGGTGTTGGCAGTCCTTTTATTGCAATATTATTTCTCTTGATCAAAATAATGCCTGGGAACTAGACCCTTCTTGAGAAGGGACTGGACAAGGTGACCTCCAGAGGTTCCCTCCAACCTCACCCATTCTGAGATTCTGTGAATGGATTTATTCTATCTCAAAGGAATGCTTTTTCTAGGAGAGTTATTACAAGTAAATACTAAGGAGGTGCAAATGACCTCTGCTCTCTAGGCATTCACTGGCAGTGATTGCAAAAGAGAATATTTCTGCTTTGTTTTGAAATTGTGAGAATATTCTGTCATGGCCATATCCCGCCTGCCTTCCTCCTCCAGCAATTGGGTAGGTTTCATGTACCAATTATTCCCTTTCTATGAAAGGGGACAACTAAATTATATAATTATGTTCAGCCAAAATCATGCTTTATTTTTCACAGCTACACTAAGTACACTGTAAAGGTTCTTAGGCTTAATCTCTATGTTACTGCATAAAATACCATACTTCTGTAAATGCAAAAATTTGTCTGCACCAGATAATACATACAGATAATACATCTACAGATACTGCAGAATCATTCTACAGTGTCTGCACTACAGAAAGATTGAAGGAGTTGTTTTTAGCACGATGAATCTAAGCAGTGAAAATTAGTGTTGATTTGGTTTAGTGGAAATCTAATTCATTTTGCTTAGTCAAAAAATGCATGTTAAATTTTCCAGACTGGCTATTAGTCAGAGAATAAGCTGCAGTTTGAATCTGAATTGCATTCATTCAAGAGGCAACTTGGCAATCTTAGGATGTACAGGCCCTTTGGGGAATGGAATAGCCTGTCCCAGTTCCATATAGACTCACCAGAGACTTCCAGTATGGGTACCAGTTAATTGCAAGGACAGATACCTGCTAGGAAAAGACCTATTTAATTGCAGTTGCTATTCAATAGCTGTTGTTACAGCAATGGTTTCAGCATGTTATTATTCTAGACTGGATTCAAAAGAAACCTTGTGGGGGGGATCTTCTTCCTCTCTCCTTCAAGGTTAAGTACTGAAGCAAGAATGTAAGTACTTATAAGTACTTATAAGTACTATAAGCACAAACTTATAGTTTTCTTATTAAAAAAAACCCAACAAGCTAAGTAAAGAGAACTTTTGGAGTCTTTAAATCTAGCAGTAACTCTGCATGTGACTGTTAACCGTGAATGCAAATCTATGGAAACTGCAGCTCAAGCTGTGTTTGCAGCTGCAGGATGCTGGAATGCTGATGTAATAACCTAGAAAATGTCCCAGATGAACTTTTCTTGGTGGCTTCTGAAGGAATAACATTGTATTTTCATATTGAGGAGACAAAAAATGATCTTAAAATTGTGGTCCGAATCAGATTAGAAAAACATTAGTCAATCTCTGTGTACTAAAGTAGTTCAAAGTCTTCCACAACAGTAACTTACTATTTTTGTTCACGTTTCCTTTTAAAGGATGTCAATCCAAACAAAAAATAAAGTTCAAGTGTCAACATAAATCATTATTTGTAATTGTACTAATTTGTCTCTGCAGTATTATAGCTTGCAGTCATTGGTGAGAAGACCATGGCAGTGCCTGCAACCTTGCTGGGTTAGCAGATTGCACTGGGTCTGGCTGAGATGGAGTTAAATGTCTTCATAGCAGACAGTGTGCATTGTGTTTTGGATTTGTGGCTAAACCAGTGGTGATCAAAAACCAAAGTTTGGGCTACTGCTGATCAGTGGTTTGCACAGTGTTAAGACATTCTCCTTTTTTTTTTTTCTCTTGAGTAGGCTGAGGGTGGACAAGAGATTGGGAGGGGATGTAGCCAGGACATTTCATCTGACAGCCAAAAGGGATATTCTATAGCGTATAATGTCATGCTTGACAATAAAACCTGGGGCAGAGAAAGAAGGGTGGGCTTTTGTTTCCCAAGGTGGCTCTTTGTCTGGACATTGATCTGCCTGCAGGAGTTGGTGAGTGATTTCCCTTGCATCATTTCTTTATTTCCCCTCCCTCTTATCTTTGCTGATTAAACTGTCTTTATTTTAATCCATAACCTATTGCTTTTGTTCTTCCTGTTCCCTCCCCCAACCTATTGGGAATGAGAGAGCAGCTATGTTTATTCTTGTATTCTTGTCTGTTCTTGTATTCTGCTGGCTGGGGTCAGCCCACCACTCTGGTAAACTAATTTTAAGTCAATACTACGTCATTGCTGCAGCCTGAAGTTAATACAACTCAGCTGTTATCCAAGTTATGTCAATATCTGGGGTATGAGAAATGATTAGCATCGACAATTTGTGCAGCATGACTACTTCAAAGGTGACCAACATCTCTCTCAACACTTGATGAATACACAAAACATCTGAAGAAAATAAATTTAAATAACAAAAAAGATTACCAAATCTGGATGCAGCCTCAAGAAACAACACACTTTAAGGTGGCAGTGCTATTTCCTATAAGAGATAGCACAACTCTAAACATTGCTAATGGAGTCAGTGGAGTGACTTTTAGGAGTTCCTATGTTTAAGAGTTTCTTGAATTTTCTTTGACCAAAAATCTTATTTTATTATGTAGGATTTGAGTAACGCGAAATGTACAGTCATATTCATAAAAGCTACAAAGAGCAGAAAGACAAAGCAGTGATTTTTGTTATGGCTACATTATTGTTATATCCACAAGGATGCTTCTGCATGTTGTGACATGCACTCATATAAAATTATTTTGATGTTTCACCAGTATAATACCCTATTAAAGATACAAATTGGCATTCTGTCAGTGTAATGCATCCCTGAGGTCTTTCAGAAATTACTACTGAATTTAATTTTTCATTTAGCAAGCTACCTCCTGTACATTTATTAACAAAATGGAACTTTGGTAGATCTGCAGTGAACTGTGTTCACCCTTCAGGCAAACAAGCCCCTCAAAGCTCAAGAGTTTTAGCTCACAAGCTGTCTGCTTGTCTTGCAAGTTTGCGACTTTCTGCAAATCTAAAAGCACTCAACAGACTGACGTGGAGGGGATTGCCTAGAGGAAATGTGAATATTTCAACAGTGAACCACTGGGAAACTTCCACAGTTGAAAAGAAAGGCATCAAAAAATCCTTTCAGATGTGTCTTGGAAGGAAATCACTAATAATGAGATTTAAATTATTTTTTGAGGTAGTATGAATGAAGATGAAGTACAGATTAGAGGCACGTCCAAAAACATTGTTAATAAGAAATGAGAGAAGAGCAAATGCTGAATGCAAAGGGCAGGGACTGAAAACAATGACCCAAATTGCTGAAGAGGCTGAGTTGGAGGAAAAACTGCAACTAAGAAAAGTATTTCCCAGCTTCCCTAGTCACCAAGTTCTTGAGCAGAACTTTGTAAAAAAATGCTCAGAGACCCCAAGAAGCTATTTTTCATAGATGCTGGAAGAAAAGAGTAGAGATTTGAATAGCACAAAGTGATTACAGTGTCAGAAGAACATGCGCTGTAATTTTCAATTATGGTAGGATACTCATTCTGGGAGTTGAGGATTCTGATGCACAACTCATTTGTGCATTAAAGTCATATTCTTTAGGAATATTAAATGAATGTCGTGGGACTTGGTCAAGCCTGACTAGATTTAAACATTAGTCTTTTTATATATCAGCAAGTCTGCATCTGCTGGGTGTAACCATCAGAAAAGGATCAGGAAGGTATGCAAAGATTTAGGTTCCTGATTACAATAAGACCAGAACTTGTCATATGAACTGGATCAGCTGGTTTTGAACTGAAGAGCTTACAAGTGAATTGCAAAAGCAGCATCAGCTGGTGTAGGAGGACAAGTAGAATATATTAGTGGAAAGCAGTGTGAGAAAAATTCTATTGAAATTGCATCACACACATTAGATAAAGAGGAGAAGAGTTCAGTGAGGAGACTTCAAGCATAGAAAGAACAGCTGTTGAAACCTGTTGCTGAAATCAGTAGGAGAAGACCATGATCAGCTTCAACTCTTAGGTTGGAATGAGATGGATGACAGGATAAGGCTGTGTCTGTAAATTCGTTAATTTGTTCACAGAAAGGAAGGTGTGAAGATTTCTGATCAGAATTAAATAAGTGATCTTGCCTACTCACCTTGCCTACTTAGAACTTGATTAGTAATAACTATGTTACTTGTAGCAAATCTTTATCTAGTCCAATTTTAAAGAACACTCCCAAACAAATAAACTTCAAAATTAAACCTTCCAATTACAAGCTCTACAACCTACACATGTGCTTTTGGATGTTTACTCATCAAAGTAATTTTTTTCCCCTAAGTCTCCTTCCCCAAGTGTCCCCTTGCACTTGACTGGGCCTCTTCAAGCTGCAGATCTTTCAGGTGCAGAAACAACCCAGAACTTCCTTTAGAACCCTTCTAGCTTGCTCAGGAATGCAGGACAATAAATCTTTCAACCTTTCAACTTTAAAAGAAAAGAAAGAGGAGATGCCAGAACAGTATTTTTAAATGCTTCTCAACGATTTCTTGCTGTACTTAAGGAGATCAAAAAGACTTGCTCAAAAAGACATCTTAGAAGTTAAGGAGAGAATGAAAGACTAAGGTTCTTGTTTGAACACACAGAGGGGTAAAATGAAGATTTTTTTTTAATGTTTGTTTTTCCTTTTTGTTGTTGCTGTTCTTGTTACATCTCATACTAGTCATGGAGGAAAAAAATGCACTTAAAGCTCTACAAGTGCATTAAAACTTAATGATCACCACAGTGGCTTAAAAACCTGATACTATTGTATTCCCAGGTGATAGTAATGAAAAGATCAGAGATGCAGGTTTCCTGGAACTGGCAGATTAGATCTAAGACTTTGGAATCTGTGTGTTTCATTGCCTTTTGGTGATTTTTTTTTTTTTTTGTTAACATATTTTACCAGACTTTTACTCAGGAAACAGAAGTATGGACATTGCAGTTGATTTTTCTTCCTCAATTTCTGTGTCGATCTGTTATCCATTCAGGAATATAGTAGATGCCATATTACAAGGGTTTTGCATGTAAATCATGCCAGTATAACAGACAAACTGCAGGAGGTATTCCATGTTTCCTCACAAATCATCAGCTTGGCAGAATTACTACATAAGCCAAAAGCCATTTTTTATGAATTGCTGTAGTTTGTATCCTGCTGTGTAAGCAATCTGCTTCCTTAAAGTTATAATAACTTCCTTCATAAAAGCCATTGTCTTCAAAGTGTTTGTTTCATCTAGACTGTAATTTTCAGAGAGTGGATAACAAAACAGTTTTCCTGGTATTTTCTCCTGGTATTTTCTTATAGCTATAATTAGCTACAATGAAATTTAAGTGAATTACACGTTCAGCTACTATTAGCTTTCTAGGTATCTTGTTCAAATCCCGGTGATCTCATTCCCCAGCCCATTTTATACATGTACAGGTACCTTGATAATTACTTCCAGCAATTCTGTTCAATTTAGGAAGATCTACTTTGAAGCATTTGTTTCGTGTTTGATCTGATAAATGCTATACTTGTCGCATTTCCATGTTTTCTGTGCATCTTGCATTTCTGATGACATTTTCAATAGTTAAACTACAAAAGCTGATATTTAACTATAGATTTAATCTCAGGAACTACTTCAAATTAAGCGACTCATTATACTTTGCATTTCGGTTGTGTAAGCAGTTAGAGCTGGGCAGTGTAGTTAAGCATTCGCTTAAATGAGCTGTGCTTTTGGGTAGGCTTTAAGCTGTGATAATCATGCAGTATATCTTAGCTGAGTGGACAAGAACTTACTAAACTGAGCTACTTGATAGTATTGTTTTGCCTTACCATATTACTAGTAATGCTTTTTCTACTCGGAGGTCACATGCCACCTCTCTTTTTAATGCTGCTTTGTCTTTTGCTGTGGCTCCTGCATGACAAGCTCAGTTTCTCCAGAAGTAATACAGTGTTTGAAAATGTCTTTGCAATAATTCCTAGATCTGAAGAAGCAGCTGGAAAAAGTCATGGGGTAGAAGTATCAGGATATTGCAGAAGCTGGTTATGGTGCCAAGAGGGGAAGGAGTTAAAATCACTGCTTTGTATTCTGTAATGGTTAACTTATTCTGATACAAATGTTAACACCCCTGAGATGGAGTGAGAGCCACTGCTAGACTGTAAAATCCTTAGAATTCTAGTTTGAAGGGTCTAGAGGCATGAAGAATAGCAGAAAAATGGGAAATCCAAACGCTTTATAGAACTGGAAATATTTTCTGAAACTTGTTGTGTCAGTGAAATTAATAGGACATGGCTTTTTTGTTTCATATGTGGAAAATAAGCAGTGACATTGGCATTCTCTTTTAGTACAATATCTTCCATCATAGAAGACTACAGGTCTGACAAGAAAGGAAAATTGTGATTTTTCTGCTCTGGTGATTCATCATATAATTTTAGGCTCACAACTAGAACAGAAACCACCACATCCTCAGATGTGACTCTTTCACCCTTACCAACTAATTGAAACCTTCTGCATCTATAAATAAATCATAAAAATCTTCTATCCATATTATGAGATCCTGAAGGCTTCCAAAACTAATTGGCCCTCTGTTGGGAAACATATAAAAATAAGAATGCTAAGTTTTTCCAGTAATATTTTGGTAAGCCTGTAAGTTGGCTTTGAGAGGTGGTGTAATCTCCTATTATGCATTACTCGTGAGATTTGCAAGCAGAAACTAGATGGCTTAGAAAGGGATATCATTTGACTGGAAAAAATGATGTGGGAATATTGCCAAGTGGAGATTCAATTATCAAACAAGGGGATGAAGAAAAATAATAAGATAAATGCAACAGGAATATAATATTCTATTTGAGGAAAAAATTGAGCAAAAGAGTCAATTGTTTAGTCTTAATTTAAACTTTTTAGGAAAATACCCAGATTATTTCTTTTTTGGCAAGAATAATCTCTGACTTTCCCAAGTTAAGAGTGATTTCAGTCATTAGAAGTTAAAACTGATTTTCTTACTCTAAATAATAGGAAATTGTAAATGTTACTGTTAGTAGTATAGATGTTTACAGTAGGTATGTTGCTATTGCTTCAATTGAAGTTAAAGCCAGGCCGATCACTTAAAAACACAACTCTAAGTCTCTCTGGAAACTTGTTTCAAATTTGCTTACCCTTTGCTTACCCTTGGCATCAGGAAATGCCACAGTATCACTTAAGAAAGGACAGGTTATTCCAATTGTTGCTCTCGCACAATTTTTTTCTGCATTGAATGCAAACTTTGAGATATTTATTGAGGATTAGGTTTTGATACTATTAAGGATAGATTTAAAAAGGATTGTGCTCAGGAACAGAGCATGTGCCTGGTTTATCTTCCTCCACTCTTGAGACTGACTTTATATTTTACAGAGTTTATGTTGTGCTGGTGCTAAACACAGATCAGCACTACTAGACATTCCCAGATATTCTTGCTTGATAGCATTTATTTTGGTCAGGATGAAGATTCAGAGATCTTCAGAGCTACGTAGTGATTAGTCACAATTTGCAAAATCCTCAGGTCTGCAGGTCCTGGATTCTCAAAAGCAACACAGTGGTGGTGGTGCACAAGCAACTTGGGAGATTTTTGAAGTGTATCATGAGGCCTAGTGCAGGTACTGTGTATGCCAGGTAGGAATAGTGCTCCACTGAACTGATTGCTTGTAAATAAGGAGGAAGCTTTGAGTGCTAGGAGATATTCAGATTGTACAACTCTTGAAGCACAGGAGTGGTAGAATCCCCCAAGCGAGAAGAGTGGGTGTAGCAAGCAACTGCTGCAGAACAAGACTGGCAAATTAGTTAGAGACTGACAAATGACAGAGGAAATAAATGGAGTGCTCAAAATCTCTTTTTTTTTTTCAGTCTTCACAGGTAAGGTCAGCCAATATCTATGCCAAGAAGTAATGATGAAGCACAGAGGGAACCACTGACAGAACAGGGACATATTAGGGACTGTTTGTATAGAATACAACAATGTCTATAGACATATGCTGTTGGGACCTTACAGGATGCTTCCAAGGCTGCTAACAGGGTTGGGTGATGTCACTGCAAAGCCATCATTTTAGGAAGGTTATGGAGGCCAGGGAAAATTCTAGGTGAGAGGAAGTAAGACTGGAAAATATCATTGCTGTCTACATAAAAGGCAAATAGGAAGATTCAGGGAACTACATGCTAGTTGACAAGTTAACTAGTTAATAACTGAGCATCTGAATTCTTTTAATATTTTCTTTTTTTGTGCCTGATAAATAGAAGCAGAACAGAAGTGACAATTCTCATTTATTGGATAGTATAGGATGTTTATGAGCAAATATTTTTGTGCAAAAATAGCTGTGGTGGAGACAGATCAAGACATTGATCTGCTAGTTGAAGACTTACTGGAACTAAAGAACAGACAGAAACAAAGAAGAATTTTTCTAGGTGAATTCATATTAGACAATTGCAACCCATTCTATTAACTTTTAGCTTGGGTTATTTTATCCATAATAGTCCAAGTTATTGCCGTTTTAGAAAGTTTCTATATATCTATAGCATCAGAAAGCAGCTGTTACAGCCAAATGTATTTAAATGGAAATAATAGCATAGTTACAATATCCCTTAGAGTGACCAACTAGCAAAATTTTGCAATGAAAAACCAGACTTTACCATATAGAAGCATATGCTCCAGATACTACAGAAACAAAATGTGACTGAGCTGTAAATCTGATTTGAACAGTTCATTTACTTCTGTTGGGTTTTCAAAATATTTGGTCAAGCAATTCCTGTGATTTTCATATAATCAGAAAGGAAAATATTTAGCTAAAACAAGTCCTCTGAACCAGTATCAAACCTGCAAGTAGTTTTCTGGTATGAATTTATTCCTTTGGGTATCTATCTGCAGAAAGTAGTTCTAAATCATTGTAGCATTCGCAGCAGCTTGTATGCTTATGTGAAGGACATAAGAATGCAAGAGATTACAATATTTTGTACAGAAAAGTTTTACAAGTTGGGATGAATTGTTTCAAATTTATAATTTAAAGATGAAAATGAACTAATTCATTTAATTTTACCCTTGAGACTAATTTCATTTTCAATGGTGTATTATGGTATGAGTATTAATGAAATTTTACTCCCGTATTGAGTGATATATTATATCAGCAAAGGAACTAATTTTATAGACTTTCATTTACTAATTTCTTTTCAGGGATATTTCAAATTTTCCTTATGAATAAGAATTAATAGATACTCTGACATAATGAGATTCTGTTTTCTAACAGGCCTATTAAGTGTTTTGTTAATATTTCCTTATGGAAATTAGTAGGACACCATATAGACTCAAGAAAAGAAAGATGTATTAATTTTTTTTAAATAATACACATAGTAATAAGTGTTGTTGATGTAATCTGAAGATGTGAGAAATTATAAACATTTCAGAGACATAAAATTTTTTAAAATCTATTGACATAGGATTTTTGTAGAAAATGAAATAACTTTATTTTCAGAGTTTACATGACAGCATCTCTCAGTAAGAGTTAAGCTGACTGGTGATTGGTTAGATACCAAAAGCAAACTATACTGTAGAATATATCTTCCATTTGTAGTTTTCACTGAGAAAGAAAATATCCCATCAGTAAATCACATCATCCTGAGAAATTGGTTTTCCACTTGATTGGTATTTATGTTTAGCCTGTGACAATTTATTTATATTTATACAGGTGCATAAATTGAACAATTTCATAGGTAAAGATTTAAAAGGCACTAGACGCTCTTGTGAGTCATGGAGTGCTTAAATGCAATCTTTTGTACTGATCATTTTCAGTTCAACAGCAGTTTTAAAGAAAGTCGAACTACACGAGTGAAGGTCTCCTCCAGCCCCAACCTCTCCGAATCTGTGACATGGAAGAGTGCAGAATAATGAAAGATCCCTTGCCAGCAATCCCTGTTGGACAAACATCAGCCTGCTTGAGGCCTTTAGTAGCAATAATGTCATACTCTTCCCAATCTGCTCTGCTGAGAGGAGAACTCACAGTGATGGAAGAGTAGACACACATTTTTCTCTGTGTGTGGGAATCCTCAAATTTAATCTCTGATTTTTTTTTTGTGATTGATGCTGTCTCTTTTTTAAAAAGTCACAGTATTAAAAATATGTCACAGAATCAGAGAATATTTCCTATTGGAAGGGAACTAGGAGGTTTCTAGTACAACCTCCTGTTCAGGCAGGGTCAGCTGCAGGATCAGGCCACGCTTCTCAGGGCCAATCTCCCTGGGTGAACTACCCCACTGCCTGACTGTATGTGGGCTGAAAAAAGTTTTTTCCTTATGCCTAGTCTGATCTTCTCTTTTTCTAGCCTATAACTGTTGTCTTTTCCTCCTCCCACTCAGTGCTGACAAAAGCATGACTCCATCTTCTCAGAGAACTTTTCTTGTTGGTTCTAGGGGGGGTTTTGTTAGGTCACCCTGAAGCCATCTCTCCTCCAGACTCAACAAGCCCTGGTCCCTCAGCCTTTCCTTGCAGGGCAAATGACCCAGCCCTGATGATCCTGGTAGCCTTCATGTACTAAACTGGATCCAATACTCTAGGTATGGTCTAGCAAGTGCAAAACAGAATATAACTCTAATTGCCCGTAACTGCTCCATTTCTTGTAGCTTGTTTTTTAAACACTCTGTCTCATCAGTTGGCTAATTTAAATCACATTTTTGGTACCCTAGCCCTTCTAAGGCCTGGTAAAGGAAGCTTAGGTCTGTGATGTGGAGAACTTTGTTCACAATACTTCTCCTAGGTCTATGATGATCTGATGTGGAGAAATTAAGACCCTGATTTATCAAAATGCCTTAGCACATGGTTTACTTTTTGCTTTACTGAATAGTTTTTTGGGTGCTTGGTGTTTTGAAGGCCTCTCTGATATTATGTTGCCATGCAGAGTTACATGGCAAAAAACTGTATAAACCGGGTTTTCTGGAGGATGAATCTGACACGGTGACCACACAGCCATTTGCTCTCTTTTATTTGAACAAGGATCTGCCTACAATAACATGTGTGACTGTTGCTTAAGGATGACCAATGTATTCCAGTTGATTCTGCAACTAAACAGAATTTAAGGTAGTGTGGTACCATTACACCTAGTGATTATAATTTAAAATTAAATTGTGCTATTCATTTATATTTTGTGTGTTTAAAAAAGTGTTTATGCAGTAAGAAAAGGAATATCAGGGCATCTTCTACATGTTCTTTTGATTCCAAAGCACTGAAGTAGTTCCATGATTACAGCCATTACTTAATGATACACAGCAGCACAGTACATTAAAGAGATTTTATTGACTTCAATTATAGGTAAACTAATCAGCAGATAATGACAGAAAGGAAAGGGAATGTAACCAAACACTAAACTTGAAACACATGTATTGCAAATCAATAATGTTTCAAATTAAACACTTACAGACCAATCATTCAGTGTTTAATAAAACAGACACATCTTATAATTAATTCACTCTCTGAAAATATACAAAATATGTTAATATAGTTAATCGTAATGTCATTTACAGTTCCCTGTAAATAGTACTGTTCCCAGATAACTGTACTGTTTGCACACAAAGATCTTTGTAGTATGCATGAAACATAATTTAAATTCAGTAAATATTGTGCATGTCAAGTACATAGCAACTCTGCCCTCCTCCCTCAGAATATGCCACGCAAAAAAAAAAAGAAATATCTTTATTATTTCCCTTTGTTGCAGTTCAATAATACACAATGCTTACAGCATGACTTCTAAATTATAACTAACTCTTTCTCAACACATGGATGTTGAATCTGAAACACTTCAGGAGGCTGATTTTTGATTTTTGTGTTTGTTTTTTTTTTGGTTTTTAACTTTCTGTACTTTAAGGTTTCCTTTTCACTTCAGTGCTGCTATAAATGTTTATATGACATGCAAGTAACTTCTTTCAAGTCTGGAGCCTAGAGGCAGCAGAAAAAGCAACCCAACTATATTGTGCTATTTAGATATATCCAAAAATATCCAGGGCATAGTGTCTTGTCTTTCATGCTGGCAGACATCTTGGCTGGTCTTTATTAGCTGCAAATTGTCTTCATTTTGTGATCTCCTTTCTGCAGTGCCTCTGCAAGCTCCTCAGAGCCTAGCTCCTCTAAGCAAACTCCACTGCTATTCTGGAAATAGCAATTTTCTTTCCTTGTGCTATTAGAGTAAAACAGGGGTCCAAAAGACATCACCATGTGCTTATAGGGCCTTCAATCGTATGGGAATTACACAGTTCTTAAATGTAGAGCCTGTCCTTCAGAACTGCTAATCTCAGTCAACCAGTCAATCATTCAGTCTCAGATTAAAGGCTTCCAAGTTTCCCTGCCAAATGATTTAATTTGAAGTTATTATTATTTTTCTATATTTCTCTTTCTAGGAACTTTGGCCACATTTTCAAGTGTATCTCAGCAACTCTGAAAGTTGCAAACCTGCACTGAAAACTGACTGTTAAATAATCCTTTCACTTTACCATTTCTGGGTGTTTCCATAGTGGGTGTATTGCAAATGGGTTTTGTAAGACTCATGATAAAACCACAAGGACACAGAGCTACTTGGACTTGCAACTTCCATTTGTCAGAACATTATCTCTAAACAATGTTTTTAACTTTTTATTATACAGGGAAATACTACTTCATCCTGCCTGATAAAACCTGGTTTTAAAGAAAGACCTTACAAATGCAGGTAAGAGAAAAACAAAATAGAGGTATATTGGCATTTAGGTCCCTCCCTCCTTGTCTTTTTTTCTGTCTTTCCTTCTCCCTTTTACTTCTCACCAAGTCACCATCTTCTTTCAAAATAACAGAAGATGCAGCAGACATGTACCAGAGTTCTCTTCTTCAGCCTAATTAAATAGTTTAACAGCGGGAACTCAGTTAGCAAAAAGAGGAGTACTTTATTGCAGAATAATAAAGTACTGGTAGTCTAGTATAGTTAATAGAAAGAGAAGTGTATTTTTTTATTATTGTGGAACTTCAAGAGAAAATTTATTTTAAAGGCATTTAAAAAAAAAAAAAAGTAGTCATCTGTGCATGAGCACACTCCCCGCTTATAAAACGTAGCAGCTTATTTTGTTAGCTGTTTGAAATTCTTCTACATTTTATAGAATTCATCTCTCAGTGTGTTCCTCTCAGTAGATTTGGGAAAATATACCTTTAATGCAACATAAATTGTAATGGCATTTGATTAATTTCAGATTAAAAGATATGGCTGATGTTTCTTAGTACCATAAAAAACCACCCCTCGTTAAGAGGGTCCTTGAGTAAAAATCCCACCATCACAAAACCTTCAGCAGCAGAAAGGCTTGAATCCTAATGTGAGGTGGACTTTCAACTTTGCAGTTAGACTCCAATTTCACGGGGCCAGAGCTGTTGTGCTTTTGCTTCTGCTCACACCACACAGCACTGAGGAACTCGAGTGCTGAGGGCTTTAATGTAGCTGCACCTTGTTACCCACTTGTATTTCCTTTGATAATCCTCTGGCGTCCCACGCTGCATTAAAACGCAGTCCCTTTGTTTTTTCACGCCTGAGTAGATTGCACTGACTCGCTCGCTGAAGAGCTCCATCAGATCACATTCTCCCTGTGATCTGTGGAGCTTCCATCTGGTGAAGAAAAACATCTTTCTGAAAGCACTGGTGTTCTGTAACAGGATAACATACGATGAAAATAACAATTTCTTGTTTTAGCTTTGCTAAAAGGCCAATTGGAGTGAGAATGACACTGATCTCTAAAATTAGAGCTGTAGATATAATTTGGCAGGGAAGCATTTTGCTGCTGCAGGATGTATTTCATTTCAGGATTCATTTCCACGTCACCAGAAAATTGGTACTGTATTGTTTTGGCAAACTATATTGATCTATAATTATACATGAGAAGTAGAAGAAAATAAAGTAATTTCTTTACCAATGGTGAAAGAACACAGTGCAAAGAGCACAAAAGAATAGGGAGGAGGAGGAAAAATCAAGAAATAGAGTTGGATCCTATGTTGCTGGAAATAGAATTACTTCACTGATTTGGATGAGGTCTGTCTGATTACTTCAGCAGTGGAACCTGCTTTTGAATGGAGATTGTTGTTAAATTTCCTGGCATCGTACAGAACAATCAGCTAGGGAATCTCAAAGTGTCTCTCTCAAAAACATGGGGATTAGCAAAGAGGAAAAAGTTCTCATATTCTAGCTTATGACCCTGCCAGTGTAGATTTAGTCTCCACAGTATGGCTTCTAAAGCTTTGTCCAGCTGTACTGGACACTGTACTATATTTCATGTGGCATTTCTTTTTGTGACTTGAAAACTATGCCAGACAAAAAAGTTACAGATTATTGGCAATAGGGTTCCTTCCTAGTACTTAGTAGATATAGAGAGAGAACCATTTACAGCATTCTAGCGTTTTTTTTGTTTTTTTTTTTTTTTCTGAAATATTGACAATTAGTTTTCTTCGCATTTTACTTTCTTCAGACAAAGCCAGTTTTAGGGTTTTTTTCAATAATGGGAAATTTGAACAGAATAGTAAGAGAAGCTTTCCAGGGTGGTAACTCAACTCATAACTTCTCCTTTCTGAAGCAAAGGTGCATTATCTGCCTTATGTCTAAACCAACCAAGGACCGGAAAACCAAGTACTGTTGGCTGTCACCTCCTCATTACTATTCTGTCAGGACACTGTATGTCCTTGTGCACAGAATCACCATTGCAGGTTTTTTGTACCTCTAGATTTAACTCAGGATTTGCCTCTTAATTTTTGTTCCCGGGTTAACAGTAAGCTATAATCAATTGCTTATTAAGCATTCTTGACATGTATTCAGCTAATTAGCAAAGCAAAGCTGGTAGAGAAAGTCTTTAATTGTTATAGGTAAGCTTTGGGTAGGTCATAGCTTTAACTTTTTACCTTTATGCATGTCTCTATTTCATTATTAAAATTTTTATATCAATACACTTCCTTGAATGGTATGTTGGTTTTTTTCTCCTATAGCCATGGATGGGTGCAACCCAACAAATGTGTGCATATGAATATTTTAAATATCACGATCAGCTGTGCCAGATTATGAACTTATACATGAAATTATTCATGTCCATTGGCACTTTAGAATGAAGAACCTGTCTTTGTTTTGTTTTCCTTTTCAAATAAGAGGATGTTTGCTTATCCTTGTTTCTTCATTCCTTGCTATTCCTTTGATGTTTTACTTGTGCTGAATCAGCTCTCATAAGACACAGTATCAGTTCCTCTTTGAAGATGGCCATTTGGAAATTTTGCAGGTTACAAAGCATGAGAAGTCTTTGAAAAGACACTGAGATTTGTGAGAACTGTCACCATGTTCCCAAGACACGGTGCTGTCTGCTCTCCCTCATGCCTGTCACTATGGCTCAGTGGCTGCAAACAAAAAAATTATTGGGTGTAGCATAGGGTGCCTTTTGGAGCACCTCCAGAAGGTGGGTTCCATTGCATGAATAGCTTGGATTAGAGTTACATGGGTTCGTTGTTTTGTCCAGATGAGGGGGTGAATATAACATACTGTGATACGGCTACGTCTCTGTTTTGCACAGTTGTCTGGCATACTTTTGATGGAACAGGAGAATAATGGCCTTGCTTGTATTGATAGATTCCGTGCACCTTAATATATTTGTGTGTTTCCAAAACAGCATCATGTGATGATGTAATCAATGTGCTCTTAATGCTCTTCATATCTTTATGGAAGTTGTGAAACAAGAAAATACCTAAAAAGTACCTCTGGGATTTCTTGCTTACTGATCCCTGAGTTTATATGCATTGCTGTTTATCAGCATCCTTTTTTGGCAGTCCACTTGGAATCTTACTTCACATGGCAGTGCTTGCTGAGCTAATGTTGTAAGATTTTGCTCAGAGACCCTTTTGTAAACCTCCTTACGATCTTTAAATTTTGGCTACTGTGACCCCTCTAGCTATTACTTGTAACATCAAAAAGCAGTCACGTTTCTCTGTCATGATTATTTGTTTTTAAACCTTTACTTCCTCAGTTTTAAGATTTTGTGATTCTCCAGATGTTTGGCTGTTTTTAACTCACAGTACTGGTTCTGTTTTTTAATAGGGGTACAAAGTAAACCAGAATTATTCAGGATTGCAGCGTATCAGTTACAAGTTATTGCCTCACTTTGCTTTTCTTCTTACCCCAAGTCTCCAGCTATCCATTACTCTTCAAAATATTTTGGTCAGAAAATAACAACTTATTTTGTAAATTTGCTAATTAGCTCCCTATAACCTATCAGCTGGTAACCATGATTTGGTGATAGCTTTTGTTTCCTTTGTTCTACCTGTGTCACCCACTTCTTAACCTGTTAACAATTCTCTTTACACTTCTGTTGGTTTAAGTTATTATTTTTCATGTGTTTTTTGGCTTTGGCAACCTCCTTACAATATTACTATCAGCAGCAATGCTTTTGAGTGTTGCTTTGTCCTTTTCCAACTTCCTAAACCTCCGACCATTCCTATGTCTTTCAAATGGATCAAAAGCAATTTCTAAATTCTTTAAGATTTTAAGATTAGTATAGTGGCTGCCTCTGTCTGTCAGGAAAGCACTCATATTTACAATCATTCTCTTCCTGCCTTTAGTTTCTCATTTTTTGGTACTTCCAACATAACAATGTTGTTTAGCATCAGCTTTGACTCCTGTGTTCTCTCAGCTTGTCATATATGGTGGTCAAACAAGAATTTCACCCATCTGTAGACAGCTCTTATTTCAATACCCATCCTACCTGGGGAAATACAGATGTTGTGTGACTTCTGTGACAATGTTGAGTACTAATCTATATATTGGTAACTGAAATCAAGATGATCTCATTATCAGAGGAAAAATTTATGAGGCATGATGCTCTGTCTATGATTTCTGTCTTGAGTACTTCCATCACATCCTATATAGCTTGTCATAGCAGAGAAGATTTGGAATAATGAACACATAGGATACACGTAAGTACACAGGAAAATAATTTTTAAAAAGTAAAAAGTGAAAAAAATGTTCTTTCAAAGGCAGGAAATCATTTGACAAAAATTTAACTAACTTTAAAAGTCATCAGGCCTAAGAAAATAGTTACCTGAGAGAGCTCAGTATAATCATTAGCAAATTTACCCCTAGCATTTTGAAGACAGTATTTCATTACTGAAGCTTTCAGCTTTCATTGTTTGTAGAGATATATTCCCTAAAAGTCAATATTTGATCTCAACCGACAGTGAGGACATAGAACAATAATTCTTACTGCCACGGTAGTAAAATTATTCTGCATAATGATATATTCATTATCTCTATAATTACTGCAACATATTAAAATGGCCTGATGCTTTTCAGGGAGCAAAATCCAAGACAGGGATCTGTTGTCTGAAAAGCAGAGGGAAGATCACTTTAAAGACTAGTTATGTACATGGTCTAAAGCTCAGATTCTCAGGGTTGCTTCACTGACTGCTTAGTTGATTTTTTTTCAGTGGGTGTGGGGAGGCAATAGATACTTTACAATAAATATATGCTTTTCAGAGTTGTTCACTAGAGGATTAAAGCACAATTGTGCTCTGCCCTATAGAGATCTATTTATTCATTTTGTGCAAGCCACTTATGGGAGCAATTACCATAAGCAGGAGAGAAATGTTGATTCTTATCCTCTGTGCTCTGGTTTGAACTTGATTATATCCAAAGTCAGAATCAGACACTTTGTCTCTTTCTCTGAATAAAGATTCCACTGGAGACAGTTAGTGTTAATGGTTTATTGCATAGCAATAAATACTTACTAAAGATTTATTTATTTACTATTAATACATACACTTGTCTTGAGCAATCTCTTTAGTTACTTAAACCAGAATATATGTGATTCAGTGTTGGCTCTTAGTAAACAAGTTGCAGCAAGCCACTAAATCCTGGGGTATATTAATTTGCTTTATTTCATTTACCTAAATCAGATAATGATAAATCTATATTTAGAATTACAATTGCAAGGAAGAAGATAACAGTATTAAAAAAACCTAGCAGTTTTAGAAAGACTGAGGCCTTGGTTAGAAACTGAAAAACATACCATGTCTTTTCCTTAACAGGGAAAGTCTGGAATATCACTTTGAAGGCTGTTTATGCTTTATCTATCACTGATAAAACAAATAATCAGTGACTCTTCCAGCCTAGAATGTAGCTTAGGGAAATCAAAGGAATTAGATGGAGGAAAGGAGACAAATTATTTGTTTTTTTCTTTAATCCTTGTAAATTTGTTAGGCTTAATATTATAAGATCTTGGCTAAAACTAAAGCTATAGCAGTTGGGTCTGATAATCTGTTTTTTCATTCATTAAGAGGGTTTCCCTAACTTCAACTATAAAACAAATTTGGTCATTGTGTCTGCTCTGTTGGAATCTAAGTCCTCCAGCTCAAATACTGCTAGGAACATTAATGAAGACCAGCAGATACAGAGCGATGATGTACTCTGATTGCAATCAGAATCATGAATTAGAAATTGATGTACTGCAGAATATAAAAGTAGGTGTTCAGTACTAGATCAGATGAGAGGAAGTTTATGATGACAGTAATGATTAGCTTGATTTTTCCCACTGACTCTTACACTATAAATCACTGTATTTTACCAGACAGTTATATTTTCAAATATGTACCTCATTTTGGGCTAAATTTAGGATAGTAAAGAAACTTGCTTTGTTTTTAGTTTTTGTTGTTGTTGTTGGTTGGTTGTTTATGTGTTTCCAAACTGTAAAGTGCTATTGACTTAGAATGGGGCATATAGTTAACAAGAACTCCTGAAAATCGTGCATTTGCTCAGAAACCTAAATATAGATAGCAAAATTCCTCTTTGATCATGGTCAAATTCTAAAAAGCCATTTAAAAAAATGTAAATCTGGCTACTGGGAGAAAGTAAAGTGTCTGCAGAAAGGCAAGCCCCCACAATCTGGTCACGCAGAAGAGTTCACAGGTCGTTAGTACCATCAGCTTCCACCTGCCCTTCCTGCAGCTGGTGACTCTTGTAAGGGCAGAAATGACACTGCTGTGACTCTGCAGCCAGTTTAGCATGTGTATTGAGGCAGCTCTCAATCATTTTTGGTTTAAGCTAACGTGTCAGGTGAACTATAATGGCCAAGGATCTGGCAGAAAATAATTTCATATGTCACATAATTTCACTGTCAGATCATCTGGAACTGGGTTAATAAATTCCTAAATTGGGATACACTTTCAGTAATAGAGAATTTGCCTTCAGTGCATCTAGTCAGGGTAGCAGTACTCAAAGAATATGCAAACTTTAAAAGACAGGGTGCATGATCCATATATTTGATTGAAATCTAATCTGTCTACCCTACAAACACTTCAGCTTCTATTCCCTGTTGTTCCTTTAATGCTGTCTATAGAAAAACCTAAAAATTTATTTTCTTGCTTATTCTTGCCTTGTAGAATTGCATAAAAGGATGTTTTCACCTTTTAAAATACTGAGAGTGTCCAAGGGATCAGGAGATCCCTTGGATCCCAGTGAGAGGGATAATGTCTGCTAGCAACTTTGATGTTTGACAGCATCCATTTGTGCTGCAAATTTCAGGTAAGTATGATTTTCTAATGTCAGTGTTTTCTCCAGTGCCATTAATATTGCTCTGAAAAGCAGATACTGTGTGCACTTACACAGCTGTCAAACTGTTCTATTTCTGGGAATGTCCAAACAAGACAATAATTTCTTTTGGCCGTCTCCACTGTGGAGTAATTACAATGACATAAAAGTTCAGCATGAATTCTTTCAGTCTCTCTTATTCCATCAGAGTTCAAATACTAAAACTTTAGCACTAGATGAAATTAATTACTGCATAGAGAGTCATGAGGTCTCACTTTCACATTGTATAATTATACAGATATGAAATATGGATAGCAACTATTCAAAACTGCTCAAAATAGCCCATACACACAATTTCTTCCTTGGAGGAGAAATGTTAAGAAGTACTAAATACATATATTTTAAGTCTAATTTTTATGATCCCATGTTAGATATATTTACAGTTTGCTGGAATGCATTTGCAAAGGCTTCTGATTTGAGAGGATTAGGATGGTATCATGCAATATATTATATGCAATAAAATGGAAGGGTTCTTTGGTTTCTCCTGTAATCACAAATGTTAAGTAAAGAGAAGAGGTCAGTAACCTTTGGAAGCTACCTGAAGAGTCCTATGTATGGACCTCGGAGGGACACTAACCCTTTCCACCCACTGTTATCTTTTCTTTTGGTACTCTTATTTCTGACAATACAGAAAGTAAAATATCCCTTGAAAGACTAATTTGCTCAGCGATTGTGGGTTAGTTTCATCAGAGTACCAGATCATAAGCTAATAGAATTTCTTTAAATCATCCAGCCTTTCCTTAAGTGGATGTCATCTGTTATCATTCATTAAGCCAATCTGTAATCATGATTTCTCTGATTAGCTACTTGGATAGACATATTCACAGCTAAATGAAACAGAAAAAATTCACTGTGTTGCAATGACCAAAGGTAATTATTATCAAGTTCAGCAACGCTGAGAATGGCAGCAGTGTTACTGTTATGTCTATATCACACCCCAGTTGGGCAATCAAAAAATAAGATTTAAACATGATGGCCCCATTATGCAGCACCCAGTGTCTTATGGATGTTTTCTGGATGTACTGTAAAACACAGGATTTCTTATATTTTAGTCTGAAAACCTGTATGGGTTTGCATAGCAAGGTTTTTGTAGCAGTGGAGCTACAGGAGTGGCTTCTGTGAGAAGCTGCCAGAAGCTTCCCTCATATTTGAGAACCAATGCCAGTTGGCTCCAAGATGAACCCACTGCTGGCCAAGACCAAGACCATCAGTGAAGGTGGTAGAGCCTCTGGGATAACATAGTTAAGAAAGGAACCTTGACAATTTTTTTCTGACTGCTGTGGGTCATGTGTCATCACTGTAAAAGAATAGGAAAGAGCTGAGGTTATATGGAGTGTGGCGAAAATGTGCTCCTTTGTATGAACTTTGTTATTCAGCCAGGTTTCCTTTCTAGAAGTCTCACCTGGGTGGCACAATAGCCAGCATTAAGGTGTTCCTGTCTCTAGGTAATACGGCTGGAGAGAAATTTACCATCATCCCCAGTCTCAGAGCCCTCTGCCATAGCAGTTATCCTGACATTGCTGTGACAGTACTTCATTTTTATTGATTACACTTGTGATGAATTTGGTTTAAAACGTGATGTTTGAGTACATTTTTGAAAACTCAAGTATGTGGTTTACTCTTTGAGATCATTATGTCAGAAAACTCTGGGCAGCAGGAGATAAACAAAACCAATTTCTACCTGTCAGGAAACACAGCGTGTGTCCTGCCTGCAGTGGCCAATTTCGCTCGCCCTGATATGTTGGGTATTTTAAATCCAAATGTCACATCCAGCTTTTTGTTTTTCTGCCATAACCTGAGTTTTTCCTGCGTGACACACAGGGCTCTGCTCAGCTGTTCTTTTACTTTTGAGAAGGAGAAAATAAATTTTGAAATACTTTGATGATGGTTAAAAGAAATTATCTTTAATGTAAGACGAGGAAAGTGATTTGATTCAATAGGCTTACTTTGAACAGCAGCATCCCTTTCTCAAAGGCCGAATTTGGTAGGGATGAGCGTGGGGTAAATCAGATGTAGAATCTGGAAACACAGAATCCTGGAAAATGTTTCCTTCCCTGTGTTTCGTTTTTCCATTTGATCTTTTGGGGACACATCTCTGGGATGATTCAGGATTCCTTCTACAGCTCCTGTTTGTGTTGTGATCCATGGGAGTATTCTACATTGATCAAGTTTTCTGGTGTGAGCTGATCTTCAGGAAAACTTGTCCTTCCTCTCTTTCACATCAACTTACCTTCTATTTCTCTTTAATTGTGCAAGCCCCCTCAGGTCCCAGATGCGTTGTTCTTTTTTTTTTTTTTTAACTCTGCCTTTCTTATGTCTGTTATTTTATGTTATTTCAAGAACTTCTGGGGTTTTTTGTAAAGTAGGAAACACTTTCTTCTAGCTCCAGGGAACTCAATTTTGGTATCAATCACATGTTTTAAGGATAAGTTAAATAAGTTAAGTAATAGGTTTTAAGTAAGTATTACAGCTAAGCCTTCATTATCCTTCATCTGACATATACCTGTTGGAGATCTTGTCAGCAGAGGCAAGCCTGATAGAGCAGGTTCTGGAAGCAAACAACTAGAGCTTCACTTTTGCTATGAGAGTCACAGTCTTCATTCCTAAAAGTATACACCTAGAAAAATTTCTCATATTTGACATATGCATAGAAAAATTAGATGACAAAACAAGCAAAAAATACATGTGCAAGTTTGAATATAGTTATACATAAAGCTGTAAATACTTTTGTGTTTGAGATCTAACCAGAATTTGACAAAAGAATGCTATTTCTGTACTATGTTTTGTAAAGTTAAAATGAGAGGGTTTCTGTTTCATGAAAGCATAATTTCACTGAGGTTTCTGAGGCTTGGTTTTGGTTGTAATATGAAATCTTGGCTGGTGCAGGCATAAGGAATTTTTCTTTCAATGAGAAAATATTTCCTTTTTCTAACACTTCTACAAAACCATTGTAAATTTCCATAGCTACAGAATGTTTTGTGTCAGAATAATAGATAGTGTAAATCGGAACTAGACTGAATTATGCCAGCTGAGGATCTTCAAACAACATAATACATTTGCATTACTCAGTCATGATATGCGTTTCACTTTTATGAAGTAAATGCAGAGACTACTGTGTACAGATGTTTTTTAACTATATTTTTCACCAGTTGCCTTTGTCAGGTATTTAATTTAAAATTTCAAAACAATTTCTCATCCTCTTTGAACACAGCCCTGCTAATCATACTTTTAAGTATCAGTTAAGACTTTCCATTTAATTTGTTGCAAAACCTTGTTTGAATTTCCCAGAAGAAAAATAATTTCCTATTTCTTTCAGTGAGCTACTGAAGTTCTGAAAATTTTTCTGAAAATATTGGAGTTTTGGTATATATATATACAGAACAGTGGACTTGTAATTAAAGAAAAATATGTAAATAATTTTATATTCATAATTTCGTTCTTAAAGTATGTGTTAACATGCTTCAGAAATATTGATAATGAATAGGTCATTGAATGAATAGGTCATCAATTTCAAAGCCTACTACTGCTTTTGAGAATGCTAACACATACCTTTTAAAGAAACATGAAGTGAAGTTCTCACTCCACTAAAATGAATCATGCAACTACATTAATTACACCTTGATCCAGGATTTATTTTTACACTTTAAATGACATTTGACATTTTTCTGACTTTAGAAGTGTTCAAAGTGAAGCAAAAATAATACCAGTACTCATTTTTCAAAGATTGGACTGTATAAAATATTAATATGAGACATACATGTTCACTGGAACACAAAAAATTATAGAAGCTTGCAACTGTTCAAAAGTTATTGGACATGTAGGCTGTCCATTTGAATAGTGTGCTGAAGCCATTCTTATTTAACATTACTTGGAGAATTACTGGGCAACCTGGTCTAGTTGGAGGTGTCCCTGTGACTGCAGGGGGGTCGGACTAGATGCCCTTTGAAGGTCCCTTCTGGCCCAGATGATTCTATGATTCTATGAATTGGAGTAAAAAATGACATAAAATTGATTATGCTTCTTCAAAAATTACATTTTTAAGAAACTTGTGTGATTATGTGTGTATGTTCATAGATTTACCTTTTACTGTTTAGTAATAACTTGGAAAGATAGTAGTAATTGGTAATAAAAATAGAAAGCCGAGGAGTAGATTTTGACTTCAATTATTTCTTGCTTTTGCAGATGAAAACAGCAGATTTTGTGCAATATGAAGAGCAGGGTGTGTCTAAACCCAGCCAGGCCTGCTCAAGCATGAGGTACATGGTACAGCAGAGTTGTACTCTACATGGTACATGTACATACTACATGGTACAGCAGAGTTCTGTGCTGGGTGACCTGAATTGCAGTTCCAAAGGAGACCATTCTGGTTCCAGCAGCAAGTGGCCCAGTGATGCCAGCTTTGCAGGCTGCATTCACCCTGATTGCTTTGCTAAAAGGTTGAATTGGGATGCTGTGCTCGGGCAGCTGTACTGCTCCCGGTACACAGGGCACCTCTCTCCAAATTGGCCTGGGTACCAATTTGTGGCACAACTTCACTTTCTTTCAACACCCTCTGTAGAGAAAATATACCTAGTTCCGGTTCTTTTCTGTTCAGTTCTTAGAGAAAGCTTTAATTGAAATATTTATAGATTGTATGATTGAATCACGGCTGACTTACCTATCAATCATTTCCTATACTGGGCTGTTTTCCATCCCTGTCTACTTCAGATAAATGGAGATGAAGGAACAGATTCACTCTAAATGCAAAAGTCTTATCTTAGCATTGAAATTAAAATAATTACCCAAAATAATTTCTAAATCAAAAATCATAAAAAAAACCTCCTTGTCTTTGACTTCATAGGAACAGGTTTCAAACCACATATAGAACTGGAATTCTAAAATTGGGAAACATATGTAACAGTCTTTATGATATTTTCACCACGTGCTTTTGGTATAAGCTTTCTCTCTCTGTATATAAATATGTTTACTCAAATTTATTCTGAAAATTTTATTTCTGTCTTTGACTCAGGACAGAATTCATACAGACAGACATTCCATGATATGTCAGGCAGACATTCATGTGGATATACTGGGATGAAAACAGTGACATAGGTATGATTTTGTGTTTAAGTATAGATTCTAATGCGTAATCAGATGAATGTAAATTTTCTTGCATATTCTGAACTAAAAAGAAGATGAATATAGATATTCCAAGTCTAATTTTTTCCTAAATTTGATACAGTTAGTGAAAAGAAGGAAGGTTTTATAGCTACTGATGTTTTTATCATTTTAGTCTGCTAGGGTTGTTTCTATGATAGAATCATAGAATGGTTTGGGTTGGAAGGGATCTTAAAGATCATCGAGTTCCAACCTCCTTCCCTGGGCAGGGACACCTCCCACCAGACCAGGTTGCTCAAAGCCCCATCCAGCCTGGTCTTAAACACCTCCAGGGATGGGGCAGCCACAGCTTCTCTGGACAACCTGTTCCTGTGCCTCACCACCCTCAGAGTGAAAAATGTCTTCATGATATCTATTCTAAATCTGGCCTCCTCCTTTTTAATCCTTGTCTACCCCTTGTCCTATCACTACATGCCCTTGTAAAAAGTCCCTCCCTGTCTTTCCTGAAGCCTTCTTTTCTCCAGGCTGAACAACCCCAATTCTCTCAATCTGTCCCCACAGCAGAGGTGCTCCAGTTCTTGGATCATCTTTCTGACGTCCATGTGGACCTGCTCAAACAGGTCCGCATCCTTCTTGTGTGGAGGACTCCCACACTAGATGCAGTACTTGACCCTATCATTTTTAGAGTTGAAAACAAAACCTTAGTGAAACTATCGGTATCTCTTTGTCTCTTACATTGCGTAGATATATCCATTAAACTCCCGACCTTCATCCTTTTTTTGCCTTACTTTTTACCACCCTCACATGATACACGCCAGCAAAGCACTCAAGTGCATTTGAATAGTGAAAAACCTATGAATAATGAAAGTACTTGAAGGATGACTGTTTACATAAAGTTAGTATTATGAATGTGTGAGTGTATAGTCAGGACTGCATCTTCCTAATCTTTGCACATGCTCTTATAGGCTTACAGGCTCAGTGCTGACTGAGAAAATAATAAGATAAAATTTCAATGGGTTTCATGATAAAGTTCTATTAGGAGGAGGAACAGACACATCTGTGTTTAAAGACAGTCTTAAATGGACCAAAATATTAATAGTACTTAACATGCTGAGTGTATACATACTGTGTTGTGAGTAATACTTTGAAGATCGCCTGCTTTACCTTGTCAGTACAGTGTACTTCAAAAATTTCATCTATTTCATCCTAAACAGCAGTCAGCATATAGCATAAAGAAATTAACACAGACTTTAGAATAGTTGATTTTACAGGCTATTGTAGCCTGTAAGCTCCTGTTAGAGCTGTTATAGCCAAGGATATGTCAGCATTTCCATTTCCAAGGGTTTATAACCTCACTGTAAAAATGAGCTTTAGGCCAAAACTTGCCAGATAAAGTCTCAACTCAGAACCAAATTGTTTTAAAAGAACGTGTTTCCATAGCTATTTTTTTCTCTTCTATATTAAAATGGAATGTTTTAGTTGCTGTAATGAGCTCCACGTTTAATATTTTGTTAACAGCAACAGTTTTGATCTGCTACCCAGAGCCCTGTCCTCAATATGTCAGTGGGAGCACATCATAATAATAAAGGGTGGAAATTCTTTCACAGTTTCTTCCAAAAGAGGAG
Organism: Scolopax mira; assembly: GCA_004320125.1. Classification (NCBI taxonomy): domain Eukaryota; kingdom Metazoa; phylum Chordata; class Aves; order Charadriiformes; family Scolopacidae; genus Scolopax; species Scolopax mira. The sequence continues at coordinate 34,933 of BJBW01002885.1, forward strand.
CACCACAGATATGGCATATTTTTTTCCTCCTCCTGAGTCTATGGAGGCTGAAGAGACCCAGGTTTAACCCAAAGGACAATGTCAGAATACCTGTATCGGAACTCACACACAGCTGAACTGGGTCTTCTTATTCACAGGATTCATCAGCCTTGGCTGATTCATTTTGTGACTAAATCTATGTTGCATTTGAGTACAAAGTATACCCCATTGCAGGGGGTAATTTTACATGAAATTTCCCTAAAGCAACAGTCGTTTTTTCACCTCTATTATCACTTTTTGAAGGGACGCTGGATAGAGACCAGGTGGTCTCCAGGTAAACAAACACGTATTAGATTACCTCTGCAAGACTTCAATTTTCAATAACTTTTGAATATTTGCAATATTTTTTGCAAATCATGTCAATTTCTTGTTTTTGAAGAACAGGAATTAAATGGCTAGCATATTGAAAATCTGTTATTTGTGGATGTTGCCACATATGCCTGCGAAGTTGTCCTGAGAGAGAGATAAAAGAGGCCAACGTCACTCTACAGCTCATATATTTATATTAGCTATATTAACATTATGAAAATTATGCTGTCATTGGCACTGTTGTAGTCTGCACAAAATGGAAGAATAGCCTAATATGTCAAGGTGAAAGAACTATAAAATAAATCTTATGGTGGAACAGATAGCTATTACAGTCTATCTTATAAATAGTATGCATTTATAGAATTGTCTCGATAGGTAATCATGTAATAAGACTGAATACACCATTATGTTGAAATGGATAAAATGTATGCTAACACAGAGAAGGATGTTTCTTTCAGTTCTTTTATATAAATGGAAGCCACAACGGCTTTTTGGAACGGCTTAACACATTTACATCTTCTATGTGCTACCTGATGGTTCATTTGTCAAGGATATCATACAGATTGTCCATCTAAGTGTAAACAGAGTTAATTTTACAATGCATCCAAAGCTATGTGAGAAGGATACATGTCTAATAGTTCATCAGATTTATTCAATATTATAAGGTCATTCATACAGTGGCTTCTTAAGCATGACTCAGTCCTATATTCCCTGTTACTAGTACAGCTCTTTTTCTGCAACTGGCAGTCTGTCATTCCCCTATGGCCCTGAAAAGCCCAGTACATCATCTTCTACTGCATGTCAATGTCCCCTTTTTGTGCCGGTGAAAATGAGGATCAGATATAGTGTATTTCAATGGCCTTGCCATAAGTGGCTGCTACAAGTACAGGGGAGAACAGAGACTTGTGATATGTTGCTCAAAGGCATAGACAAAACACTTTATGTGCACAAACAATACACACGTAGGTCTGTAGAAGGTTTTTCTAGGCTGACACTCACAGTATGGACTCCAGTAGAAATCAGGTTTTGGTAGTTTTCCCTGTATTTATTAAAGGTATTATTGTAGCTGTGCACACATTGTAGGTATGTAAGACTGTTTTTGCACAGTCGAGGTGTATTGCACTGTCCGAGGCAAAGCCTATTCCAAATGGTTTACGATGAATAACGGAAACTGGCATACAAGTTGTGCTGTGATCATATTGATCATATCCTTTTCTAAAGTAACAGGGAATCATAACTCTATATCCTTTCAAACTGAGTTTTAACCAGAGCAGATCTAACAGCCCCATAGATACAGCAACACAGTCTTTGCTTTGCACAGCTCTTTCGGAGCGCTGGAAGGGTCCTAGTATGGATGGGACGAACAGGCTGTGGAGTCTTGTGAGTGTTTTATATTTTTCCATTATGTTGCTGCCTTGCAGGGTTGAAAACTCACAAAGAACTTGAGTGAGAATTTACTGTCTAACTTTCCATGTGTGACACTCTTGAAGACTTTCTGCAAATAACTCCTGAAAGTAACGAAGCATGAGGTAGAGCAAGCCATAGGTTCTGAGATGCTCACAAGAGCTTCCAAGAGTCGTGGGATAGAGAGCATAGCAATCAAAAAAAAAATATCAATATTTTCAACTGCCAGAGAATTAGTGTAAAATGTTAATGGTATAATATAGCTATGTTATATGATGTATATCTTGCAGAATGACTCTATATAGATATTAATGTTGTGAAGATGAACTTGGGAAAGTGCACAGATATTAAGAAAAAGCTGAAATGTCACTAAATATTTTCATTTAATGAAGAAATATAATTCCTATAAAAACTATTTAGTTTCTTTCATTAGTGCCTTACTTTTGAGTTTATATTTCTTAAAAGATTATATGATGTAGTAAAAATATAGTAATAATGTAGTAAAATGTGGAATAGCAGCCAACAACTTCTATGTTGATTTTTCTGGTTGTATTGCAGCTCAGAGAACAGTGAAGATGTGAGGCTGTGAAAAATACATACACTCATGAAGGACAAAAGCTAATAAAGTCCTTCTTTATACTGACCACTCAGTGGATAAGGAGCTGGCTGGCTGGTCGCACTCAAAGGGCTGTAGTCAATGGCTCAATGTCCAATTAGCGGCCAGTGATGAGTGGTGTTCCTCAGGGGTCCATGCTGGGGCCAGTGCTGTTTAACATCTTTGTTGGAAACATGGACAGTGAAGTAGAGTGCACCCTCATCAAGTTTGCTGATGACACCAAACTCGGTGGTGCGGTTGACACGCTGGAGGGAAGGGATGCCATCCAGAGGGACCTGGACAGGCTGAGAGGTGGTCTCGTGCAAATCACATGAAGTTTAACCAAGCCAAGTGCAGGGTCCTGCACCTGGGTTGTGGCAAACCCAGGCACAAATACAGGTTGGGCAGAGAATGGCTAGAAAGCAGCCCTGAGGAGAAGGACTCAGGAGTGTTGGTGGATGAGAAGCGTAACATGCCGGCAATGTACACTGGTAGCCCAGAGAGCCAACCGTGTCCTGGGCTGCATCAAGAGAAGTGTGGTCAGCAGATCACAGGACGTGATTCTGCCCCTCTACTCTGTGTAGGAAGTGTAGAGAAAAGACCAGGGGCAACAGTTTTAAATTGGAAGAGGGGAGATTTAGATTAGATACTAGAAAGAAATTTTTTGCTGTGAAGGTTGTGAGAACTGGAACAGGTTGCCCAGGGAAGTCGTGGATGCCTCATAGCTGGATGGGGCTTTGAGCAACCTGCTGTAGTGGGAGGTGTCCCTGCCCAGGGCAGGGGGGTTGGAACTCAATGATCTTTAAGGTCCCTTCCAACTCAAACCATTCTATGATTTAGCCATAATAATTTCTGTTTAAAAATCGGTAATATTAAGGGAGGATCTGTGTATATTAGAACAGCAGCAAAAATCTACCATAGTACAGATAAGATTTTTTAAAAGTGATTTACACTGCTGAAAGGAAATTCAACTGGATGTCTTGGATCATAGAATATGACACGGTAGGTTACCGGATGGTACTTAGTTTTATACTTCACTGCCTGTGCTCTATGCACAGTACGACATGGGTCTCTCTTTGAAATTATGAGTAATGGATGTGATGATGTTAGATTTCTAATTTATAAAAGAGCCTCCATCTTATAATCAAGTAGAACTCTAGTCTCACTTCATTTGAAAGTTGAATTATGTACTGTAATGATAGCTTAACTCACACATGCCAATCAGGTCTCTGCCAGAGACTTTTAATACAGCATTAATGAAGAACCTGTGGCCATCGGAGAATAGGTGTCTAGCGCAAGCTAATTGTCTAGGGAAGCAAAAGAGACAGACTTTATCTGTGTTAGAAATCCGGTGACAGGTGTTCTGCCAAGTACCCTGTGCACAGGTTAGGTTAGCAGACACCTCATTTTATGTTTCTGGAATACTGAAAGTTACAATTTGGCTAAGGTCTAGACCTTTGTTTTCCTCATTATCTTTTTCTGCTGGGAAACAGAATGAGTCCTGTGTTTAATAGGATTTTGCAATACTGCATTTTTTGGAATAAATCATAAAGGTCTTAATGATATAGAAGAGGAGCTTCTTCAAGCATGGCTCATAGGTCAAACCTCCTACAACATCGTTGCACACGTGTTCAGTGGTGGCTAATCTCAACAAGGACTCTGTATTCTCAGTCACGTACTAAGTAGAATTCCAGTTGGCTGAATGAGTTGTTGAAGGGCAAGTTTGTATTTTGTAGCCAGATACACAGAAGTGCAAAAAGCCCCTTTATTTGTGTTTGTAGTGTCAGCCTGGAAAGCTATATCAAAGGTCTAAGGATATTTCGTATGCAGTATCCTCTTCAGAATTTGGAAGCTGAACAAGCAGTAGAGAAGCAGAGCAAAGGTTAATAATGTGCTATGAATACATGAAAGGAAACGGAGAAGCAGTGGCTCCGCAGTTGAACTGTACCCTGTGTCCTTTGCAAAAGGTGAAAGGTTTCCTGGGACAGCGTGGTCCCAGATAGGCTGTGATATTTTCCAGACTGTGTACCAAAATTCCATCTGTTACACAGAAATAAAGAATACAGTGTGTCCAATTCAGCACCTAAAGTCAGAAATTGGAATTTAAACTATTGTATCATATCTAGACTCGTAACTCTGATAATTCTCTTGTATAACCTACATTTGCCTAAAATAGAGAGAGATGATTGCTTATGACAGGCCAAATTCAGCCATCAAAGGCTTTGTCATAACCCTGCATCATCTTTTCATTCCCTAGTATATCCTTATTGTTTGGAATGTAAAGGTTGTGGCAGATTATACATTCTCTGTGGAAGCAAAATTAACCTACAAACTCTTCTGAATCTTTGAAGTGCCAATATGCACTTGAGGGACAGGGTAAAAAATCAAGTTTATTATGACAACCTTAAGATATTTGCCTTTCTCAGTAAGAAAACTCAGTGCTCGTATCTGATAGAGTTTATTTTCCGGCAGTTTTGTGTCATTCTGCATTCCTCGTTTTACAAAAACTGTAATGATGTGTCGGCAGGGAGATGGACCAGTTAAAAAAAAATACAACTGCATCACTAGATTAGATTGTGGGTGAACGGGATTGTGGAAGAAGCTTCTACCTGCTGTAGAAGCAGCAGGAACACTGGCAGGGGAAGGCCTGTGATCAAGCCCTAATGACCCCTAAACAATACCTGGTGTGGGCTGATGGAAAGGAATTACACCTGTCTGGCAGTTGGGGGTTGTAGGGGCGTGTGGGTTGGGAAAGGAGATACATTAGTACTATATAAGCTGCCTATTTGTTCTAATAAATGATTTTGGCTGCATTGCTGACCTGGGTCTGTGCCTTCAGATGCTACACCAGATGTGTTTTCTACCTTATCCGGATTTAAAAGGTTTGTCTTTTCAATCAGTGTCTCCATAAGTATGTAGTTACAGTAGGCCACAAATTTTATTTCCAGCTTCCACAAGTTTATACTAGGAGCTCTGAACTCTCACAACAAATGTAGTTAGACAACTAATAGTATTTCACGTCATGTAAATATAAATTTATGTGTTTCCACCTGAACTACATTTGAAAAACATTTTGCACAGATGCAACTTTAACAGGTTACCTTTGAAATTTTTTGGTTGCATAGAAATGGAATGCATCATCATTTATTTCACTCCAAATTAACACAAAGTAAATAGATCAGATCAGAGAGAACTGGCCAGTTAGTCCAATATATTGTCAACAACAGCAGTCAATACTGAATCAGGATCTTTACTGAAAGTAAGTGGGCAGAATTAGGGGAGTAATTTGAGTCAAAGCTTCTCAAAGTGCTCTCTGAATCTCTATTCACATTTTAGAAGCTCACCAAGGCAGAGGTAGTGTCTTTGCATTTAGTAGTACTTAATGGACTAGTTAATGAAATAAAAATCTGCTGGATGGAAGAGATGTCCTTCAGGGAGGAGTTCCAGAGTTTATGTACCTGGTTTATGAAAAAGTACCTATTTTCTATTTTTTGAGCCTAATAACCTGCTGCTTTTACTGTAACAGACAGTGAACAAACTTTACTCACCATACCAGTGCTATTCCCTTTTCTCTCCTTAGCTGTCTCAAATGCTGAAAAGTCCTACTTTTCAGTTGCTCTTTGCATGGAGTTCTTTCCCTTCTTTGAATCATCCTTGCTTTTCTCCAAATTTTGCTACTTTTCTTGAATAGCACACAGTACCAAGGTGTGAATGCAAAATTGCCTGCTGCAGTTTGTTTCCTGTTCTTTCCCTAATAATACTTGGCATCCCATTCCCTTTATTGCCTGCTTCTGAGCAGTTGCCTAATGTTTTCATAGAATTGCCTATTATCACCCCAAGGTTTCACTTCCCAGCAGGTCCTATTCCAGCACTGTATATTTAAAGTTGGTATTCTTTTAACCTATGTGCATTACTTTGTGTTTCTCTATATTGTGTTTCATCTGATATTTTGTTATCCAGTCAGTCAGTCAGAGCTGTGGGGGCTTTCTGCAGTAATCCACAATTGGCTTTTGTGAATTCTCTCCTCAATCACTTAGTATTGTCATGCACCCCCCTCTCACCTCTCCAGTGTGTATCATGCAGCCCAGTCCCTCTCACAGATCATGTCCAGGGGCAACCAACCCCCAAAATGAAAGCAGAAACTGTTTCCCATTGTTTGTTTTCTGCTGGTTTTCAGCTGGTTCTTAAACGGTTGAAGGAACTGCCATGTAAAATCTTTAATATTTTAATTAACCTGAAACCAAATGTTTTTCCTCACCCAAGTTAGGTTAATTCACTTTAGGTTGGAGAAATATTGTATGTTAAAGAGTTTAATAGAGTTACAGAGTCTTTTAAATGAACATTTATTTTGGGTGTTTCAATATTTTATAGTGGATTTGAATTTCTGCCTTCCACAGCTTTTTAGTATCACAAAATGTAAATTGTTTTGCAGGTTCACAAGGAGTACTGCATGAGGGCACAGTTCATTGTCATATAGACTTAAAACATACGTTATTATTTTACAGGCTGCAATAGTCAGGTTTGCTACCGTTTCAAATGGCAATACTGCAGCAGAGTGACTTCTGGAAATAGTTTACCTTAAAACCCTATTAAAGACTTTTGTGATAATGGTTTGTCTTCTATGTTCTATACATTTTCAAGATGGAAGATAATACAGGTTAAATATTGGAAATGTCAATTGGCTGAATAAAAGTACTTATTTATTAAAGGTGAAAGGTTAACTTTATTTAATAGTGTGGCCTTAAAAATTGCTTTTTTTTTTCAAAATTAGTACAATTATGTACAAAGTTTGACTATTTTCAATTGGAAAAGTATTTTAAACTATTAAAAAAAAAAGGATGAAGTCTCAAAGCTAGCAGAACATTGTGCACAACAAGAAAGAAAGTGACTGAACAGAATGAAGGACTGATTACACACATGAATATCTATTGGGTTTATTGTCAGCTAGTTCACTAAGAATAATGCTAGTTCTCTTTGTACATATTAAGAGGGCATACTCGCTTTGATATGGGAAGCACAGTGTAGTTTCCTTGTGCCAGGCAGTCAGTCTGGGCATGGGAGCAAAGTCTGCTGCACGTCCTTTACTGTTGGTCAAAGGTACATTATTGTTGGACAGAAGGGTAAAAGTTGAGACTGCAGCCTGTGATTTTCAATGTGTGAGGATGTGCTGCAGTGATTTCAAGCTATACAACTCCTGAAAGAAGTGGGAGTTCTGGGAAAGAAGTGTCGTGTGTGGCCCCTTCTTTCCTCAACTTCACTTACTGTTTGGAAGGGTCAGGGTGAAATAAAATGGGCACCATCCTTTGAAAATAATGAATGAAATAAATATTCACACATTAGAAGTTTTACTCAAGGGACTGTGAGAG